>BPTQ01000003.1:143065572-143132891 GCA_019973895.1 Chrysanthemum seticuspe
TGATCCAAACACACTTATATGGACTGTTTTGATTTTTTTAACTAAGCTACTACTGAATTAGTACAAACCCATGCTTAATATGACTTTAGTTATCCTAATTATCACTATTTAAACAAGTTTAAATTATTAATGACAACATGTTCAAACTCAACAAGTTATGCAGATTAAAAAAAAAACAGTTTATGAAGAAGAAGAGCTCACAAGTTTCCCAGCTCATTTGCAGCTTAAACCAGAACCCACACTATGCTAAATGAGTTTAATCCAACCCAAAATCACTCTGCATCAACCCTCATTCCATCTCCAAACTGCTTGAACCAATATCTCACCTCAGTTTGACTTTTGTTGACCACAAATGAAAATTGCCCAAAATTGATTTATAAGCTTAACAAAAGCTATAGTAGGCTTAAATAAACTTGTTAAAACTTAAAATTAAGCTGTTAAAGGTTTGAATGTAAGAATTAGAGACTGGATTTTGCAACAGTTAACATGGACATAAGAAACTTAAGTGAGACTTTGAATTGATGCTTAAAACTGATTACAACTATAAAACAACTTTAAGTTTAATACATAGAAACAAAAAGATTACATTTTTGAGTTTTATCAAAACATAAATATAATAAACGACATACAATTTTAAAACTAAACTAACTACTTCCACTCTTCTTGCTTTTCTTCTTTCTTTTATACCCAAACAGCTTCCACGTGTCTTCTTGATCAAATCCCACCACTTTTTTGAGCCAATGGATGAGTTTTGCTCATATTGGCCTTTTGATGATTTTTGGCGGGAAAGGGTAATTTGACCTCTGTGGCTTTTAGACTGCAACTAGGGGGGTGGCTAGGTATGATGATGAGGGGGTAGTGTTGAAGGGATAAGGTGAGGTGAGTGGTGAGTGGGAGAGGTGTTGCAGGAGTTGCAGGGCAAGTTGGGAAGGGATAAACAGTGGGGAGGGAAAGCTGGGTGTTTGACTGGGGTGTTTGACCAAAGGGTCAAAAAGGGTAATGACAGGGGGGTCAAAAGGATTATTGGCTGGGGGTCAGAAATAGATAAAGGGTCATGGGATTAGGTTTAGAATACAAGGACCACTTTTGCAATTTCTCCAATCATGAAGGACCATTTCTGCCAATTTCTCAAAACTGTCACAAGGACCAAAACTGACAAGTTCCAATAGTACAAGGACCATTTTTGACATTTTATAATTTCCAAGGACTATTTTTTGCCAAATTTCAAAGTTTAGGGACCTAAGTTGTAAATTTGCAATTTTAAATCTCAAGGACCAATTTTGACAACTTAAGAATCCCTAGGGACTTAAAATGATATTTTTCTTTATTTAGATTTACCAGGGACTGTTTTTGACAACTTTTGAAACTTGGGGGACTAAAACTGCCAATTATGCAAACTTGATACGTTTTTCACCAGATTTTGATATTTTTGCATTTAAAACATATAAAACACTTATTTGTGATATTTTTATCATTTTGATGCATTTTTGAGTGTTTTCAGATGTTTTTGCAGTTTAAATGGCACAAAAATGATGAGTATTTAGACACTCATCAGATGATGACCTCTATCTTCTACGATGTGATGCTCGATATCCTTATCTCGGTACTCGTATCATCATTCTCTTAAACTATATCATCTACTCTATCTTTGTAAATATTTATCGAATAGAAAATACAAAAATATAAAACCAGCAAAACAAAATAGAAAAATATAAAACCAACAAAAATCCATAAAAATCAGAAAATTTAAAAATACCAAAAATTGTTTTTCTCAAGACATGTCTTTTGGTATCGATAACATCTACGGTCTTAGAAATGTCATTCAATAATGGCACGGGACCATAGATGAAGTTCGAGCAGGAGGTGTAAATATTCCTTTTCAAAACATGTCTAAAATGATGGCTGCCCGTTATTTCAGATTGTGACCTGTGCTTAAAACTATGGTTTGCTATTATTTCAGATAGCAACCCGCTCTTTTAAAGAAAGGAAAGTGCTGCGCTAAACCAGTTTTCAAAATATTTCATGCACTTATCCTAAAACAAAATGAGGAAAGTATGTCGAAGGACTGCTGTTCCTACTCAAATATTTTTCCTTCAAAAATTCTTCAGAAAAATATTTGTTTTAACAAAATGGTGGTAAATGAGTTGCTTGAAAATCAATCAGTATCGGAGTTTTCATAAATTTTCAAACTCAATCAATGACTTCCGCGCTTTTAATCTTTTCATAAAATGAGTCATTGATTGAGGGGGAGAATGTTTTCAAATTTATATCATCTAACGAGCTTTTCTAATTATCCTATATGCTTAATTGAAAATGATGTTAACCTATGTTGAAGGACTAGGTGCCTAGGATATGATTGTCAGGATTAGATGATTAGAGTTTGATAAACACATTATTCCCATGCTTTACATGATCTGATTGATATGTTGAATTGGCTTTTATTAGTCGATTGCGGTTTGGGTGATGTCGACCACCATATATCTGTATGTGTGTTCACTAACGTATGCAGGTATATTGGTATATAAGAATGTTCCCGATCCGGATCCAACATAATATGATGATTGGATGCCGAAAGGAAAGGGTAACTATATCTTGGGTTGACAAATGAAGAAACGGAGCTTAATTGGACTTCTATGGAGAGTTAGCATGGAAAAAATGCAACATAAGAGGTCTCACTACATCAGCAGATGGTTTTCTTCATCAGCAAATGAAGAAACAGAGCTTAATTTGACCTCAGTTGGCATTAAAATGCAACGTAAGAAGTCTCACTGCATCAGCAGACGGTTTTCTTCCAAGCCCTATAGCAACAACAGAAGCAGCTCAACCACCTAACGTATCTTGTGCAGTAAAAGTAGTGGATGGTACCATTTTTCTAAAACTTTGAAAAATATTGTTTTGAAAATGGAAAAATATGGTTTTGAAAATAAATCGGATTCAAAGTTTTGAAATCAACCGGACTTTATTCTGTCAAATCTTAAGTGATTTCAAATTAAATATTTTCAAACGATATTTCATCTATCAAGTCCGTTTGTACGTTAAAATGTGGTGATCTAAAGATTTAATGTTATGTCATGGTATGATTTTCTTTAAAACTCAAAGATCTTACAAAATGAAATTTTTTCTGTTCTTGTTTGATTGTGAAATTGATTTATTTTTTCTTAAAGATCTCTTAAAAACTATCATACCTGACACTAACAATATTTAATGTCTTAAATTGATCCTTATCAGTCATTTTTCAAAATTAAATGTTGCCACGTCTTTCCCCAAAACTTTCTAAATGATTTAAATCAATCGGGATCAAAAATCTCAATTGGTTTGAAATTTTTGATCAGGGGAGAGATCGTGATTTAAATCTCAAATCAGGTTTTAAAGGGTAATTGTTTCAAAACACTCTTGCCTCCATGTGCCAAACGATTTCAAATATACAATGCACATGTTGAGGATGAGCATTTAACCAAAAACCAGATGAGTATTTAAACCAGGCACATAGTCTCCCATGTTTTCTAAACCTTATTAAATCACTTGGGATCCAAAATCTCAAAGGGTTTGATATTTTTGATCGGGGGAGAATTTGTGATTTAATATGAAATTTGATAAATGATGATCGATTTGATTCAAAGTGCAAGTTCTCTCTAATATGTGCTAAACTCTTTCGGTTATTGATCGGCTCCAAAACCGTCAAGTTTTATCACTCAAGCCGGCCACTTGTGAATGGCCGACCGTAACAAACTTAAAACGGTTCAGAAGCAAATGCAATGAAGATCTGGAGAGTATAGTGTTTCCCCGGGTCGTTATGTCCCAGCGAGCTATGCGAAGAATCACCAAACGTATAGTGATCGAGAAATTTGAACAGAAAAAGGGATTGTGATTATTATAACTACAGAAATAGCCTACAATTACAAAGGCTTAAATGCAAATTAAAGGAAATTAAAAAGATAAAAAATATTAAATAAACGCTATCACTATTTGCAAAATGATGTTTTTGATTTTATGTTTTTATAAAACTGAATTAAAAACTACGTTACGTACAACAGAAAATGTGAAACTTACACAATATTAATCCTAAAAATATGAAAATGATATTTTTACAAACCTAATGGTAAAAGAAAATTTATAGAAAAAGAAAATTATTTTTTATAACTAATTATCTAATTATTATTAATTAAAAACTATTTTTAACTATTTAATAATAGCCTAAAATACAAGAAAATATGAAATAAAGCTAGAAAAATAAAATTTTGACTTGGAAAAATCTAAAATAACAAAAGAGAATTTTCAAAACTATTTTTGTATTTTTCTGATTATTTTTGGATTTTCTATGAATTAACTATTAAAAACTAATTAAATTGCTTAAAAATACAAATTTAACTAAGAAAAATCTAAAAAAATATTTTTTTGACTTTTTATATTTATCTTAACTTAAGAAAAATGAAAATTTTTTTTTTTTGAAGCTTTTCTTAATTAATTGTATTAAATGCTAATTAAAAAGGCCTAAAAACTAATTAAAATAGGGAAAAATAGCAAACTGATTTAGAAAAAACTGAAAAATTCAAGAAAAGTCTAAAATAATATAGAGAATCTAGGAAAAATGGAAAAACAGGTGCTTGTGTGCAAGAATATGGGACTGCAATCTCAAGTGCTTATAAATAAGCACTTCGAATAAGCAAATGGACACAAATAGCCACCAATTGATTACAAAAGCTATAATATACTAAAAGTACTTAAAATGAACTAAAATCAACTGCTCTAGACCACTGAATTGCTAACTACCAAGATTTGGTTGTTTTGATTTCAAGTGCTTAAGACAGTTTTGATGTGCTACTAGCAGCCCAAGAATAAGCACTTAAATGAGCTGGAAACTAAAAAACAAAAGTGGGAACCTCAAGAGAACCTGGCTAGCTATGTCTAAACCAAAATCCAGACCTAAGTGAGCTAAGATGAGCTCTGTGCAAGGTCTGCAAGAACTGCACAACACCTGTGCAGTTCAAGCACCTGTGCACAGGGCATATGAACCCATTTTGATAAGCAGTTTTTAAGCTTATAAAAAATTAACAAAATTCCACAAAAATGATAATAAGCAAGTAGACCAGTTGAACTTTATACACCCACAATTTCACTTAAGTTGGCTCAGAAATGAGCTCATGAAAAATCTTTTCAGTTGGGCTCAAAACAGGATTTGCAACTTTTGACTTTTGAAGAAAAAATGAAATGTTGACTTTTTTGAACTTTGATTCAAATTTAATGACTGGAATTGATATTTTATGTTAAACTAAGACTGAATCAAGCTATTGTACTGATTTCTACACATGAATCAGGCTATTGTCATTCCCAAATTCCAACAGTGAAGAATTAGAGACAGATTATTGTGATGTTTGACTTTTGTGGCTAGCAGATGTAATATTATGACTGATAAAAGTATGATAGAACTGCACAAGCATAAACCAACAGGTTTCCACTCTAAAACAAACCTCAAACACAGATCAAGCAACAAATCCAAACACCCTTTAAACTTCTGATATGCAAATAAAACTAACCAAACAGCTAAACTAGCTAAGCCTAGTGATCAAACTGAATCTAATAGACCTAAATACAACTAATTAAGCAGGTATGAACTACTTATAACTACAATTACAGATTATGCACATGAAACTTTAAAATGACTTACAAATGGTCCATAGCCACTATGGCTTGAAACCTGTGAACCCAAGAACAACTAACCTATCCAAAACCCTATCCTAGCTCATTATCAACCCACATCCATGCTCTGCAATCACCCATATCCATTTCCATTTCAAATTTGACCCAGTTTGACTTTCGTTGACCAAGAACCAAAACTGCTTGAAACTTAACTGTGAGCTTGTGAAAGGCTATAACAAGCTTAAACAAGCTTATTTGAATGAGAAAATAAGCTGTAGGAAGCTTTAATATGAGATCATGAGTTTGGATTTTTCAACAGTAAACCTTAAAACATGGAACTTAAACACAACTTGAATTAACACTTGAAATGAACTTATATTGATAAAATAACTTGAGTTCCAGTACATAGATACAAAAGATAACAATTTAAGACTTAATTTAAAGCATTGATATCAAAACGACATAAAAGTAAATTTTACAAAACTAAAGACTACTCTTCACTTGCTCCTTCTTGCTTCTTTTATACCCAAACAGCTTCTCTCACTTCTCTGATTGTTTCCCACTTTAATTGATAGCCATTGGATGGCTTAAAATGATCATGGCCATTGAATCAGTTTTTGGCGCCAAAAAGATAAATAAGCCAGTGAGGTTGAGTGAGTTGGAGGAGGAGCATTTAATGCTTTCTTGGAGTGTTGTTGAGGTGGGGGGACATGGAAAATGTAAAGGTGAGGAGGGGGAATGGGAGGTGAAGTGTGTGCAGAAGCATTTGGTGAAGACAGGTTTTTGGCGCGTAGGCTATGTTTGACCAGCCATTTGACTTGGCTATAATATTGAAGGGGGGTCAAAAGTGTTAATGACAGGGGGTCCAATTGGATAGGCAGGGGGTCACATGGGTTTTGACAAGGGTCCAAAGGTATTAAAAGGGTATTAATGACAAGGGACTATTGTGCAATTTCTGAATTTTGAGGGACCAGTTCTGCCAATATCTCAAAGTTGTTCCAAGGGCTGAAAATGACAAGTTTCAATAGTACAAGGACCAAAGCTGACATTTTCAAAATTCCAAGGACTATTTTTGCCAATTTTTAAACTTGGAGGACCAATTTTGTAATTTCTCAAAACTTTTGACATTTTTCACCAAAGGACTAATTTTGACAAGTTATGATTTTAAAAGGACCTTTGGTGATTTTTCTTTTTGAAATAAGTACTCAGGGACTGTTTCTGACAACTTTTGAAACTTGGGGGACTGAAACTGCCAATTATGCAAACTTAGCTCATTTTTCATCTGATTTTAAACATTTTGCATCTGAAACATATAAAATGCAACTTTGGAATATTTTCAGTATTTTGATGCATTTCTGAGCATTTTTAGACGTTTTGCAGTTCAGATTTAACCAAAAATGATGAGTATTTACACACTCATCAGTTATCGATGCACATATTGAGGGGGAGCAAATGGTTTCTTAAATGGCTTTTGTAATCGTGGATGTGCTTCAAATGAACTCTTGCCTCTATGTGATAAAATGATTTCATATATCCTATGCACATATTGAGAGGGAGAATTTACCAAGAAAATCAAATGGCTTTTTCTATGAAAATTGTGATCAAAGAAAATATTTCAAAATTCTTTTGCCTCCATGTGCTAAACTATTTCTAAATCACATGCACGTGTTGAGGGGGAGGTTTTCTAAATGATCAAAACTATTAAGGTACAAAATGCTTTGATCTCGTATCACAAGTACCTTGATTGTTTTTCCAAATGATTTTTCAATTGGTTTCAAGGAAGAATGAACTGTACCAAAAGACCGACCATTTTACTTTATGTATGGAGTTATAAGGATGGTGAGGTTAGGTATTCGTTCCCACGATCCGCCAGAACCGGAGGGATCTACCCAGCGACAATCCACTAGATAGTGTAGAGTCCTTAGGTTTGATGAAAAAAGGAGAAAAATGAGAATATGGGAAGAGTGCGAACTGAGATAGAGCTAGAACTGGAATAAACCCAACAAGGTTCTAGTAATGAAGTCTCGGTAAGCACTGAAGGGGTTGAAGAATGAAAAAGAAATGAATGTGAAAAAGGGTGAAAAGAAATAGCCCTCCAATAATTCAACCTTAGGGCAGTAACCGGGTTCAATACATTTACTACTGGTGGTTACTAGAGTAACACTAGTATTGAAGACAAGACGTCATGGACCCAGTGACGCACTGCACTAAACTTCCCAAGCTACTCAAGTTCCTCTTAAAAGGACTTGTTTCATTCTCACGGGGAACCGACATTATCTATCGACTTTCTCTTAGAGATTGTTGATATTGAAGAAGGAGACCCTCTCCCTAGTCTCCGGCATAGGAACCAAATGTGCACTATTGAGTCTAGAGCCAAGAGATCATCCATAATATCTCATTAGGACACAAAATTAATGAAGACTTGTTGTTTCACACAATGTGGAAAGTAAGTATATATTTAGAGTCCTACGCATTATCCTTGTGGTATTGCCAGAACATCCGAGTGATATGAAAATATTCACGATGAAGATGGAAATCCTTCTAGAGCCAACATCAAACAAGCTCTTGGTGGGTGACATGTGATATCTTTTCTAAAGATCAAACTTGTGACAACTGGATAGAAACAATGGGGCGATTCACTCGTGAATCAACCTTGGTCTAGGATTGGAATTGACGATTACTTTTGGAAAAACCGTTCGATGTGCAAATATTCTTTTCTCTAGCACATCGAATGTGTATTCATTTTCAAACACAAAAAGTATCTCTGATTGAAAAAAAATTACTTTTGGAAAAAACGTTCGATGTGCAAATCTCTTCTTTTCTCTAGCACGTCGAATGTGTATTCTTTGCATATACAAAAAGTTTTTTTGATTGAAAATTGATCTTTCTTATAAAACCTTTGTCGTATTTCAAAACTCTTTCTTCTAAGCAATACGCGATTGTTTTCAAATCAAATTTTCATCAATCAGTGAATCTCAATTCGCTGGTTCACTCACTCCGTGTTGTCTTCTTTGAGACGTTCCGGTTTGAGAACAACTAGAATAGCTGCGAAACCCTGTCAAGGAGATTCTTAGGAATCCTACTTGATCACAGGCAGTACTTGTACTGATCAACGGGGAACCGTGGGCCGTGTACCTCAATTCAACGAAAGTGGTCAAAGACACTTTCGTGTGTTTTATTGCTAATTGTTGTTTGCATGTACATTTGGACGGTTGCAGCTGATCAGAATTGAGGAGTCAATCCAAAGCCGCATTCTCACAGCATCCACACTTAATTGAAGAAATCATGACTGGTGCATATCTACATAACCTGGTTCTGATATTTTTATACTATGCTTCTGCTACGCTGCTGCAAATATCATGAACCAGTAAAGCTTCCCCTACTCTGATGGAAAGATGTCATGATTCAAAAGTGTGAGCATGTCGGTCCGAATGTCACAACATCACATGAAGGCAACACAACTATGGATGATCCAGAGAGATTTACTGTGGCTGATGATCTCAATGAAAGCTCGAAGATCATCAAAGATGTGGATCAGTTTTATGGCCTCCACTTAAAGTACAAATCAACGCGGACTTTAAAGAATCGCTACTTAAGCACAAAGATTGCAGAAATGAAGAATTCAAGTCTACGAGCTCAAGAACGAAGTCAAAGATAGAATGCTAGGAAGCAAAATGTATTTCATGGGGTGACCTCCCTTAGGGGGAGATTGTTAGGAATTGGAAATTCCATGTTAAAGTGTCGGTCACCCCTTTAATGGTCTAGCATATGTTAGCTCGTAGATTTGTCGTTGTTTACGTTATTTAATAGTTAATTAGTTAGTCAGTAGCGTAGAATAGTTTAGAGTAACACCATGGAGGAAGGACGGGTCTTTACCGACTGTATGCCTGATCCACAGTCCGACAGGAGGACGTATATGTTGTAAGTATAAATACCCCTTCCATCCATGGAAGGGGTGGAGCTTCTCATTCAATCTAACATTTTATTTGTTCATCAAGTCTCTACCAAGAAACTCCCTCTCTCTACTTTCTCTCTCTAAAATGTCTAACATGTATTTTTATCATCCAAGACCACCCGAATCATCAAACACAATAATATTTCGATCCTACAGCTGGTATTGAAGAAGGAGACCCTCTCCCTAGTCTCCGCTCAGGAAAACCAAAATGCACTAATTGAGTCTAGAGCCACGAGATTCATAAAAAGATCTCATAGGAACTCTTGACATGACATCGCTTGTTGTTCATCAATAAGGACACAAGTGATATATTCTAGAGTCCTACGCAGATCTTAGCAATCTGTCGAGAACATTTATGAGGGGTTCACAAATGTGATCCTCAGTGATTGAATGGAAACTCCTGCCAGGGTCAACATCAAGCAGCCCTGACAGCAGGTCACTTCGGTTACTCCCCGTGGATTACGCTTAGTGTGTCTCAAACGGTCTACAATCGTGGAGTGATGCTTCGGTGTACTTCAGCGACTCATCTGAATTGTAGATGTACTTCGGTATATCGCGTTATCTCAGTTATGGGACTCCAGTTCAGGAACGGCCTTTGTGAGAATTAGAGACGTGTTTTCACACTATGCTGTTAACACACTCGAAATTCAAACTTGTAAGCGCTGGATTATTTCTAACCCATGTTTTATTTTTTCTTCTTATGGATGCTCGCGGGAGGAAGAGATCGTGCATATTCTCCACATGCTCATACCAACAACACATGAAAGTTCTCATCAAAATCAAAGGCAACACAAAGTTAAAGATGATTCTTCGTCAATGTCAAAGAATCTACAAAGTATAAAGACTCTAGAACTACATCATTGGCAATTAAAAGTCAAATAGAAGTGTGAGCATGGTGGAGAAAGACGTGCAGACACCTAACCAACGAAGTTGACAATGGCAGAATACCACATTAACTGATCACAAAGCATAAAGGAACAAATAATTAAGACTATTCTATATCTACACAAAAAGTTTAAGCTCAAGGAAAGTAAAGACCTAATCAAGTGGAGCATCTCTTGAATGACCACCCCTTAGGGGGAGATTGTTAGCCGTAACATTTTTATTAGAAGTGATGGTCATTCACATTTAGGAACTTTGTAACGTATGTTAGATATCATACTAGAATAGTCAACGGGCTCGTGGATAGGGCTAAGCTAAATGGTTAATCATTTAGTTAAGCTAGCCTTATATAAGTTCATGTAACCCAATCCATGTCCAAGCCCATCTCACGGCCCATGGCCAAGCCTTAGGGCATTATGTTACTTGTACTATAAATACCCCTTAAAGTCTCATTTGAGGGGTGTGCTTGAGTGTGTTTTGTGTGTATTTTCTATTTGCAATACAAGTTTCCTTTCTTCTTTATTTCTCTCTACACATACATGAGTAACATATCTTCAAGTCACCATCTTTCCTTTCTTTTCTTCATCTCTACGCATATCTTATAGTTTGTTTTTAACGTGTTCATCTTGTGGTAACGTGGGTATACGCGTAAGGTTGATATATTTTAGGTCCTATAGTTATGTCTTTGGTGATTCCTTGTTCCTAACGATGGATTATTTGATGGTGAAGGTGATTGGAATACGGGTATTGGTGATGTTTCATCATCAAAGTTTTGGTGTGAAGGTGGTTCTCTATTTAATGAAAAGGATGGTCAATGCGAAGTTCTCGGTGGTGAGTCTTCTAAAGAGTAGAGGTTTGGGTGTGAAAGAGGTGCGGTAAAGGAGTGTAGTCTAGGTTCTAGAAATGAAGGCTTAGGTGTTTTAGTTGAGCTAGGTGTGTTTGGTTTAGAGGGTATGGTAGTGCTTGAGGAAGGCCTTTCTAAATCAAAGGGTCGAATACTAGTTCTAGCGGTTTTTCTAGCTTTGGTTGGTTGAGTTTGTTGAGAAGGTATTCTAGTATTTGATCCTTAGACGGGTGATGACTCGGTTGAGGAAATCTCATGACCATATGAGCATTTTTCTTGGAGGAACCTTTGGTTGAATATGTTGTGCTAGATACTTTAGTCATAGTGAAAAAGAGGATGTAATAAATGCCTTAGCTACTGATTTTGAATGGTGGTTTGAGTGATGGTTTGGAAGCATAAACACACTTGGTTTATAAAAGATGGAAGTAGGTTAGTGAATAAAATTCTTGGCCACTAAGAATTTTGGCATGCACTAAGGTCAACAATAGTGTTGTTCTATCCTAGGGAGTCATTTAAGGCAAGGTAAAGTGTTTAGACTACCAAAGATAATTTGAATTTGATGAGTAAGATGATCTTAATCTTTTCTATAGACCCAAATCCTACGGATCCCTAACTTTGGGGATCCGTCTAGTTATAATCTGGGGATCCGTCTCTCAGACAGTAATGAAGTAGAGTGATGATGTTCTATCAAGGTATAGTACCAATAAGTCTTGAGTGTTTAGGTTCCCTAAGATGTCTTAAATGGTATAGGACTTAAATGTCCAACCATAATGAGTGAGGATATCTAATGATGGTTTTTGGTAAGAAGAATGGAGTTTTTGTGTGTACAACCAAGTGCATAAGCATGATACTAAGAATCTGAAGGTGTCACATGATGTCAAATGATCCAAGAGATCAGATGATAACTCAAGGAAAATTTGGAAAATTCCTTAAAAATCCTAAAAAAATGTAAAACTAGTTTTTAGCCTATTTTGGGATAAGAATGACTAAAATCTGTTGGAATCACTCCTAAACTAGATTACAAGTGTTAGTGATTAATATGTAATAGTTAGCTTAATTAGGCCTTTATGTTTGTTATTAAGCTAAGGCTTGTGTAGAAGGCCCATGAGCCTTGGCCCAAGCCCATAAGAAGGGAAGGATGCTAGTAGTGTTGCCCTAGCTCCTTGCCCTATAAATAATCCTTGTAAACCCTCACTTGAGGGTTGGTTGTTCATTTTATCTTTCACTCTACGCCTAACTCTTCATCATTTATATTTGTGTGTGTGATAACGTGTTCAACCGATCACTCTTCATCTCTATTTCTTATATTGTTACTTGTGTTACATAAATGGGAACCTAACAGTGGTATCAATCGCCAAATAGTTGGGTGAAAAGGTTTTTGTTTTTGAAGTTTTTGGTTTTACGCGTAAGTTACGGTTTACAAACTTTATCACGCTTAAAAACTCATTTTTTACACTTTCCAATCCAAGATTCTTGTACTTTCAAGGTTTTTAGGTGTTAAAATTTCAGTTTTTAGCAAAAAGTTTCAAACTTTACGTGTATTTCATTAGTTTTAAGCTTGGTTTTATACGTGTGTTCATCTCTACGCGTAAGGTGTTTATAAGCTTTGGATCATCAAGTTTCACACTTTTGTGTTATTTTGGTGATATTGAAGTTGTTTCATCACAAAAATATGGTTTAGAATCACTTTGGGCAAAAATTCTGTTTTGGTTAAGTTTTACGCGTAACAAAACCCTAGAGTTACGCGTAAGAAATCCGTGGCTTGATCTTCAGTTTTCTTGGTTTACTCAGTGTTTTCTTGCTTGGATAAGCCAAAAAACACTTCGACTTTTGATATCGTTTACACTGTGATAGTGTAAAAGATTTTTTGGGCAAAACCCTAATTTTACGCATAAGCTCAAAATTATGCGTAGAACTCTTTACGCATAAGATTTTTCTTACGCCTAAGCCTTGTCTTACGAATAAGCTAATCCTACGCATAAGTTTTCTACGCCTAACTTTCAGTTTACGCCTAATCTTAGTGTTTCTCAATTCTTACGCGTAAGCTAATCCTACGCGTCACTACTGATTTTACGCGTAAGTTTGGTTTTTTTACGTCTAAGCATTACTTTGCCTATACTTGGTTTCTACGCCTAAGGACACTTCATCAACAACGTTTCATTCGACTACAAAGATCCATTTTACAACACAAGTTTTTCAACATGTCTCAACCACCATACTCTAACTACTTTCCTTACACGTATAATCAACAACAACAACAACTAAGTCCACAACATCAACAATTCAATCAACAACAACAAATTTATAAACAACAATTTAACCAACAATATTATCCACAACAAGGAGCAATTCCACCTCAAATGGTTCAACCACCACCTAGTCTTCAAGTACAACCTTACATAAACGTTTACAATCAACATCCATCCAAGAACACTATGAAGAAACCGTCTTGGTTTGCAAAGATGTGTGAAGCTTTAAGTAGCCAACAATCCATTCATGAGGCAGGATCACTTGATAGACCTCCAATGCTCACTCCCGGAAACTATGATCAATGGGTGATTAGGTTCTTTAGGTTTTGTGATCTAAAGAAGCCACACGGAAAGTTCTTAAAGAAGGTCATCTTGGAAGGTCCATTTCAGATGTCTATTCTCGTTACACCCGGAGATCCAAATGCTATTCCACCAAGAGATGATCTCACAAACATTGCAACTGTCGCTGACCTTTCTGGTGATGAACTTCTACATTTCGAAGCTGATGAACTAGCAATGCAATACATCCTTTTAGGATTACCCAATCCAATCCTTCGAAGTGTTGATGCTCAAAAGACTGCTAAGAAAATGTGGGAACATATTCATCTTCTTACGGAAGGCACTGAACTTAATCAAGAAGACATGGAATCCAAAATTTACTTGGCTTATGAACACTTCATGATTGAACCCGGAGAGACATTAGAGTCATATCATCATCGATTCTCTGACATCATCAATGACTTGGACAAACACAACATCATCATGCCAAGAATTACTGTTAACACTAAGTTCCTAAGTAGTCTTGGTCCTGAGTGGGAAAAATATGTCATTTTCATCCGTCAAGCAAAGAATCTTCATCATGCTACTTACGGATTGTTGTACGACTATTTGAAGCCTCACCAAAAAGAAGTTGACAAAGAAACGACTATCCGTGGACTCCCGGCCCCACTGTCACTTCCGGACAATCAACAACTTGCTTTGTGGGCTCAAACTAGTTATCCTCCTCAACCCGCTCCTCAACCAACTGCAACAATTACACCATATGATCCGTCACAGCAACAATCTCAACAAACTCAATTGGTTCCATACAACAACAACAATGATCAAGCACTTTACAGTGAAGCTAATGAGGACTCCGAAGCTTTCGATGCATTGCAACAAGGATTTGTTATGATTGCTAAAGCCTTCGTCCGATATACAAACAAATCCAACAATCGCATTCGCTCCTCATCAAACACAAGGAATCAGGCTGTTGTGAATAATGGATGTGTTGAAGTTCAAAATCGTGGTTATGGTCGTCAGATGGGAGGTGGTCAAGGGTTTAATGCTATGGGAAGGAATAACATGGGTGCTCCACAACAACAGAGAGCTCAAGTGGTTGAACAGGGGAATGCTCAGAATGGGATGAATGGTCTTCGCTGCTACAACTGTAATGAGAAGGGTCACCTGGCTAATGCATGCCCAAAGCCGAGGACTAGAGTCAGTGCTTATCACAAGGAGGCTTTACTTTTGGCTCTTAAGGATGAAGCTGGTGGAACCCTCACAACCAAAGAATAGAGCTTTATGGCAGATGCAGACTCAGATGATGATATGGAGGACTTGCAGGCTAATGCAGCAGTGATGTTGATGGCGCAAATGCAAGCTCTCCACATGAGTGACACAGGCCCAGTGTATGACACTGATGGCTTGTCTCAGGTACCCGAACAAACCATATTCATCACTGATCTTATATCTCAGCCAACATCTGAATCCGACGAGGCTCAGAATGTTCAACATGAGCCGTCCACATCTCATTCTGACGATTCTCAACTAGACCTCATAGTTACATTTGATGATCAAGATGACCTTATGGTTACCTTTGATACTCAAATTGACTCCGTGGTTATACTTGAGGATCTGAATAGTGATCATGTTGTGACTCACGTTGAACGCGTTGAACCTTTGCCTAATCCAGATGTTGATCTCTTACTTAAAGACCAACAATCCCGAATGGAAGAATGTTGTGCACTGAATCAGCAATTGCACAGCAAAAATGCACTGTTAACCAGGGATATTGAATGCTTAAAACGACAACTCAATTTTTTCAAAACTCAAGAAAAACGTGAAAAAGGTTTTGAAGTCGCTTTTGCTAAATCACACCAAAATGAAAAATCTTTAGAACGACAGATTCGTGATCTTGCCGCATCGAAAAATGCTTTATTGTCTCAAATATAACAACTGAAACATGAACATAAAAAACAACTTAACGCTCTTACTTTGGAAACTCAAAAAGCCAAGGCTGAGTTGTTAACTTGTCAAAAACAGTTCTCGGTGTACAAAAAACATTCAACAAAACGAATAGATGACCATCTTGAAGAAATTGTCGGCTTACAAAACAAACTCAAAGAATTTCGAAATGTTGTTTATAAATATGGTGAGTCAATCACAACTATTCAAAAGTTTACTTTAAAACCCAATCCAAATGGATATGGACCGAATCTTGCTGATTACAAACCAAAGCTTTCAACCAAAGCATTCAAACAAAATCCTGAAGTTTCCAGTGCAGAATACAAAATTGATGATTCTGTTATGAGTGTTGTTGAATATCATCGTCAAGAGGAATTAGATGCAGAAGACGAGAGTCGATCAAAATTAGAAAATGTTATTTATAACAAACCATTTAACTATTCAAAAGCCGTCACTTTCGTCACACAAAAGGATTCTTCTAACACACCTAGGATTATCACAAATACGTCTGAGTCTTCTAATGTTGCTCCCCAACCAAATTATGCACAAATTTATGGTCCTTTACCTTCACTCAGTGAAGTAAATTCAAAACCCGAAAATCATCAAATTCTCAGATATTTTGACATTTTCACTTCTGACCTCAAACTTTTAGAACGTGAGATTGAATTTCATTCTGAAATAAAAGTTGAACATTTTCAATCGCCTCAGGCGCGAGAACGAAGAGATATTTTTCAGAAAAGAATTTTACCCCATGTTAAAAATTTTAAAAATTGTGCATTGTATTGGGAAAGGGAATTTCATAAGGAACTTGGATTGATGAAAATCGTTTTCGAGAAAACAGAAACATCTATTTCTAAAACAAAACGTAAAAAGAAAATGTTACGAAAAGATGTTGATCGACTCTTGGAAGATGTTATCTGTGCTGATATCCATAATGTTGTGTTATTGCATTCTTTGTCATATGCATTTCATTTTATCTCTGCTGATACTGTTGATTCTGTTGAAATTGTTGAGAATATTGATATTGTGTCACAAATCAAGTTTTTAAACGATGAAAATGAACATTTATTAAACGAACTTTCAAACGCAAAACGTCGTCTTCAATGGTGTCAAAAAGATTGTCATAATCGTGAACTCGCTTTGCAAAACAAGATCAACCAGTTGCATACCAAAACTCTTTGTCCTAAACTTGAGCAACTGGATGACCAAAATGTGTCTTTGAAGTGTCAAATCTCAAAATATGAACAAGAAATTTCAAAAGTGAAAAAGGAATATAGCGTCATATTTGATTTACTCAAAAAGACTCGCGCTAAAGCGTCACAAGATGTTGATAATCATCTGGCATATACCAAAGATGTTTTACGACGAGAAGGACTCACTCGTTCTGAAAATCTAGATTTGTTACACAAAATCCATGATCTTAAGGCAGAGTTGGTACTACTTAAGCAAGATAACGATAGTAACACAAATGTAACTGCACCAAAACAGATTCAAAATGACTCTAGAACATCTAATGACAAAACACAAGAAACTAACGTGCTTTCCTCTACTGAAACAGGAATAGTTGCCACTTTTCCCAACGTCCGCACTTCACAGCCTAGGAGCAATACAAGGAAGAATAGGAAGTTGCGACCTAAGAAAAGAACAATAAAGACTGCTGAAGTAGAAGAACACCCTAGGACTTTGAATAAAATTCAAGTTGCACCCACTTTAGATATTGCGTCTGCCAAATGTAATGGAAAAAGTGTTGTAATGAATGATGAACCTTTAAGTACTTTTGATATTAAGTCTGAAGCTTCTTGTGTTATATGTCGTAAGAGTATGCTTTCTGATTGTCATGATAAATGTGTTGCTAAAGCTATCTTGTCTCGTTTACGGAATCCTAAGAAACAGAATACCTCTAGGCCCACTAATACTTCTCAGTCCGTGCTTGGTAAACCGCCCTCTGTAGATTCTAAGAAACGCATTGATGTCCCTGTAGCTCAATTATCACCTCCAAGGAATGTAGTACAACCTAGTGCATTCACTAAGACTAAAGCAAAGACTAGTTGGAGATGGCAGAAATGGATACATAATACACTAGGATTTAAATGGATGCCTAAAATCATTGATGTGTGTATTTCGACTATAACTGCTTCGGAACCCTCTAACTCTTCGGGTTCCACATCTACTTCTATTCCATCTGTGTCGTCTGTGTGTAATGCAGGTGATACAGATCATCCTTTGGATTGTTGATAGCGGCTGTTCCCGACACATGACAGGCAATCTCAAACTGTTATCAAACTTTATTGCAAAGTTCATTGGCACTGTCAGATTCGGGAATGATCACTTCGCAGCTATCATGGGCTACGGAGATTACATCAATGGCAACATCAAAATTAGCAGGGTTTATTATGTGGAAGGCCTCGGTCACAATCTCTTTTCAGTAGGTCAATTCTGTGATGGAGATGTGAAAGTTGCTTTTCGGGAAAAAACTTGTTTCATTCGTGATCTACAAGGAAACGATCTTATGTCTGGCACTCGCAATTCAAGTCTCTATACTATCTCCATGCAAGACATGATTGCTTCATCTCCCATTTGTCTACTTTCAAAGGCAACATCAACAAAATCTTGGCTATGGCACCGTCGTCTCTCACATTTAAACTTTCAAACCATAACCAACCTTGCTCGATACAAACTAGTTGAAGGTCTCCTGAGATTCTGATATTCTAAAGATCACCTATGCTCAGCGTGTGAACAAGGGAAAAACACGTGTGCTCACTTTCCTTCAAAGATGGAACACAGCTCTCAGCATGTGCTTCATCTTCTTCAAATGGATTTGTGTAGCCCGATGCGCGTGTAAACGATTAATGGCAAACGCTACATCTTAGTAATTGTAGATGATTACTCAAGATGGACTTGGGTTTATTTTCTACGAAGTAAAGATCAAGCTCCACAGATGATCATCACCTTTCTCACGAAAATTCAAGTTCAGCTCCGGAACACCGTCAGACAAATTCGAACAGACAAAGGAACTGAATTTGTGAATCAAACTCTTCATGCATTTTATGAGAAAGTGGGAATTGAGCATCAAACATCTATTGCACGTACACCAGAACAAAACGGAGTAGTTGAAAGACGAAATTGCACGTTAGTGGAAGCTGCAAGAACGATGTTAATTAATGCCAAACTTCCGGATTACTTATGGGCGGAAGCCGTGTCAACTGCATGCTACACTCAGAATCGCTCAATGATTACCAAGCGCCACAACAAAACACCTTATGAGCTTATCCACAACCATAAACCGAATCTCAAACACTTTCATGTATTTGGATCCCTTTGTTATCCGAATAATGATAGTGATGACTTTGGTAAGCTAAAAGCCAAAGCTGACATTGGAGTCTTTATAGGATATTGTGAAAATTCTAAGGGTTTTCGGATCTGGAATCATCGTACTAAGCAGGTTATGGAAACGATTCATGCAAATTTCGATGAGCTTACTGAAATGGCTTCTGAGCATAACAGCTTGGAACCCGGTCACAACCGTTTAAACTTCCCCCAAACCCTATCATCAGCTGAACCAAGCCCCCAGCTTACTCATCAACAAATGGAAAAGCTCTTTGCTCCTCTGTTCAATGATGATATTGATGAACGTGCTCCAGGTGTATCCAATGTTTCCGCTGCTCAACCTGATCATATTCCAATACCTGATACACCTGCTACAACAACCACTGTTGAAGAAGCACCACCAGTTGACTCTACAACAACAGTTGAACAAACTGCCTCCAACGACGCTGAACCAGTTGATGATGTTCTAAACAACGAAGTACCCCCACCTGCAGATTTTGATCCAAATGCGTTCTTTAACCTGTTTGCTAATGAAACTGCTGCACCTGATGTTGCGGAATCATCTACAAGCCATTTGAATCCTCAAAATCTGCACAATGTATACCAACATCAACCCTCGACACATCGTTGGACAAAAGACCATCCTCTTGAGAATATTATTGGTAACCTGACTCATCCAGTCGTAACGAGACAACGTCTTCACACAGATGGTGAACACTGCATTTATGTACTCAATGTCTGCCAATCTGAACCTAAAAACATTAAAGACGCAATGACCAAAGACAACTGGATTGAATCCATGCAGGAAGAACTCAATCAGTTTAAACGTCTTGAAGTATGGGAACTGGTTGAAAGACCAACAGGGGTCTACGTCATTGGTCTCAAATGGATTTGGAAAAACAAATTGGATGCTGAAGGGAACGTAATCAGAAACAAGTCACGTCTGGTGGCTAAGGGTTATAGACAGGAAGAGGGTATTGACTTTGAAGAATCATTCGCTCCGGTTGCTCGTCTTGAGGCTGTCAGAATATTTCTGGCGTTCGCGGCTCATATGAATATAACGGTCTTTCAGATGGACGTCAAAATTGCTTTTCTGAATGGTCAACTGAAAGAAACAGTCTATGTCAGCCAGCCAGAAGGATTCGTTGATCCAGAGTTCCCGAACCACGTTTACAAATTGAACAAATCTCTCTACGGACTCAAACAAGCTCCTCGGGCGTGGTACGATAAGTTATCATCCTGCCTCATTGCCAATAATTTCACCAAAGGTTCGGTCGACCCTACACTTTTCATACAATACCAAGGGGCTCACATCTTAATCGTTCAAATCTATGTGGATGACATCATTTTTGGGTCAACACATTTAAAATACTCAAATGCTTTTGCAAAACTAATGACAAAACATTTTGAAATGTCAATGATGGGTGAACTCACATTCTTTCTCGGAATGCAAGTTCATCAATCACCCCGTGGTATTTTCTTAAGTCGGTCCAAATATGCCCTTGAACTTCTAAACAAATTTGGAATGCAAAACTGTGACACCTATGCCACACCAATGGCTCATACCAAGAAACTAGACGCTGATTTACATGGGAAATTGGTGGACCCTACCAAATACCGTAGTATCATTGGGTCTCTCATGTATCTAACAGCTAGCAGACCTGATATTGTTTTTGCCGTATATCTTTGCTCCCGTTATCAGTCGAGACCAACTGAAACTCACCTCTCCGAAGCTAAAAGAATCCTCCGATACATCAAGGGAACCAGTAATTTGGGGATCTGGTATCCGAAGGATTCTGGTTTTGAACTAATAGCTTTTTCAGACGCTGATCACGCAGGATGCTTAGATTCACGGAAAAGTACTTCAGGAGCATTACAATTTCTTGGTGATAAACTAGTGTCATGGCAATCGAAGAAGCATGATTGTACATCGCTGTCCTCAACCGAAGAAGAATATGTAGCCATGTCGGCGTGTTGTGCTCAAGTCATTTGGATGAGAACACAACTCAAAGACTATGGTTACGTATTTGACAGAATCCCGATGTACTGCGACAATCGAAGTGCTATTGCGATCTCCTGCAACTCCGTTCAACACTCAAAATCAAAGCACATCGATCTTCGATATCATTTCATCAAGGAGCACGTGGAAAAGGGTACTTTTGAATTATACTTTGTGGGTACTGAATACCAACTGGCAGATCTTCTCACCAAAGCCTTAGCTCCTGCTAGGTTTAATGAGTTGGTTCACCGGATTGGTATGCGGTGTTTGACTCCAGAGGAACTGGATGAAATTTTAAAACATTCTTAAAAACCAGTCAAACACCAAAACATCTTTTGTAAATATTTTTCAAAAACAAAATACAAAAATATAAAATCTGATAAAACAACAAAAATATTCTTCTATCTATATTTCTTTTAACATGGCAAGTACAACTCTTCCGTCAACACTCTAATATTTCAAAATTCAGTATTTTTTCGATCAAATGTTGAGGGGGAGAAAGCAAATATTTTTCGGTTTCATAAAACCTTGTACTTGCATGTTACCTCATCCTAGTTGTTTTTTTATTAATGGTGGTCACATTTCTGGTTTACTGACACTCCTCGAACTCAAATTTATAAAATTTCATTATATCTTAACTCGAGGGGGAGTGTCATCAAGTTTGTTTCCAAATATCTTTCGATTAGTAACCAAAATGGAAGTTATGGGCGTTGTATGTAAATGGTTAAGGTGGAGGGACTGAAAGTGTCAAAAGTTCAAAGTATTTTCTAACAAAACATTCCACCTAACTTTCCAAACACATTTACTCTTTATTACTCAACTAACAAAACCTACGGCTAAGAATCAATCATCAAATCCGTGTTTTTTGATCTCAAATCTGTAAGTGTTATATCAATCTATGTGTTTAAACAAACAAGGGTTTTGATTAGTTTGAAAATCCAACGGTTAAAATTCGTTTTTGAGTGATTTTTTTGTTCTACGCGTAAGCTATGAACACAAAGTCTACATTTGTGTGTTTGTGATGTTAAAATTGATGTTAAAATGCTCAAATGTTCATACCATAAACGTTTTCAACAAACAAATCCACCCAAAAACATGAATTGTACAATTTTCAAATTAGGGTTCTTAAGCGTAAAATTGGGTGTTTTCATATGTGAGAGTTTCTGGATAAAAGGATGGGTGTGTATTGTTGTTTTCATGATTAATTAATAGTATCTAGGCTTAGATCATTCCCAAAAACATCAATTGTGATTTAGGGTTTATGTTCTTGAGAATTAGGTACTTTTGATTCACAAGTTCTTTTGTGTTAAAACTTGGATAAAACAACTCAATAGGCCTCCTAGACATCCCAGAAAAAATTTGGTGCATTTCCCATGGTTAAAACGCTTACTCGTAATTCTTGAATATTTAGGGTTTAAGTCTTACGCATAAAAAATTCTACGCGTAACTATTTGATTGAGTATTCATGTTTAAAACTGATAAGGATTGAATGTATGTGTTAATATTGGTGTCATGATAAATTTATTTCAGGTTTCTACGCGTGAATAATTCAGAATCAAGGTTACTTGAACATCTACGCATAAGGATCATCTTACGCGTAGAATGTTATGCGTAACAGAAATCTTACGCGTAAGGTTCTACAATGGGGACTACGCGTATCCTGTGAAGGATATGCGTAAACAGTAACCTCTACGCATAAGGTTCACTCTTACGAGTAAGCCTTACGCGTAAGGTTCCTTATACGCTTACGCGTAATCTTTACGCCTAAGGCCCTCTTTTCCTACGCGTAATATTTCTTACGCGTAAGTCAAGAACCTACGCATAAGCTTACATTTACGCGTATAACCACTCCTGTTTACGCATAAGCTTGCAAAATATACGCCTAAGCCTAGTTTTAACCAAAATTATGAATTGTTACGCGTGCAAACTTGTAAATAAATAAATCATAACGCCACGAAACCAAAATGTCACTAATAAGCTTAAATATTTAATAAGTTGTGAAAAATAAGTGAAAACTTGGACTTTAAAACTCAAAGTTAACCAACTCACAAAACTTATCACGACGTCTTTGGACTATTGGACTAACATGTGACATTGGACTCGTAACAATCATCGACATATCACATTCAAATAATAGACAATAAAATCAACTGTTGACTAACGTAATGTCTTTCGATATGTTGGTTCTTTTGGCTAAATATCTTTCAGATCACGACATGGACGCTCAAATGCAGAATGTGGAAGCACCAAACGTTCTCACTGTTGAAGATATCTTCCCTCATGGTTATCCAATGAAGATCGGAAAGAACAACCTTAGAGTTGATTTTGATAGTTTCACCTGTTCAGAGTCTTCATGTGAGATCGCAGTGGATATTCTGAAGACTCACCCCTATCAGAACATGCTCACCAACTCTGCTACAGTGCCGGAGATCTACATTCACCAATTCTGGCATACAGTGCGAAAGATCAAAGGTCAAAATGTTGTGACAGTGACGCTAAACCACAAACAAGTCACCATCACACCAGCAAATTTAAGGGCTATTCTTCTTGTTCCTGTCATCGAGCCAACCGAATACAATGCCACACCAACTGAAGAGGTCGTTCTACAATTCATGGTCGACATTGGTTATGACGAAGCTGAAGGAGTAATCACAAAGCATTCATTCGTAGATCTTAAGAATATTCCCCAGCCATGGAGAACCCTCTACATTATGATTGTTAAATCCGTTTCTGGACGTGATAGTGGTTATGAGCATCCCAAGCTCATGGAACTACAGATCTTTTGGGCTTTGGTCAACATGAAACACATTGAAGTTGAAGCTCTGATATGGGACAACATGATGTCTTTCCTCAAAAAGCTAGGCACCAAGATCCCATATATCAGATATACCAAACCGTTGATTCAAAGAGCTCTAGGGTATAATCCAGATATTCCCTTAAGACTCAATGACCCCAACAATCACTCCATGTTGTTTGAACCTACACTCACAGTCACATTTAAGGAATCAACAACAAAGAAACAAGGTGCAGTGTTGCCAGATCACCTTCTAACTGATGCAGTCAAACAACTTCATTCATACAAAAGGTATCTGGTAGCGATTGATGAAGGAAAAGTAGGTTTTCTTGATGAAAAGTCCTCTGGTACACCTACTAGGAAACCCAGGAGAGGCGGTGCAGGGAGTGTTACAAGCACTGAGAGCCAGAGAAAGTTTCCTAAGAGGTCACATACTCTCAAAAGGAAAGTTCCCTCTAAGGAAGCCATTCCTATTCCCAAGCCTGAACCGCAACAAAAGCTAATGGATGAAAGCTCTGAGGAAACTGAATCAGACGAAGAGGTCACCTACTCTGAAACTGCAATCGATGACACTCAAACAGTAGCTAAACCTCCCAGTCCAAAAGCTGATAAAAGTAAAGGGAAAACTCCTGTGCTTGAGCATGATAAGGAAAGTTCTGAAGAAGAACCATTTGATGAGGAAAGAGACTATCAAAAGAAGTTGAAGAACCTCAGACTCAAATACCTTGCCGATGAATTCGTACTGGATCAAACTCGTGGCCCCGGAGGGTCTAGTGGTGGAACTCAAGCCACACCAGTTTCCGATGCGGTTAATCAACCCGATAAGGGAACTGGTACCACCATCACCCACGAACAACAGCAAAGGCAACTTGAGGATTCCATCAACTATGACATAGAGGAACCAGACATGGAAAAGACTGAGAAAAATCCTGGTGAAGATACTAAGGCTGATGAAACGGCTAAGTCTGGAAATGATGAAGATATTGATTATGATAACTTTCTTCTAGACAGTCCCGCACGCTCCAAGGAGGAAACTTCTGAACCGCCTAAGGACCCGGAGCCACCTCACGTCTCCTCATCATCAGACTCGTCTTCTCACTCTTCACCTCCACCATCCAAAGGAACAACCAGATCCACATCTAAGTCAGTGAAGAAACCAACAGACTCTTGGATATCCCGGGCTAAAACAAAGCTTGTAAAAGCTGTCAAGCAAGTCAGGAAGAAAGACGTAACCAACAAAAAGCTGAATCAACTCGCTGACAGTATCAATCTTCTACATGACGAGATAGACAAGATGTCAAGTGAAAGGGAGTATATCCAGAAGTTTATGCAACATGATGTCCAAGGGGAACTGAACGATATGATTAAGGGATATACTCACAAGTTCCTTCTCGACACTGTTCCTGGCGTGACAAGGGAGATGTTCACCAGACAGCTCTATCCAAATCTCATGAAATTGGTCAAGCAAACAATGCAATTCACCCCGGTAACAATGAAGATTGATCCAATTGAGCCTGCAGTTCTCTCTGATGCAGAGTTGATTTCCAAGCTGGTGCTACAATATTCTCAACGATCTGCAACTTTCACCTCTGACGAAAGCAAACTATTTGAAGCATTACTGGAATACCAACTCAAAACAGCATGCAGAGTAGAAGCTAAAAAGCCTAAGCGTCCAAGAGACGATGATGATAAGGATAAGGATAAGGATAAGGAGCCTAAACGTCCAAAGAAGTCTGGTGAACCCTCCTCTATGCCACCACCACCCCAAAGGACTCCAACTGACACACGATCCCCTCCACATTCTTCTGCTGATAAACCTCAGGACTCTGAGTTACCACCCTCCACAGAGAAAACCGGTGATCATTTCGAATACACTGGTGGTGACGCTGATGAAGTCCATGAGCCCCAACAACAACCCACCTCTCCCGACACTGGAAAGAAACCAGCATCCTCATCTAGGCCAAAGAAAAAGAAGAAGACGACTAAGGCTGATGTTGTCTCATGTCTAGACGAAGATGACACCAAATATGACTGGTTTTCTACACTTGTTGATGCTACTCCCTCCCTACCTGAAGGTCAAGATATGGTAGAAGGTCGAACATTGGAGCATGCTAAATTTCTTCAAGAAAAGTTTCGGGTGAAGAAGATGACCAAGTCAGAGTTAAAAGGCATCAAGAATGAAGCTTTTCAACTGCTCAAAGACAGCTCGGAAAGTGCTATTGAAGTTGAATATCATCTTGAAAACATAGCACGAGCCATGTCTAACAACATCGATTGGCTCAACCCTGAAGCGAACATTGACTTCACCAGAAAAGACAAGGCTCCATACTACACAAACTGGACCAGACCCTTACCTACCATTGGCCAACCAGATCAACCTAAGATTCCATTTCGCTACTTCTTCAACAAAGACCTGGAATTTCTTCTACAAGGTAGCGATCTGTCAAAGAAATACGCTACATCACTGACACTTCCGTTCCTGGCAGCCATATATTCCAACTGCATAGCCATCGAAGAAAAGGCTTCTCACATGTTTGCTAACAGCGTGGAGAAGTATGACATTGATGCGATGTATGGGATTCACCATTGGCCTGAACACCAAAGAATCTTCTATAAAATCTGCCAGGTTCAAAAGTATACACATGAAGTGTTTAGTGATAAAGGGATCGTTGCTGTTAAGCATGTAACTCTCGCGTCTAAATGGGACTACACATTTCTCAAGACAATCATAGTTAAAAGACAAGACGAAGAGGACTATGTTTTCTGTGAAGCGGACTTTCAGAATTTGTCTCTCAACGACATTGAAGATCTGTATCTTGCCAAGGTACAGGGAAGAATGAGACAATTCTCGACTGAAATCCAACGTGAATACATCAAGTCCTTGCTCATCTTCATCAGAAGTATAGTGATCCAGGAACGTGTAGAAGACTTGCAACTTGCCGTGGAATTGTATCAGACACGTGTCAACCTCACCAGACCTCAGCTAGACCTTCCTGACATCAATCACCTTCCTCAATACACTCTCATCAGCAAACCATTTGGCGTAGTCTACCGTAGTGAACTACACCGCAACTGCTTGATGGCGTGTAAAGAGCTTCATAAGTTTGGAGATCATACACTGAAGAAAGTCAGGGATGGGTTAGCTTATCGGTTAAAGGAGATACATGAAGGCATAGGGTCGAAGAAGAGATGGAATTCGAAGGAGAAAAGGGATGTGAAGAAAATCATCACTCGCATCGATGAAAGGTTGTATAGAAGGGACCAGTTCAGAACTTTGGAGAGCTTCGTAGGTGGTCGTCCCAGGATTTCTCTCACAGGCTATCAACGCCCAGTTCATATTCCTGGAGTTATTGCTGGACTACCTGAATCTCCTGGTACCCCTTGAGCTGTTTCATTTTAAATATTGATTTGGATGTGTGATTATTTTATGACTATGGCTTGTGCACACATAACAGTGTACAACCCGTACTTGTCATGAAAGGACCCTGTGATACGCTTCAGTGCCACAATCCTTATAAAAGGAGCGAAAGCTTCTTACTTTTGAGTAAAAGTTATCAAACCTTTCATCTTTTAAAAAGGTTTTGCTCAAAAGAACAAGTACTTCCCCTTATGATTTTCAAAACCTCAAAAGTTTATATCACTTGTTGAGGGGGAGTATTTGCTTTAAAACTTTGTTCACAAAATTATTCTTCATGATAATCTTCCTACAAAACTCGAAATGGTCATATTCGATATCAAAGTTTCGTCAAAAATAACATTTATAAGCCATTTTTTAGGGGGAGAAAAATTATGTGATAAGAAATATGTTGTGAATTGCTATTGAATCCTCGTGTGAAAAGACTTCAACCCATGAATTGACGGGATCTGAACAGTCATACATTGAAAAGATTTGTCTTCCAAGACTTATCCAAGTAAATTGTACCTATTCGAGAAGCTCTTGATAGACATGAACTTTTACGGGTTTGACAACCTTTCGAGGTTTGTCCACACCTTCAAGGTAGTTATTAGAGCTAGTTGTCACCTAAAAGCATGTAACTCTTTAACTACGCAACGTAACCATGTCTCTCGGGGGATTGTCTATCTTGAGTCGATCAATTCAAAAAGTGCGCGCTCTTCTCTCACCATGCAAATTTCTGTCAAAACACTTAAGCATGTGTGGAGGGGGAGTATTTCTACAAAATAAAACTCTCGAAGTGTTTCAAAATGTTTCCTATTCATAAACACTTTGAGAAATTTTCAAGAAATCGGTTTTATGGCAATGGAGTTATAAGGTGACTAAGGTTAGGAATAACCGTCTGATAACGCTACACGCGTCGTTCGGGGTCAAAGGAACTTCCTTTTCTTCGAGCAAGTTTTATAACACCCTAGGCAGTGAACCTAATCGTTGTAGTGTAGTAATTAGGGTAAGCCACGGGTATTGATATCGTTCTCTAGGGGAATAGGAATGCTAGTAGGGAGTTACTACGCTAAGGTTAAGGTTGAGGAAGATTATTTTTTATCTTTTTATATTTTATGAAAATGGAAAGGTACGAATCTCGGGTATTGGATTTGGGGGGTTGGTATTTCTACCGATTACTCTACTATTATCTAATTATCTAAACTAAGGTTGTGGGAGTCTATGTCTAATTAATGTGTGCTCGTATGATAGTTTAAAGATGTGTTTACTTAGTTTGTATTACTCCTTAATTATCTCCTATTGATGGTTGAGTGTCACGTCTTATTCCTAGTTGCGTTGTGTTTCTAAAGTTGTAGGGTATGCGTTTCTCCCTAACTCTTTGAAATTACCAAAGGGCCTTGTCTACAAATCCACTTAGAGATTATAGACTCCTACTCTAAGGCGCTCTTCGGATGGTTTAGCCTACAATCACTCAGGTAATCATACTCTAAGGTTCACAAAGATGAATCAAGCATTAAGTACACAACGAATGACCTATCGCATTACTAGATCATTAATCAACTAAGATAAGAAACAACCAATCAATATTCAATAATTAAGTTTCATACTTCCTAAGCAAACACACAAATAAATTAGCCGGACATGGAGAACATGCAAGCATACACACAAATAATCAAAGACATAATTGAATTAATGAAGCAAAGACTTATCTTGGTGTAAGATAGGGTTAAAAACCCTAAAATACTGTACAAGACACCTTAGGTTCGGTTTTAGGTTTTTACTCCAAAGACTCTCCACACAAAGACTGAAAAATTCGGATTCTATATATAAGATTACAATTGCGACGGCGTCACCTTATGTTTAGTGACGCCGTCGTGTCGCCGCCATTAGGGTTTCGTCTTGGCCACGTTAACCTTGCGACGGCGTCACCTTATGTCCGTGACGCCATCCTCTTCAGCTTCTGACGTCGTTTGGATCGCATCTAGGCCGTCTGAGTAGCGACGGCCTACTCTTTCACAACTAGACGCCGTCTCTTGAAAACACGAGTTTTGAGTTCTGACCCGTCACAATAATTCTCCGACGGCGTCGCAAATAGCTCCTGACGCCGTCGCCTTCTACATTCAGCGACTGTGAGTGTCTCGATTTCGACTTTGGCCATTTTCTTCATATATTCGCGCCTTTTCGTCCAAATAAGTGCCATTCCAGCATTTTGCCTTCACGAGACCTAAAAAGTGAAAAGGAACGATATTAAGCAATAACGGATACAAAAGTGATCAAATAAGGACTTAAATGACCCCTCAAAATGGTACCTTTTAAAACCTTATCACCGTCCTATGATCCGCCAGAGCCGGAGGGATCTACCCAAGGACACCACCAATAGTTAGAATTAGAAGTCCTTAGGTATGATTATAAAAAGGAGAAAATGTGAATCGGAGAAAGAAGGAGTTGAAGAATTAAAAAAGAAAAAAATAAAGAAAAGGGGTGAAAAGAAATAGCCCTCCAAATTATTCAACATAGGGCAGACACCGGGTTCAATTCATATGCTGCTGGTTGTCACTATATGACACCGGTATTGAAGATCAAAGCCGTCATGGACCCAGTGACACATGCACTAAACCTTCTTTGCCACTCAAGTTTCTCTCAACAGAAGCTTGTTTCATTCTCACAGGGAACCCTACGTAAACTATCGGCATTCTCTTAGAGATCGCTGGTATTGAAGAAGGAGACCCCCTCCCTAGTCTCCGCTCAGGAAAACCAAAGTGCACTATTGAGTCTAGAGCCACGAGATTCATCAAAAGATCTCTTAGGTACACTTGACAATTCATCGCTTGTCGTTCAACAATAAGAAAACAAGTGATATATTATCGTGTCCTTCACAGATCTTAGCAATCTGTCGAGAACATTTATGAGAGGTTCACACATGTGATCCTCAGTGATTGAATGGAAACTCCTGACAGGGTTAACATCTAACAGCCCTGACAGCAGGTCACTTCGGTAACTCCCCATGGATTACGCTTAGTGTGTCTCAAACGGTCTACAATCGTGGGGTGATGCTTCGGTGTACCTCAGCGACTCATCTGAATTGAAGGTGTACTTCGGTACATCGCGTTATCTCACTTGTGAGACTCCAGTTCAGGAACAGCCTTTGTAAGAATTAGAGTTACGTTTTCACACTATGTTGTTGACACTCTCGAAGTTCAAACTTGTAAGCGCTAGATTATTTCTAACCCATTTTATGTTTTCTTCTTATGGATGCTTGTGAGTAGAAAGAGATCGTGCAGATTCTCCACATGCTTACGCCAACTACATCATCAAAGAAGTTCTCTCATATTCAAAGGCAACAAAAAGTCATAATGATTCTTCATCAACAAAGAATTTACAAAGTTTAAAGACTAAAAGAACTTCATCAAAGCTGAAATCCAACGTTAAAGAGCGTGTGAGCATGTTGGAGAAAGACGTGGAGACACTGGAGCAGCGAACCAGACCTGATGCGGATAACCTCAACATACTATCACTTTCACCACAAAGAACAAAGAACTTAAGAACAAAGAAATCAAAAGACGTCAAAGCAGATTACTTCAAAAGATACAAGATCCCTACACTAGGGAGATTGTTCGAATCAAGGCACTTCTTCTCACAAGAAGGAAGAATGTTAGAAGACGTCAAAGCTACTATTACATCAGCACCTACATCGTTTATCACTCCTTCATTCATCACCAACACTTAGGGGGAGATTGTTGGAATCACTCCCAAACTAGATTACAAGTGTTAGTGATTAATATGTAATAGTTAGCTTAATTAGGCCTTTATGTTTGTTATTAAGCTAAGGCTTGTGTAGAAGGCCCATGAGCCTTGGCCCAAGCCCATAAGAAGGGAAGGATGCTAGTAGTGTTGCCCTAGCTCCTTGCCCTATAAATAATCCTTGTAAACCCTCACTTGAGGGTTGGTTGTTCATTTTATCTTTCACTCTACGCCTAACTCTTCATCATTTATATTCGTGTGTGTGATAACGTGTTCAACCGATCACTCTTCATCTCTATTTCTTATATTGTTACTTGTGTTACATAAATGGGAACCTAAAAAAATCAATTTGCTAAAATTGATAGAAATATCAAGTTAGGTGTTTTAAGATGCGAGAAGCAGTGCGTGAACATTAGAGCAGAGATATGGTGAGTTTTGATAAAGTGATAAATCAAAAGCACCTTGAAAGTGATCCTAAGTTAGTTATGAATGAATGTGAGACCATCTGAGTTTGAGGAGGACTTAAGTGATCTTAAAGTAACATGTTTAATTAGTCTAATAAGGTCTGGAAGATTGGATTGAAGTGAAAGTGTAAAACCTCCTATGTCTGTTTACCTGGATCCCACAGATCCTTCATATGAGGGATCCGGCTAGTTATAGCTCAGGGATCTGGCTACTGCTGACCAGTAGCTTCATAGAAAATGTGCAAATTTTGCACCTCTTAGCAAATTACAAACCTAATCATTTCTACATCATGCAATCATGTAAGTTAGCAAGGTATATCAAGCATGGTATGTAAGAGTGACTAAAAGGCAAGCAAATATGAGGAAGACCGACATCTTGATTTTAATCAAGTAGTCGTAAAATTCTCATTAGGGTCGCCTAAGTTAGGGTGTCATTGTTTTACGTCATGCCATCTACTAATGCTAAGTCCTAAGTTACAGAAATATTATTTAAGATGTTTTACAAACCATTGTTCAAATTTAAGGTCCTTGACCTTACCTCCCCTTTCACTCAATCTTCTACTCCAACGCCTCCAAGCTTCACCTTTCAACCCTTCAAGCCTACTTATTCTTCTTCCCCATAAGAAAGTTGGCAAGACATTTTAATATCCCATTTGTTTGTTGAAATTCTTGAGATGGGCTTGGGATGCCCGGCAATTGCTCAATGTATGCCACGGGTTCAAGTTGGTAGTTGCATATCCAGTTGCTTCCTTCTCCCTCCCTTTCTTCGGATGAGTCCGTTGGTGGATGAGGTCTCTTGCCTTCAACCATAAACCTTGTAGTCTTCTCATCAGACAAGGGTACCATGACCTTGTTGCTAAATAAGTATTCATCGGTATAGGGAGATGGATCTAGAGCAAAGACAAAATTGGCTAGGCGAGTTAGGAGCATAGCATAAGGGAGCACCATCTTGTCCGTCCTTGACACACTTTCCATCCGTTTAACCATGTAATAGGCGAGGTTGAAATGAGTCCCATTCACAAGGCAATAGAAAATGTAGACTAGGCAAGCGTTGGGATGATCCTTATTTCCCACCAAACAAAGGACATTCTCCCTTAACACTAATTCCCATTTCTTGTACAACGGGAACATCTCCGAAAGCTCCATTTAAAAGGGATCCCTATAGATGACATTTGATTTCCTAGTGACCCGAGAACGGGATGCTCTTTGAATGAAGACGGTATCTCTTACCGTAGCCGGATCCGGGAGAGGTGTGGAATAAATCGGATGTTCATCGACCATGTCATGGAGGTGGGATAGTGACCATTCATTTGAATACAAGCATACTCCTTGGCAAGGGATACGAAGTATCCGAGCAAATTCTTCAAGGATGAAAGTATAGTCGTGTTCATTGATGACAAAAGCGATCGAAATGGTTCCATCCTCATTTCTTATGATCCTTATACTCTTGTAGAACTCGAGAACAAATACCGAACATATTTGTTCGTTGATGGTTAGAAGGCATTGGAAGTTGATTCCCGCAAAGACTTGGGGGATGTCGGTTTTGTTGAGAAATGAAGGTTCGACTACACGGCCATCGTGGAACAACCTCTTTTGCAACATTTTGAAGGCCTTTCGGTCGTCGGGACTAAGACCTTCCTTTCTATGATACATCGGTATTTAGTGTGCCGTGTCTTGATAGTCTTGTTGCCTAGAGCTCGGCATGGTTGATCCTAAACACCAAAACCACAATGTAGTGTCAATTATGTGAATAGTATCCTAATGAGGTTCATCACAATTTTTCTCAATACATCTTTATTGAATTTAAAATCAGTTTTTAATTTGTATTAACAATGTTGATTCTTTGATTAGTTTATCTTAGAAAACAATGTGATACCAAATTGTGATAAACCCATTTGAACCAAAGTTCTCAAGATGAAAATTGTACTGCTAGGAATTAGAGAATGGAAATTACAATGTAGTGAAGATAATACTTACACAAGTGATTGTTTCCTTTGGAATGATGAGGAATGAACTCCTATGAACAGTAACTTAGGGTTTATGTTCGTGAGTGGGAGAGTAAAGTTGAAAGTAAAACTCCACAGTGATTGATGAGTGTCTAAATACTCATCATTTTTGTACAAAATAAACTGCAAAATCATCTGAAAACACTCAGAAACACATCAAAATGATCAAAATATCACAAATCAGTGTTTTATGTGTTTTTAATGCAAAAATATCAAAATCAGATGAAAAACATATCAAATTTGCAAAAATTGCAGTTTTAGTCCCCCGAGTTTCAAAAATTGTCAAAAATAGTCCCTGAGCCAAAATTTCAAAAGAAATGTCACCAAAGGTCTTTTTAAAATCACAAATTGTCATATTTAGTCCTTTGGTGGAAAATCTAAAAGTTTTGAGAAATTACAGTTTTGGTCCCTGAGTTTTTAAATTGGTCAAAATTAGTCCTTGGGAATTTCAAAAATGTTTAAATTAGCCCTTGGATTATTAAAGCTTGGCAAGAACAGCCCTTTGACTACTCTTCATAAGTTACAGTTTTAGTCCCTCAGTTTGGAAGAATTGCAAAAGAGGTCCTTGGAGTTATTAATTCTACAAACCATCCGGACCCTAATTAAATACCCAAGCCCAAACAAACCACCCCTGGCCCAAACTGTTTTACCCGGTCCAATCCCATGACCCGACCAACCCAACATTTAAATAATCAAACCCCGCCCCTATACTTGTCTTCCCCGACAAAGTAGCCTGCAACCCCAACAACTTTGTTCCTCCATCTCCCACACCACCTACACCAGCCCCTCCCCTACAACTCACTGTCCCCTCCAACATCCACACTCAATCCCTTCCACTGTTAAATCTAACTTTCCCGCCAAAAACACCATGAATGGCCAAGATCTAATTAAACTCATCCTATGGTCTCAAATAGTGCTGGGAAACAGTGAGGGAAGTGAGAGAAAGATCTTGGATATAAAAGAAAGGAAGAAGGAAGCATTGAAGGGAGTAGCTAGTTTTTACAATTTTTCATTAATGTCGTTTTTTTAAAAGTGTATTAGTTTTAAATCAAATGTAGTAATTCCAGTTGTTTGTAACATATTTAAGTTAAAACATTGTTGTATTGTGCTTTTAAATATCAATCTCAAGTTTTTTTTATATAAGTTTTAAGCTCCATGTTTACTGTTGAATTTCAGTTTTAAAATTCTATTGGCAAATCTTTTATTAACTAATTCTTAAGCTCAATTAAGTCATCTGAGCTTATGTTAGCCTTTGAGTAAGCATAAATACAATTTTGAGCAAGTTTGTATCATGGTCAACAAAAGTCAAATAGGACCAAGAATGGCTTTGGTGCTGATAATGGGTGTTGCAGAAGCTTATTTGGTTTAGAGTTAGTAAGGTTAGAGTAGGATTTGGTTTGGTTTCAGTTTGCATCAAAGTTGGAATCCTGTGAGTTTTATTCTAATTTCTGTTTTCTTTTCAAAACTGCAGTTTATGCTTACTGTGTATCTGAGGCCACCAATGATTGTGATATGTTTATATAGTTGTAATTTGATCATATGAACTCAGTTTGATCTCTATCTCATGCTTGTCAACTAGTTAGCTTTATTAAAATTTGCTTAACAGTTTTAAAAAAAAGGGTGTTTGGATTTGGTATTTAAACTAAGATATAGGTTTATGCAGTGCTTAGTTCCTGTTATTTCATGCTTGTTTAGTCATTTGAGTCTCATTTGAGACAATTACCTGTGCCTGCAAGAGCTCAAGGTCAAAATCACAACCATTCTGTCTTATTTAGCTATCTATTGAAGCTTTTGCTTATCCAATTCTTGTTTTGTGTTCCAAATACATAGATTAAGCTAGCATTAGGCTTATTTCATCCATTAAGTCCATTTTCAGTTCACAAATCAAGATTAAAACTCAGAAAAGTCAACTTCTCAGTTTTGTTTAGAAAGTCAAAATTGCAAATTCAGTTTTGAGCCAAAATGGAAAGATTTTTAATGGACTCATTTCTTAGTCAAATCAAGTGATACTTGTTGTTTTTAAAAGCCATACTGGTCTATTTCCTTATATCTATTTTAGTATAATTTTGTGATTTTTGTATAAGCTACAAAATGCTTCTCAATAAGCCCTTAAGTGCCCTGCTCCACTGAAACTCAGTTGACACTAAGTTTCTCAGTTCTTGCAGCTGGTGCACAGGGCTCATTTGAGCTTGTCCAAGTCTGAGTTTTGGGATTTAGCTAGTCACCCAGGTCATCTTTAGGTCCCCATAATTTGTTTTTAGTATCTAGCTTATTTGGTAGCTTATTCATAGGCTGCAAGTTGCCCCCCCCCCCCCAGTCACTGTTTTTAGCTTATAGCTCTTACATCAATTCTGTTCTAGATTGCTATTCAGAGGTTCAAGCTTGTTGTTACTCATTGCATTTTGGTTATTTTAGCTTATGATAGCTTCCTTATCAGTTTGGTGGCTTTTGGAATCCATTTGCTTATATAAGTGCTTATTTCAATAAGCACTTTGATCATCAGTTTCATATTCTTGCACTTAACCCCATGATTTTCCAATTTTCCTAGCTTCCTAATAATGTTTTAGACTTTTCCTGAAATTTTCAGATTTTTCTAAGTTGTTTTGCTATTTTTCCTAATTTAAAATAGTTTTTATGCATTTTTAATTAGTATTTAATACAAAAAAATTAAGAAAAGGTTCAAAAAATAATTTTTCATTTTTATTAAGTTTAGATAAATATAAAAAGCCAAAAAAGTATTTTTCCATATTTTTCTTAGTTAAAATTGTATTTTTAAATAATTTAATTAGTTTTTAATAGTTTAAAAATAAAAAAAAATAGAAAAATAATCATAAAAATACAAAAATAGTTTTGAAAAGTCTATTTTAATATTTTAGACTTTTCTAAGTCTTAATTTTATTTTTCTAGCTTTATTTCCTAATTTTTTGTATTTTAGGTAATTATTAAATAGTTAAAATTAGTTTTTAATTAATAATAATTAATTAATTAGTTATAAAAATAATTGTCTTTTTCTAAAAAGTTTCTTATATCATTAGGTTTGTAAAAATGTATTTTTCATATTTTTAGGACTTTTATTTCTTAGATTTCACTTTTTATTTTGTACGTTTACGTAATTTTAATTTAAACGTAAGTTTTTAGTTTTAAGTTTTAAACGTTCATCATTTTAAGAATAGTGATAGCGTTTATTTAATAGATTTTATCTTTTTAACTTTCTTTAACTTGCATTTCAGCCCTTGTAGTTTATGTCCTTTCTCCGTAGTTATAATAATCTCAAATCCTTTTCCCGTTCAAATCTCGCGATCACTATATGTTTGATAATCCATTGCACAGCTCGCTGGAACATAACGACCCGGGGAGACCCTAAACTCCTCAGATCTTCATTGCATTTGTGTCTGAACTGTTTTAAGTCTGTTACGGCTGGTCATTCACAAGTGATCAGTTTGTGTGATTAGACTTGACGGTTTAGCGCAGATCAAATTTTTGGCGCCGCTGCCGGGGAGCTGTGCTGATTATCTTCCGTTTAGCAGATTAGTAATTTGGATATTCACTCTTTGTCTATACCATCTGTATGTATTTATATTTTCTTATAAAAATCAAAAATCCAAAAAGATTTTCATTCTTTGTTTTTACAGCATATTTTTCAAAAAATCCAAAAATATCTATCCTTTATCCTCTAATCTGTTTAATTCTACATTTCTTTATCCTCAAACCTGTTTAATTCTCCATTCCTTATCCTCTATAACCGTTTAATTCTTCATCTCTTATCCCTCTTATCCGTTTAATTCTTCATGTCATGGTTTTCGACATGTTCCTGGTGTGGAGGTCCATTTAACGGTGGAAATTGTCGGCGATGTACCAATGTGGGTTTCGGAGACAAGTTTGTCGGTAATCCCGATCCCATTTCAAATAATGAAGCACCCGGTTTTTCCTACCTACCTCCACACCCCCGATACGAATCCCACTCATGCGAGTTTTGTGGGAATGATTCTCATTACGGTTTTGATTGTCCACCACAGGTCCCGCTTGTCTATGAGCCGGAACCATGTTACAATCAGAACTTTGGTGAAAGTTATTTTCCCAATTATCTCTGTTGTGAGAATTGTGGGGGTCCTCATGCGACTTTTGAATGTCAGTCGGTGAATCAAAATTTTCAAAATTCCAATTCTCCCGGTTTTGACTATTTCCAACCCCCACAGTATTCCATCAGTCATCAGACTTCCGAGCCTTCACATCATTTCAATGATTACGAGGAGTGTAATCTTCCTCAAAGTTCTGAAGAAATACGCATTCGAAAGAAACTGCAAATGAAAATAATGGTGTGTAAGCTTCAGCAGATGAATATAAGAATCAGATATGATGACGACGATGATGAGGATAGTATTCAAATGAAGGAATACTATGATTACGACGAGGAGAGTGTTACTCAATTGAACGATCTTATTTCTCAACTCCCTCAGTCTATTGCTATCACACCTATCTTACCTATTATTGCTTCCAAAGACTCTCTCATAATGGAGGATGATCATCTCAGCACTATTTCGGAAACAGAATCATCTAGTGTTGAGGATCTTGTCCCAATCCCAAGTGAGTCTGAGGATATATCCGATAGTGATTGTGATTTGCCTTTTTGTGATTCTCTTGACATTTCTGAGGTTACTTCCGGGATTTTCTCAAATCCTCTTTTTGAATTTAATAATGACTACACTTTTGAGAAAGTAAATCCTCTTTTCGATGAAATGTCTGAGGCCGATACAGAGACCATCACGGAAGTGGTGGAAATTGCTAGCTCTCAGAGCACACCACTTGTCCCACCTCTGTATTCTATCTTATCTCTTCCATCATGTGATGATGATTCTATCCTCACTGATGAGATTCATGATCCAAAAATCATGAATTCTCCTTCTGATAATGAGGAGTTAGTCATGATCATCATCATGATTCTCCTTCTTTTCTTCACATACGGTGTGACTTCTCCATGTCTTAACTCCTTCGGGAGTGAAGACATTATCTTTGACCCCGGCATTTTCATGTACCATCTGTGAGCCGGGTCTGTCTCTTTCTCTCTATATCTCGTCGGTGTGGAACTTTCACGTGCTTCAAATGTTTGTCCAAACATCTTGAATGAAAGTCCGATGGAGATTGTTTCTTCCACTTTGCTTCCCCATGAACCAATTAATGCGGGGTCGAGTCAAGCTAGTGACTCGGAAATCAAAAACAGTAGCACTCACCATATGGGTTTTCACCCATATTTCTGACTTCTTACCCCTTTCTACCATCTAAGTGTGGGGGTGATGCCCCACATGTTAAAAAAAAAAAAAAAAAAAAAAAAAAAAAAAAAAAAAAAAAAAAAAAAAAAAAAAATCTTCTTTCTAAATAATGGTCGTAGTATTTCCCTTTTACGTTCTTTGTTTCGGCATAACCGCCGGTACTTTGAATATTGAGGGCAATATTCATTTCTAAGTGTGGGGGGGAATTCTCACGAATTTCATATATTATCTACCTAATTCCCCCGTTTTTGGCCAAATTTTTTTTTGGAGTAAGTGTTTTACACTTTCTCATCAGGTTATCAGTCCGCCTTGTCTGTAAGACAAAAGGATTGGCTAATCCAGGAGCAAACGGCTCTTGGTAAAGATATATCAAATCCGTTTATATGGCTTGCAATTTGCCCAAAATTGTATGGTATTCAGCTCACCATATCCTAAAAAGTGAAGAGTTGGCTAGCCCGCAAGATTATGGCTTGTGGTAAAGGCAGTGGAAAATCCATAATTGGTAATCGACTCACCAAAGATAATATTGATAATTTATCTAAGAGTTGGCTAGTCCAGAAGGGAACGGCTTCTGGTAAAGACAAATCAAATCCGTTGAAAGCTGGTGGTTTGCTCAAAATCACATGGTTATCGGTGTACCATGGTTCTTACTTGAACTGAAATATTTGGCTACTCCAGAAGTAATGGCTTTTGGTAAAGAGATTAAAATCCATTATATTTTCTCAAATCATTGCTAGGGACTAGCAATATCTCAGTGTGGGGGATTGATGAGTGTCTAAATACTCATCATTTTTGTACAAAATAAACTGCAAAATCATCTTAAAACACTCAGAAACACATCAAAATGATCAAAATATCACAAATCAGTGTTTTATGTGTTTTTAATGCAAAAATATCAAAATCAGATGAAAAACATATCAAATTTGCAAAAATTGCAGTTTTAGTCCCCCGAGTTTCAAAAATTGTCAAAAATAGTCCCTGAGCCAAAATTTCAAAAGAAATGTCACCAAAGGTCTTTTTAAAATCACAAATTGTCATATTTAGTCCTTTGGTGGAAAATCTAAAAGTTTTGAGAAATTACAGTTTTGGTCCCTGAGTTTCTAAATTGGTCAAAATTAGTCCTTGGGAATTTCAAAAATGTTTAAATTAGCCCTTGGATTATTAAAGCTTGGCAAGACCAGCCCTTTGACTACTCTTCATAAGTTACAGTTTTAGTCCCTCAGTTTGGAAGAATTGCAAAAGAGGTCCTTGGAGTTATTAATTCTACAAACCATCCGGACCCTAATTAAATACCCAAGCCCAAACAAACCACCCCTGGCCCAAACTGTTTTACCCGGTCCAATCCCATGACCCGACCAACCCAACATTTAAATAATCAAACCCCGCCCCTATACTTGTCTTCCCCGACAAAGTAGCCTGCAACCCCAACAACTTTGTTCCTCCATCTCCCACACCACCTACACCAGCCCCTCCCCTACAACTCACTGTCCCCTCCAACATCCACACTCAATCCCTTCCACTGTTAAAACTAACTTTCCCGCCAAAAACACCATGAATGGCCAAGATCTAATTAAACTCATCCTATGGTCTCAAATAGTGCTGGGAAACAGTGAGGGAAGTGAGAGAAAGATCTTGGATATAAAAGAAAGGAAGAAGGAAGCATTGAAGGGAGTAGCTAGTTTTTACAATTTTTCATTAATGTCGTTTTTTTAAAAGTGTATTAGTTTTAAATCAAATGTAGTAATTCCAGTTGTTTGTAACATATTTAAGTTAAAACATTGTTGTATTGTGCTTTTAAATATCAATCTCAAGTTTTTTTTATATAAGTTTTAAGCTCCATGTTTACTGTTGAATTTCAGTTTTAAAATTCTATTGGCAAAGCTTTTATTAACTAATTCTTAAGCTCAATTAAGTCATCTGAGCTTATGTTAGCCTTTGAGTAAGCATAAATACAATTTTGAGCAAGTTTGTATCATGGTCAACAAAAGTCAAATAGGACCAAGAATGGCTTTGGTGCTGATAATGGGTGTTGCAGAAGCTTATTTGGGTTAGAGTTAGTAAGGTTAGAGTAGGATTTGGTTTGGTTTCAGTTTGCATCAAAGTTGGAATCCTGTGAGTTTTATTCTAATTTCTGTTTTCTTTTCAAAACTGCAGTTTATGCTTACTGTGTATCTGAGGCCACCAATGATTGTGATATGTTTATATAGTTGTAATTTGATCATATGAACTCAGTTTGATCTCTATCTCATGCTTGTCAACTAGTTAGCTTTATTAAAATTTGCTTAACAGTTTTTAAAAAAAGGGTGTTTGGATTTGGTATTTAAACTAAGATATAGGTTTATGCAGTGCTTAGTTCCTGTTATTTCATGCTTGTTTAGTCATTTGAGTCTCATTTGAGACAATTACCTGTGCCTGCAAGAGCTCAAGGTCAAAATCACAACCATTCTGTCTTATTTAGCTATCTGTTGAAGCTTTTGCTTATCCAATTCTTGTTTTGTGTTCCAAATACATAGATTAAGCTAGCATTAGGCTTATTTCATCCATTAAGTCCATTTTCAGTTCACAAATCAAGATTAAAACTCAGAAAAGTCAACTTCTCAGTTTTGTTTAGAAAGTCAAAATTGCAAATTCAGTTTTGAGCCAAAATGGAAAGATTTTTAATGGACTCATTTCTTAGTCAAATCAAGTGATACTTGTTGTTTTTAAAAGCCATACTGGTCTATTTCCTTATATCTATTTTAGTATAATTTTGTGATTTTTGTATAAGCTACAAAATGCTTCTCAATAAGCCCTTGAGTGCCCTGCTCCACTGAAACTCAGTTGACACTGAGTTTCTCAGTTCTTGCAGCTGGTGCACAGGGCTCATTTGAGCTTGTCCAAGTCTGAGTTTTGGGATTTAGCTAGTCACCCAGGTCATCTTTAGGTCCCCATAATTTGTTTTTAGTATCTAGCTTATTTGGTAGCTTATTCATAGGCTGCAAGTTGCCCCCCCCCCCCAGTCACTGTTTTTAGCTTATAGCTCTTACATCAATTCTGTTCTAGATTGCTATTCAGAGGTTCAAGCTTGTTGTTACTCATTGCATTTTGGTTATTTTAGCTTATGATAGCTTCCTTATCAGTTTGGTGGCTTTTGGAATCCATTTGCTTATATAAGTGCTTATTTCAATAAGCACTTTGATCATCAGTTTCATATTCTTGCACTTAACCCCATGATTTTCCAATTTTCCTAGCTTCCTAATAATGTTTTAGACTTTTCCTGAAATTTTCAGATTTTTCTAAGTTTTTTTGCTATTTTTCCTAATTTAAAATAGTTTTTAAGCATTTTTAATTAGTATTTAATACAAAAAAATTAAGAAAAGGTTCAAAAAATAATTTTTCATTTTTATTAAGTTTAGATAAATATAAAAAGCCAAAAAAGTATTTTTCCATATTTTTCTTATTTAAAATTGTATTTTTAAATAATTTAATTAGTTTTTAATAGTTTAAAAATAAAAAAAAATAGAAAAATAATCATAAAAATACAAAAATAGTTTTGAAAAGTCTATTTTAATATTTTAGACTTTTCTAAGTCTTAATTTTATTTTTCTAGCTTTATTTCCTAATTTTTTGTATTTTAGGTAATTATTAAATAGTTAAAATTAGTTTTTAATTAATAATAATTAATTAATTAGTTATAAAAATAATTGTCTTTTTCTAAAAAGTTTCTTATATCATTAGGTTTGTAAAAATGTATTTTTCATATTTTTAGGACTTTTATTTCTTAGATTTCACTTTTTATTTTGTACGTTTACGTAATTTTAATTTAAACGTAAGTTTTTAGTTTTAAGTTTAAAACGTTCATCATTTTAAGAATAGTGATAGCGTTTATTTAATAGATTTTATCTTTTTAACTTTCTTTAACTTGCATTTCAGCCCTTGTAGTTTATGTCCTTTCTCCGTAGTTATAATAATCTCAAATCCTTTTCCCGTTCAAATCTCGCGATCACTATACGTTTGATAATCCATTGCACAGCTCGCTGGGACATAACGACCCGGGGAGACCCTAAACTCCTCAGATCTTCATTGCATTTGTGTCTGAACTGTTTTAAGTCTGTTACGGCTGGTCATTCACAAGTGACCAGTTTGTGTGATTAGACTTGACGGTTTAGCGCAGATCAGTGATCATCTAGCACTTATTTTGTCTTCTGATGTGTCGGTTCCCACGGATCCCTTGAAAGAGGGATCCGGCTAGTTCAATCGCAAGGATCCGGCATATCAGCAGTAAGCAGTCTAAGTGAACTTTGATAATTTTGAAACGGGAGTTTTAATTCTTGACTAATGTTGAAGATTTTGCTCTATAACTTAATGTTTGTTTATCGTTCGAGGTTTTGACGAGTTTTCGTGTTTTACTAGTCCTTTTTGACGAGGTTCCCTGATGCAGGTTTTACTGACCAGGTTTTAATATTTATAAAGTCTCGTTATACCTATGGTCTACCCTAATGCACTAACGGGCAGTGTACCCGGTCGTGTGTAGTGTAGTATTCGGTAAAACCGAGGTCGTCCCAAGAGCTATGTGTGTTGGATTATTACTAAGTCTAGGTGTCACAGATTTTAATAATGATTTCGATAAGGAATTAATTAACTACTAAAGCAGATAAAAGCAGATAAAAGGCAAAGGTTTAATCAATAGAGGAGAGTGGTGCTAACCTAGTTATTCCTCCTAGCTAGTAATGTCTACGTCTACTTACTTCCAATTACTTCAGGTGGGGTCAAATTCGAGAGGACAGCATTTCGTCAATTCGCCCTAACCTATCAGCAAAGATGCCACCACTGGAGAAGTCAGGTGTCCCATCATAAGTCCAGTTGTTCCTGGTCCCCTAAGTCAAGTCATTAAGTACCGCTACATGCTAGATTTATAATAGTGAGTGCCCGGGCTTTAGCAACTTAAACACTCACCCCCTAATTCTTAAGTTCATCTAAACGGTAGGTGATCAGTTGGTCAAATCGCACAAGTAGAAAGGGTCGTCAGTTGGTCATATCTTACCCTTCCCGTCTCAGTCTACTCACTTAGGGTTAGTTGGTCATATCTCCTAAGCAACTAGCCTCTACCGCCATTCAAAACTACTGAAACAAGGGTAGCTACCAATAAACTATGCATGCATATACTTAGAAATAATTATACGGAAGTAATGTAAACGCAATCAAAACAATTAAGGAATCATAACTAGGCCAGCACCAAGAGGTGCTTAGCCGCTCATATTAACCATACAAATCAATTCAATATTCAAATTTATGAAATACATGAATCGAAATTAAATAAAAGATAAAATGCTAATGCTTATCGTAGGGGAGTGATTACTCCCTTGGAGATAGCTCCGTATGCTCTTCTAGACCTGCCTTTGGCTTCTTCCCATGTTCTTTGGTTGTGATATGTGGAATGGGATGCTTTGAAATACTGGAAATCGTGGGTTATTTATAGGCCAGATCTGGGTTACGGCGTAACTAATAAAAGAGTTACGCCGTAATCTTCAATTCCTTCATAATTTGCACTAGATCTGCTGGTTACGGCGTAACTTTATAAGTGGTTACGTCGTATCTTCAATATTACTTGGTTACGCCGTAGTTGGTGAAATAGTTACGGCGTAGTTATCAGCGGCGTGGAACCTCATTTGACCTAATATAGTTACGTCGTAGTCTTTGGGGAGAGTTACGCCGTAACCTTCTGATGAGTTGGTTTTCTGAGTCACGCTTTAGTTACGGCGTAATGTGAGAGATGAGTTACGCCGTAACTTCTTCAAAGTCAGCATACTATGATAAATCTTTGATATTTCTCCAATTCTACGTCTCTTTAGCTCCAATGCTCGTAATTTACCTGAAAGTGGAAAACAATGGAAAACAAGCGTAAATCCATATAAATGGTATAAATTACAAGCATTATCGGGGGAAATTGACACTTAATATTCAGGACTATTTGATGTTATCATTCCCTTTTTACAAATGAATCATAAATTGAGAAGTTAGGAGTCATGACAAAATACTATTTTATCATGATATGGAAAGTTTCACATGGACACTATTGACTTAGATTACTAATGTAATGCCAATATCCTTATGTGAGAAATGATGACTTACGCTTTTATTTAGCCAAGTTATCATTACGAGGTAAAATGACTAGTTTGTAGTTTTTGTCTATAAAGGTCAACCAAGAATGCTATTCTTGATAATGTGTTTAATATAGATACCAACCTTTTGGAGAATTGTGATATTGGAGTATACGTATTAAGTCTACGATTCTTTACGTGTTATAAGAAGTGATATTACTAATAAAGCTAGGAAGCACACATTAATAATTTATCTATAAGTAAATTATAAAAGTACATACCTTTGCTATATATTCTTTTTATGATTTTTTAAAAATCATAGACGCGAAATTCTTCATGATCTTCTAAGATGCCCAAATCCTAGCATGAAGAATTCTCAAAAGAAAATGTTAGAATGATCTATCACTATCCAACATTTAAAATATAATGATTAAAAACATGACTTTTTGTTTTAAGAAATTCCCTTCTTTGTAGTTTTCAAACATACACGGATCGTATCAAGTTTTTAAAGTACAATATACTTTAAGAAACTTAGTAACGAAGCTATGATACCAATTGTGAAAAACTAGAAGGGAGTTGAATAGTTTTATCGATTAAACCTTCGTTTTAAAATATTTTGATCAACTTATGTCAATCTATTTAATGTGTGTGTTGGATGATGATAGATAACGCATATAAACAAGTAATGCAAAGATAAATAGTAAGGAAAACAAAACCACGACACGAGTATTTATAGTTGTTCGGCTACAAGGACACCTTCCTTGCCCTACTCCACTCCCCGATTTCCCCACTCGAGAGTTCGTAAGTACTACACAACACAAGCTCCTTAATGTGGCGGAGAAACCTTCACAACGTCGCCTACTCTTTATCCGGTACAAGGCTAGACACCGGGTTCTTCCACGAGGTAGAACCAAACCTATCACAACGTCGCCTACACTTTATCCGGTACAAGGCTAGATACCGAGTTTCATTACAAAGGAGGAACTACTACCTAACACTACACCAATACATGACTACACCAAGGAGACACGCTCCTTATTACAACATCATAAAGGATATCAATATCCTTTAACCCAAACTAACTATCTTGTACATCGATGCACCGTATCGATTGTACACCCTTGGCATCTTTCACTAATGCCCTTGACACGATCCTTCGGCACATTTCACTAATGCCTTCGACATGACCCTTAGGCACATTTCACTAATGCCTTTGACTTGACCCTTTGGCACCTTTCACTAATGCCTTCGACACAACACTTCTAAGGAGGGAGGAAAGAACTATCAACAAGATAACTTCAGTAGTCTTGATGATGACGAAGCTTGGCAACTCATGGACTTGAGCTTGCTCGACTTCAAGAGGTGGTGATCTCACCTTTAAGAGGAACCTAAAGAATCACACAAATACAAAACTACATAGAAAGATCCTTTTGATCTAAGGTTAGAGATATTACAATACTAAGAGAGAGTATGTGTAAAAGGGGTGAGTTGCAAGAGCGAAATGTCTCGCTATTTATAGGCAAATTTCTCTACTGTTCCACGGTTCCCACGGATCCTTCCCCAGAGGGATCCGGCTAGTGCAATCCAAGGGATCCGGCAGCTGGGTCAGCTTAAGTCCGGATTTTGGGTTGCAAACCAGGTTATGGGTTATGGGTTATGGGTTATGAACCATGGGTTATAGATACCCAACAAGATGCAATGTATCTAGACATTGGGTCATGGGTCTTGGGTCATGGATCATGGATAATACCCAACATGACTTCATGTATGATGTCATGCAATGGGTCATGGGTTATGGATCAAGCTCTATGGGTATGGGTCATAGACTTTGGGTTTTACCCAACAATATTTAATGTATCTAGTCAATGTGTTAAGGACTAAGATTTTTACCCATTACATTACCCATTATAATATATACCAAGTATATATATGTGTGTGTGTGTGTGTGTGTGTACATTTCCATATTATGTAAACACTAGTTGTTATACATATGCATTTCTATAAGATATAAATAATATTACTTGTTTAGTGTTTTATATGAAAATGTAAGTGTGTTAGTAAACTATTGGCTCAAACCATTTACGTATTTTATTTGTTTCGTTTGTTATCGACAAAACATTAGAAGATCGTAAAATATAAATAAATGTTTTTACGGCTTATTTGTATTAACACACCTTACGTGATGGAAGTAGTTTGTGGATATTTTGTGTTGATCATATGTCCATTATTAACCCATACTTTACGATAGGTTATATTTAATAGCAAGTAAAAGTACCAACAATAATAGTGTGGGTGACAATTCTAATGCCTATAAACATACATATAGGAATTTATGGCAGACAAATGTGTCAAATGGAAAGATTCCATATTTGACAGACTAAATTTCATCAAACTTTGTTTAGTTTTGAGTTATAAAAGGCCGAACCTGTGAGCATTTCCTTGATATTCTGAATTTAAGTCGTAAATGCTACAAAGTTGCAAGTGCAAATTCCTCCAATAAAATTAATGAAGTGCTCAGTCATTTAAGGCAGCTAGTGTCGTTGTTCTTGGCCTGTTATGATGGAGTCTTGGATTCTAGCTTAACGAAGCTGCAAATACAAGGCTCTAGATTGCATTCTCTTTATTTGTCTTTATGTACTAACGTAACCGATAAAAATATTGCCTCATTTTCTTCGGTTTGTCCGTTGTTGTCAGTCATTAGTCTTTTTAAATGCTCTTCTCATTATCAGTTAAGGATTGATAATCCAAACAAGTTTTTGTGTAAGTCTTCAAGACACGTATATCTTGCATGCTTGGTGCTATAGAATAAATGACCTTGAAATTTCTGTAAATCTTTAGGACCATTTGTGTTATGTGGCCTCAATTTTTCTAAAGAAACTAACTCATGAAAGTGGAATATTGATCGAGAACAAGAGTGATAATCTAATAGTAGTACTATAGTACTACAATAGTAGCACTCTTTTTAATTACGGTGAAGTAAAATACTATCAACTTGAATTTTATATATATATATACATATATATATATATATATATATATATATATATATATATATATATATATATATATATATATAGACAAGCGTTCAAATGAGAAGTCTATTTTTTGTGAGAACGCGAGAAGAGATCTGGATCGTAGGATCAAGTAAATCTGATTTTGAGCGGAATGGCATTATTGTAAATATTGGACGAAATTTTTAAGGGTCTAATAGAATTATCTTCATTTGCTTCAACACCACCCTAAAGTTTATCCCTGGTTTTCTATGTAAACACACAAAAAACACAAACTCAAATAGCAAACTGTAAACACACACAAAAAACACACACGAACTCAAATAGCAAACCAGATCTTGCTATTAATTCCATATATGTCATCTTCTTCATCTCCATAGTCTCCGTCACCGCATCTCCATCATCTCCGTCACCGCATCTCCGTCACCGCCGTCATCTCCGTCATCTCGTTCTTTTTATATTTGGCGTGGATTCCGGTATTGGCTCTTTAATTTATATTTTTCTGTTTAAATCTGATTTAGTTTTTAACTGTTTAACAACTTTTTCTCCGGTGTTGACTCCGGCGTTGACTATCTCATGAATATGTTAATTGATTTATTTGATTTATTACACATCTATTTTTTGCACATGTGAAGATTTTTAGTGGTTTATTAGATGCTATTTGTTTACGGTTACTATCTAATTATGCGTTTGTGAAATAATAGTTTTACGGATTATGTGTTTGATGTTTAGAGATGAATTAAATTGCATAAATCATAGTTTTTAGTTTTAATATTATGAATTTAGGTACATTTGAAGAATGTTGAGATTAGCGATTATTTAAGTTTTTAAAATTTATCTTCACGAGTGAAGAATATCAGTAAGCAATAAAATTTTGAGGTTAGTATCGGATTTAAGTTTATTTAGAGTATCTTCGCATGTGAATAATGTTGAGATTAGCGATTATTTAAGTTTTTAAAATTTATCTTCACGAGTGAAGAATATCAGTAAGCAATGTAATTTTGAGGTTATTTTCGGATTTAAGTTTATTTAGAGTACCTTGGCATGTGAATAAAGTTGAGATTAGCGATTATTTAAGTTTTTAAAATTTATCTTCACGAGTGAAGAATATCATTAAGCATTGAAATTTTGAGGTTATTTTCGGATTTAAGTTTAGTTAGAGTATCTTCGCCGGTCTTACATTACTGGAAGATGAGTTTACAACTGATCTTTTAACTAATCTCAGCAAGAATGGTGATCATGTGAGCTCAAGTATTGTGTTATTTTCTTCTACTTTATATGAGTTTAGAGCAGAGAAAGGCTCATCAGATACTCATGTTGGCATGAATGATGCATTAGAACTGTTACTTAAGGCTCCAATGTTGGTAGATTTAAGTTTATGGTCATGTTGGGACTATAAGTTTGCACCTTCTTTAGGTCCTCTTCTAGGGTGGCTGATGAGTGTGTAAATACTCATCATTTTTAGTCAAATCTGAACTGCAAAACGTCTAAAAATGCTCACAAATGCATCAAAATACTGAAAATATTCCAAAATGGCATTTTATATGTTTCAGATGCAAAATGTTTAAAATCAGATGAAAAATGAGCAAAGTTTGCATAATTGGCAGTTTCAGTCCCCCAAGTTTCAAAAGTTGTCAAAAATAGTCCCTGAGCCATAATTTCAAAAGATAAATCACCAAAGGTCCTTTTAAAATCATAAGTTGTCAAATTTAGTCCTTTGGTGAAAAATATAAAAAGTTTGAGAAAATTACAAAATTGGTCCTTCAAGTTTCAAATTTGGCAAAAATGGCCCCTGGAAATTGGAGAATGGCAAGATTGGTCCTTGTACTTTTTGAGATTGTCACTTTCAACCCTTGAAGCAACTTTTCAGAATTGGCAGTTTAAGTCCCTTGAATTTCAGGATTTACACTTATGGTCCTTGTCATTTAAACCCTTGTCATACCCCTTTTTGGCCTGCCTATCATTTTGGACCCCTGTCTTTAACCAATTTGAACCCCCCTTGTATTATTAAGACCATTCAAACCAGTCAAACTCTTCCCCTTTCCCCGTTTTCCCTCCCCATGTCTGCTACTCCCATACCCAGCCACCAACACAACCACCCAGCCTCCCAATCTCCTTTCCATGTCCCCTCCTCCTCTACTAACATCCAAGAAGCAATTAATGCTTCTTCACCCACCATATCAACCCCAACTGTTAAAATCCAGATTTGGCGCCAAAATGCATTCAAAGGCCAGGATTGCTTTAAGCCATCCAATGGCTGAGAAAAAAAGTGGGAATTCATCAGAAGTGAGAGAAAAAGACTTTGGATTATAAAAGAAGCAAAGGAAGAGCAAGAGGAAGTGTCTTGTAGTTTTTAATTTTCTCTCAATGTCGTTTTTATCTTAAATTCCTTAATTTAGTATAAAACTTGTAATCTTTTGTTAAATTGTATCAATTTAAAGTGTTTAAGTGTTTTAAGACTCATTTCAAGCATCAATCTCAGTTTATGATTACAATTCAAGTTTCAAGTCCACTATCTCAAATTGCAACTTCAAATTCTTAAGTACAAGTGTGTAGTAGTTTATTTCAAAGCTTAAATAAGCTTCTATAAGCTTATTGCAGCTTTTCACAAGCTCACATTCAAGTTTCCATTCATTTTGGTTCTTGGTCAACAGAAAGTCAAACGGGTCAAGTTGGTAATGGAAATGGAAATGGGTTGAAGCAGTGCTGGATGTGGGTTGATTTAGGTCTAGTGGGTTGATATAAATAGGTTAGAGGTCCATTGGTTCATTGTTTCAAGCCATTGTGGCTAAGGACCCTTTGTAAGCAAATTTCAAGTTTCTTTGCATCATCTTAATTTGCAGTTAATACTGGTTCTATTCTGTTTAAAAAGTTGTATTTAGGACTTATAGACTTAGTTTGATCATTAATCATAGTTGGTTCAGTTGTTATCTCAGTTAATTTTCAAAACAGTTGCATTAAGGAGTGTTTGGAATTGCTGTAATATCTGATTTAAAGGCTAGCTTAGTGGTTGAAGTTTGTTGGTTTAAGTTTGTTTGGCATATATTAGTTCATATCTGTCTTACTTTTGTCCTTATAACCTGTCAAAGTCAAATATCAACTTAAAATCCCTCAACAGATTAACTGTTGAGATTTTTGCAAAGCAAGGTCTTAGTTTGTGTTCAAAATCCATAGACCAAGCTTGTGTTAACTTCATTTCATCATAAATAATCTATATCAGTCTTACATTTACATTCAAACCTCACCAAAGTCAAATTTCAATCTGTCTCAAAAAGTCAAAATGGGGTCAAAAAATTGGATTTGTGCAGATATTGCAGCAGTTGCATAAGGTTCAGTAGAGCTTTTTAGGGTCTCATTTTTGGCATATAAGCAGTTGGCTAGGAGGTCTATAAGACCTCATATCTGTTGTTAGCTAAAGCTCTCTGGATAAGCTTGTGCATAAGCCCAAAGTCAGGTCCTAGTGCCCTGCTCACAGGGCTCAGCTGATACTGAGTCTTTTCTCAGATCTTGCAGGTTTGTTTCAGGGCTCAATAGAGCTTGTCTAGAGTTGCTTTTTGGTTTGCTTGATCTCAACCAGGTCTAGAATAAGTTCCAATTTGAAGTTTTTAGTTTTAGCTTGATTTGTAACTTGTGCTTGTGCTTAAAGTAGGTACCCAATTCTGTTTTAGCTTATTAGCTCAAATCATCAAGTTTGATCAATCTTGTAATTCAGAGGCTATAGCTTATTGTTTTTAGTTGCATTTTGGTTAATCTAGCATATTGTAGCTTCTGTTCCAGTGTGGTGCTTGTTTGTGTTCACTTGGCTTATTAAAGAGCTTATTCATAAGCTCAGTTCATAGCAGTTCCATTTTTCTCCTCACAACCTACTGTTTTTCCATTTTTCCTAGCTTCATAATATCATTTTAGAGTTTCCCTGAAATTTTTAGATTTTTCTAAGTTGATTTGCTATTTTTCTTAATTTAAATTAGTTTTTAGCACTTTTTAATTAGCTTTTAATACAAAAAAATTAAGAAAAGGTTCAAAAAATTAATTTTTCATTTTTCTTAGGTTTAGATAAATATAAAAAGTAAAAAAAGTAATTTTCCAGATTTTTCATAGTTCATTTTGTAATTTTTAGTGATTTAATTAGTTTTTAATAGCTTAAAATTCATAGAAAATCCAAAAGTAATCAGAAAAATACAAAAATAGTTTTGAAAATTCTATTTTGATATTTTAGATTTTTCTAAGTCCTAGTTTTATTTTTCTAGCTTTATTTCCTAATTTCTTGTGTTTTAGGTAATTATTTAATAGTTAAAAATAGTTTTTAATTAGATAATTAGTTATAAAAATAATTTTCTTTTTCTAAATATTTTCTTTTGTCATTAGGATTGTAAAAATGTATTTTTCATATTTTTAGGGTTTATATTGTGTAAATTTCACGTTTTTAATTTGTACGTTACGTAGTTTTTAATTCCAGTTTTATAAAAACATAAAAACAAAAACATCATTTTAATTATAGTGATAGCGTTTATTTAATAGTTTTTATCTTTTTAATTTCCTTTAATTTGCCTTTAAGCCGTTGTTATTTGTTGGCTTTTCCTTAGTTATAATAATTCACAAATCCCTTTTCTGTTCAAATTTCCCGATCACTTTACGTTTGATAATCCATTGCACAACTCGCTGGGACATAACGACCCGGGGAAACACTATACTCCTCATATCTTCATTGAGTTCGTTCCTGAGCCGTTTTAAGCTTGTTACGGTCTGCCATTCACAAGTGGCAGGCTTGTGTGATAAAGCTTGACTGTTCGGGAGCGCATCAGTGGCTGTTACCACCCAGGAACTGCTTTGTTTAGTAACAAAAGATGGAAATGTTTATGTTTAGATCTTTCAGCCACACTGTATCCATTTCTAGAATCTTTTCTGCATTGGTCTTCTTTTGAAACAGCTTTAAAGCTCGTATCTTTGATTGCTTTATATGGTGGTGAAAGGAATGTACCTTTGTCCCTATTAAAATTCCATGCAAATAATGCTTTTGAAGGTGTGCTGATTGCATCAAGATTTGTTCTTGATTGTTTGGGTTATATACCGAAGGAGTTTCAACGATTTGCAGCAGAGTTATTGGTTTCTGCACTTCGTTCGATTATCATAGATGCTCAACTGGCGATTTTGAGTGAATGTAAAAGTAAAGAGGATCATATGTTGGTTCATAAGCTTGGGTTATCATTAGGCATAGTGGAGTGGTTTAATGATAATTGTTCATGTCTATCAGAATCCAAAGAATCTCTTGAGAATAGAAGACTTTCTTCACAAAGTAAACTTACGGCATCTCGTGAAACCAACCAACCTAGTGAAGACGGTAAAAGAGATGGTGTAATGACTCTTACAGTGCACAGTGCTGATGATGGTCACGTTCAGCCCATGTTAGATTCTAAGAGAGAGAAGAATGCAGCTAGTATTATAGAGTCTATTAGAATTGAAGAATTCGGTTTGGATCCAAATATTTCAATCGCAGAAAGCATTGAAAAACAGCATGCTCGTTTAGGAAGAGCACTTCATTGTCTTTCTACAGAGTTATATTCCCAAGACTCGCATTTTCTCCTGGAGCTTGTAAGTTTCTGTCTTTATCCTTTGACATGGTAATTTTAAGTTATTTTGTTACAATAATGACATGTTTGTGTAATTTTGTATGTTTCTATAGGTTCAGAATGCTGATGATAATGCCTATCCAAAACATGTGGAGCCGACTCTAACTTTCATTCTTCAGGAGAAGAGTATTATTGTTTTGAATAACGAGCAGGGTTTTTCTGCTGAGAACATCAGGGCGCTTTGTGATGTTGAAATTCTACCAAGAAGACAGCTAGTTCCTGGTACGTTGGCAAGAAAGGCATTGGGTTCAAATCAGTATTTCGGGTATAGGAATTTTTCTAATATTAGTCAAATAAATTCTTTTGTTTTCTACGATGTATTCAAAACATTCCTTTGATGATTATGCAGGTTACTGATGCTCCAGAAATCTATTCTAATTGATTCCATGTCAAGTTTGACATAACCGATGGTCAAATCGGTTTTGTTTTGCCAACAATCGTACCTCCTTGTGATATCAACTATTTTACAAACCTGGTCTCATTTAACACTACTGATCAAGTGAGCACCCACGACTACAACACATGCATTGCCCTTCCTTTAAAGTCAAAGTCAACAAAAACTTCTGCCGAGGAGAACATCAAATCTATGTTTTCAGATCTTCATCCATCTTTGTTACTCTTTCTTCATCATCTTCAATGTATCAAGTTTAGAGATGTGCTTAACGATTCATTTGTCATCACGAGGAAACACATAAGTGGAAATGGATTAATCAATGTTTCCATTGGGAATGAGACATTGACTTGGTTTGTTGACTCTCGGGAACTTCAGGCTAACGGTATCCGAAACGATGTCAAAACTATTGAATTTTCGGTTGCATTTTCTCTTAAAGTATCAGGGAATGGTAATTAGATTCCAAAGCTAGATCAGCAGTATGTTTTTGCATTTCTTCCTCTTTGAACATATGGTTTAAAATTTACAATTCAAGGTGATTTTGTTCTTCCTTCATCAAGAGAAGAAGTTGACGGTGATAGTCCATGGAACCAGTTTCTGCTATCATAATTTTCAAACTTGTTTGTGAGTTCACAGAGATCTTTTTGCAGCCTTCCTGGTTTCAAGGATTGTCCAGGAAAGGGCATTTCCGTCTTTATGAGCTATGTTCCTCTTCTCGGCGAAGTGCATGGATTTTTTGCTTCTCTTCCTAGAATGATCATATCAAAGCTGTGCACGCCTAACTGTTTACTTCTAGAAGGAAAAAATGAGAAGTGGATCCCACCGTGTCGGGTACTAAGAAATTGGAATGAACAGGTTCATACTCTTTTGCCCGATAGCTTGATTCAGGAGCATCTTGGTCTTGGCTACTTGAATAAGGATATAGCTATCAGATTCACTTGCAAGAGCATTGGGTATCGAGAGTTATGGACCTAAAATCTTTGTTAAGATGCTATCTTCTTTATGTCATACAAAAGATGGTTTAAAAACAATGGGCCATAAGTGGTTATCATCTTGGCTTAATGAATTGCATTCAAAGTCCATCCAGAACACTGATGCTTTTAAAGTCGGCTCTGATGTTATGAATACCCTGATGGAAACGCCTTTCATTCCACTTTTAGGCGGTTGTTACAGTTCAATTGAAGTGGGTACGATTTGGATGAGTTTAAATGGTTTATGGGACAATCTCGAAGCCTTTACAAGATTGTTTTCCAATCTTCGAATTGTTGATCCCGCAATTTTTGATGGCCCTGTTACCAAAAACTTAACCCAAATGCTTTGAAAGTCGGTGTCAAATGGTTATCCGAACATGAGATAGTAAAAGCACATGTTTTACCAGCTATTTGCGACAATAAAAATACAGTGACTACTGATCTCATGACAGAATACTTATCGTTTATAATGGTTCACTTACAATCTAGTTGGTCAGAGTGTGGGACTGAACGGGGGGGACATAATCTCTGAGGTTTATAATAAAGCTTATATTTTAACCAATCATGGTTTTGTACTACCATCTGAGGTTGAAATCCATTTCGGTAATGACTTCGGGAATCATATTGATATAAGTAGGTTGATCAGTGGCATTGATGTAAAATGGTATGAGGTCGACAATACTTATATGATGTATCCACCTGGTGTGTCTATGCTAAGCTGGAGGAATTTTCTGAAAGGAAGTAGGAATAACTGATTTTAAGCAAACAATTCGAGTTGAGTATAACGCTCCCGTTTCATCTCAAGTTGTTCTCACAAATATGATGTGGGAGAAAATGATTATTCCACCTGGATCAACTATCACTGATTGGGAGTCTAGATAATTGGTTGATTTACTAGCAAAAGTGTCGTCGAGCGGTGATTGTGAAAAATGCAAGCATCTTTTGGAGGTTCTTGATGAAATCTGGGAATAATATCATAGTGATTTTGGATGTTTTATGCAATATCATTAATGTTGGGTAACTTTCTAATTAGGGCCAAAGAGCAGGAACTTGATGAGGTAACATGCAAAGGACTAGCTTGTCTTTACGAAGATGATATATTTTACTAATTGCTATCATCTTCATGAAAGCATCACCTTTTGCAAGTATGTAATACTTTCTCATCTTCCGTTATGTGATAGTTATGTATCTCAAGTTCTCAACATTGAATTTTTTTCACTTACATAGCGTTGGTAGAATTGCATGCAAGCTTCAATAACCTCACGTTCTTGCCAACAAACTTCGGTTATGGACTAATAAACCTGAAGATACTCACAATCATCCTTAATGAAATCCGTTTCTTATCAAGCACGATAAGTGAACTCAAATCTTTGAGGTACTTAGATGCACATTTCAATAAGCTTCATGGCCTTCCGTCTTCAATTGGAAAGTTGGCGAATCTTGAAGTTTTGAATTTGAGTAGTAACTTCAGCAATTTGACTGAATTACCCTACGCGATTACTGATCTTGCAAACTTAAAGGAACTTGATCTTAGTAACAACCAAATCCAGGCTCTTCCTGAATCGTTTGGTCAGCTTCAAAATCTTAAGAAACTAAATTTAGATCAGAACCCACTTGTGGTTCCTCCTATTGAGATTGTAATGGAAGGAGCCGAAGCTGTAAAGGGTTTCATGATCAAGTGGCGACTTGCAAGTATAGCTGCTGAGGAACAGAAACGTATGGTAGAAGCGAATGATCAAAATCAACAAGGATGGCTCGCTTTTATACCTTTGATCATAAGGATCCGTTTATTGTTTACTCGATTATCCTCAAGTTATTTAAAAAAAACACTTTAAATAACTAATCCAACACTTAATTTGATGTGCAGTAGATAGTCCTCTTAGTTAGGACAAAATTGCAAGTGATCGTGATCAAGATGGGATTGAAGATTACATGAAAGAGGAACAGTGATCAAGGGTAAACCACTTGCTCAACCTATTGACGATCTTTTCGTAGTTTAAATTCCCTCATTGCCTCCTCAATCCCATTCACTTTTTCTTCTTTTCAGGTTCATATATATGAGATTATAGGAAAGAGGAACACTGATCAAGGGAACACCATTGGTTCAACCTTTCGACTATCTTTTTGGGTTTAAACTCCATCATCTCCTCAATCTCATTCTCTCTTTTCTCTTTCAAGTTTGTATATATCTTAAAATGGGCAGGCATGGTAATGGGTCAGTAGTAAAATTGTGATATGTCACACATACTTGTAATTACCCATTGTTATGTTTTGTGCTGGTGCATAAACTAGCTAACAATTTTACCTAAATTTGTTGATCTGGAACATCTTTTCACCTAAATTTGTTACTATTTTTAAAGTAATATTTAGTACCTCAAACAATATTATGCATTATTGTTTCTAAAGCATCAACTCCTTAAAATATTCAGGCTGCAAAAGAAGCAAAATATGACAAGGAGAGTCTGTGATGAAGTTCTTCCGAATGGTATGCATCTATCCATTCTTTTGTACACTTGGTTAAATAGTCAACGTAGGCAATAATGTAATTATGTATATAATTACTTTTCAGTTGGTAAGAAGAAGATACTTCTCAGATGAGTTACCTGTTGCAAGCCCATGGTCTACCTCAGTACCACGACCGTTGCAGAGGCCTGGGGACATCATAATTGAGGAAGATCAATTATATGCTATTACAAGGTATGAACTCATATTACCATTTTAACACCCTTTTATTCTGGAGTGTTGAAACAATAACAGTAGTTCACTTGCATTGCAATTCGTATGATTTGTTAAGTGATTGAACACGCAATGTAATGTTTTATTGGCTGAAGCTGCAACACTAACTGACCAAAAATTGACAAATTTATTGAAAATAACATAAGCGGGATAAAGAATGAAATTGATAAAAGTTAAATTTGTTTACATTATAACCTATTATTGTGACTTCAAGTTGCAAAAACCATAAACACGTTAAAATCTAAATCCAAACTCCTCCGGAGTGCGGAAGGACATCCTTTATTTTTATAACCTATTATTATGACTACCATAACAATTATTTATTTTTATAATGGGATGCACTCATGCACTAAATTAGTAATTTATTTCTTACTTTTTACGCTACAAAATTTCTCTACGGTATACATGGCGGACTATGCAGGGTCTGCCTCTAATCTACAGTATTCACAAAACTAATCTATTAGATGATGAAAGAACATAGATGCATTTTTTTCATACCTACCTTAACTGCAAAGAAGCCATTGCTGTTACCTTACATTATTGTAGCTAGGAATCTGTCCCCTTTTACTCATAAGCTGCAAAATCGCCATTGCCTTCTTTTTCCCTCTTTTAGTCCCATACTGGGAAATGTCTGATACATGCTCATAAACACCGTACTGAAGTGCAATGACCATAGGATTATTATTATTTGTACAAAGCTTAAGAAGAACTGCTGCTGCACATTCTTTATTTTTTGGGGTCCCTTCTTTCATAAACTTTACGAGAGTCTCGATAAATGAAAGTTTTCCAAGTTCTTTTCTCCCATCTGGATGTTCTATTAGTAACAGAAGTACCGAAAGAGCCTCATCAATCATATCTAATTGGTCGTTTTCAAGAATTTTTAATAAAGGTTTAATCACGCCAGCTTCTATAGCTTTTGCTTTGTTTGATTGGGAAAGGGTCAAGTTAAACAAAGTTGTGGCTGCATCTTTTTTGCCTCTAATCGTTCCTTCTGTTAGTCGGTTGACCAATGGTGGGATCCTATTTGATGATCCGATCAACACATTGTTTTCATCAAGTAGTAAACATTATGGGTACTTTCAAGTCTATTGCCTCATAAGAATTTCATGAAGAGTTGATATGGACACAGGCCTACCAGTTTATGCTCCTCTTGAAGTTATAATCAAGGAAACTCAGTGATGAGTGTCTAAATACTCATCATTTTTATACTGTTAGAATGCCAAAAACATCGGAAAACACTCAGAAATGCTTCAAAATGATGAAAATATCACAAACAAGTGTTTTATATGTTTTAAATGCAAAAACATCAAAATCTGATGAAAAACGTATCAAGTTTGCATAATTGGCAGTTTTAGTCCCCCAAGTTACAAAAGTTGTCAAAATTAGTCCCTGGTAATTCAAAAACATGTAAAATATCATTAAAGGTCCTTGGGATTCAAAAGTTGTCAAAATAAACCCTTTAAAGTTTAAAAATCACAAATTGACAACTTTAGTCCTTCAACTTTGCAAAAGTGTCAAAATTAGTCCCTGGGTGTTTTAAAATGGAAATTTATCAAACTACACCCTTGTACTATTTATAAATGACAAAAATGGTCCTTATGATAAACTTTGGAGAAATTACATGTTAGGTCCTTTAAGTTTGAAAAATGTCATAATTAGTCCTTGAATTTATAAAGAATGACATTTTATGCATAATGGTCCTTGTTCTATTCTTATATGGCAGAAATGGTCCTTATGATAGCCTTGGAAAAACTACAGTTTCAACCCTTCATGTTTGGTGGAATTACACTTTTGGTCCTTGTGTATTACTAAGCTATGAAACCAAACGGACCCCTTTATATTATCATAGCCCAAATCCAACCCAATACATGACCCGGCCCAATTATTTAAAAACAAAAAAACCGCGCACTGTTGCGCCTTCTCCCCAACAGCTGTTTGAGCTAAAACCAGGTGGTTTTAACCACCTTTTCACCACTTGATTTCCTTTCCACATCACCCCTAACACCTGGTTACCCAATCCCTCCACCTCCACATCATTCCAAGCCCAATTAAGAAAAAAAAACCAACTCCAAGACTTTTGGCGCCAAAATGCCAAGTGTACGATTCTGATGCATTCAAGAGCTGGAAAGAGGTGGGATTTGACCAGAGGTCGACAAGAGACTAAAGGAGATAAATAAATAAGAGAGAGGAGCAGTGTAAAAAAGTAGTAGAGTAGAAGTAGTGTAATTTTAATTTTAGTCTTGTCGTTTTTAAGTTTTCAAGTTTTTAAGTTTATGTTTAAACCTTCAAGCGTTTTGTAATCATTTTCCAGTGTAATAAAGATATAATTCCAGTTTCAATTTCAAGTTTTGTGTACGAACTCAGTTTTTACCATTTCTAAGCTAAAATTCTCAAATTCGACTTATGTTACTTATGGTTGTTATTCTGGGTTAAATAAGCTTATATAAGCTCTTAGAAGCTTGTTTAAGCTATTAAAAACCTTTATCATTCAGTTTAGATTCAACATTTATAAATACCAAAAATTACTCAAAAATTAGTTAAAATTCAAAAATCATGGGCATGATGATCAAGAGTTAAAGCAGAGCTGGAATTGGACTGCTATTGGGTTTAGAGCTTATTGGTAAGCAATAGGGTGGGTTATCAGACTTTGGTTCTCTATTTTGAGCTTGAACTCATTTTGTAAGGCATTCTCTCAAATTTTGCATTTAATAGTTTAAGTATTTAAATAGTAATAATTCTAGTGTAAATCTGTTTTAGTTAAACTAATTCAAGATATTAAATAGATTGCTTGGTGTATAAACTTGTTTTAGTATAAAAACCTTCATAACAGTTAGATAAAGTGATGTTTGGAATTGATTAGTTATCTGTTATAGAGAACTGTGGTGTTGTTGTTTGTAATTGTTTTATGTTTCTTTAGTACTCAATATCTCATTTCAAGCATAAAAACCAGTGGTTACTAGTGAAAAGTCAAAATTCAGTGTAATCTCATAGTATTTGTTAACTGTTAGGAAACTAGACTGCATAATCATCATTTAATCTTTAAAAGTTGTTTATTTAGCTTACCTCAGTCTCAAATTAGCTTAAAACATCATAATAGATCATCTAGGAGCATTATAATTTCATTAAAGTCAAAGTTGTAGTGTAAGTTAATAAGTCAAAATTTCATTTGCCTGTTTTTGAATAAAAATTAGAATTTTATTGTGAGTTTATTATTAGGATTTAGCTTATGCCCTTTTGGGATTTCAATATTTAACTGCTCAACAAAAATACAAAAATATTAGTTTTCAATAAATTTGCTTATAGATAGCTTTTCAATTAGCTTCTTTTGGACCCCTTGACTGAAAACATGTTCTGTGCACAGGTTTCACAAACCTTTTCACAAGCTTGTCAAAAGCCATCTAGTACTTCTATACCTGTGTAATTTAGCTTTTAGCATAGTTTATCAACCCATATTTATAGTCCAGTGCTTATTTTGTACTTTACAGCTTATTTGATAAGCCTGCAGTTGTTTTTTATTTTTGTCCATCTTTACTTAGTACATCAGTTAAGTCAGTTTTCATAGTTTTTCAAAAGCTCCTCAAGAGCTTATTAGTGTAAGCCAATCCTTGAAAATTAGCTTTTTGGAAAGCTTATCTGGTCATCTAGTTAACCCAAGTTTTTATTTCCATTTTCTAGCTTATTTTAGTGCTTAAATTTTAGTTAGAAAGTGCCTAGTAATCCATAGAGTGTCCTGTGCAAACAGTTAGTAAGTGCTTATTTGGATTGTTTAGTGCTTATTTATAAGTCATTATACTTTCTAAATGGTCATATTAGCTTATTATAATTAGTCTAGCTTAATCTCAATTAGCATTTAGCTTATTTAGTAGCTTAAATAGCCATTTGGCTAAATAACTTGAGCTTATTCCTTAATCTTGCCCACTGTTAAGAAACAATAAGCTCAAATTCAGCTTATTGGTGATTTTCATAAAAAGCTCTAGTTACAAAAGTTGCTTAATATTATGTGCTTAATTGGTTTGTAAAGAAAAAAATCAAAACTAAAAATGTTAGCAAAAAGGGGGTAGGCAGGCTCGAACCTGAGACCTCCCCCTTTACAAGAGTGTTAGAGTGTGTACCTGGAACCATAAGCGCCCTTGGGTCTTTCTTGTCAAACCTTGCAACACTTAATATATAAGGGGACTTGGGCAGTTTTGCTTATAAGCCATTCTTGGCTTATTTCGTGCTTATTTTCAAAAGCAACACCTAGCTTTCTTATTTTTCCTAGGACCAGTGATAATCAAAGTAGTTTCTGTGATTTTCTCGTATTTTTCTAAAGCAGTTTAGTATTTTTAATTATTTAATTTGTTTAAATTAGTTTTTAAATCATAATAAATAAAATAATAATCAGAAAAATATAATTCTTTTTCCTAAAATTTTCTTTTATCAAATAGTACGTAAGAAAATTAGTTTTACACTCGTAGGCCTTTTATTTCATAAATTTTACGTTTTGTCTTGCGCTCTAGCGTAATTTTTGTAAGTAACGCTCGTTTTCAGTTTAAGTAACGTTTTTAGATATTTTAAGTTTACGTTTTGATTAAAATAGGTTATTTAAGTTATTTTGTTTTATAAAATCATAAACGTTCATCGATCTGTAAAAATAGTGATAGCGTTTATTTAATATCTTTTATCTTTTTAATTTTCTTAATTTGCATTTAAGTCGCTGTTATTTGTAAATTTTTTCTTTAGGTATAATTTTCCATCAATACCCTTACTGATCACTATCCTTAGTGATCATTCTATCATCTGAAGTTGTTTAAACACCAATTCATCCTCCGTGGGACTTAACGACCCAGGAATTCCCTATATTCCTCTGATCTTAATTGCATTTGTGTTTAAGCTGTTTTAAGTCTGTTAGACTTGACTGTTTAGCACAGATCACTCAGTATTATGCAGAAACAAGTTTCTGCAAGGTCACTCCTTGCATTCTTCCCGAGCTTGAATAGAAGGAAGATAAATCCTAGTCTAAATTTTCGTTTTTTTTTTTTTTTGCTTCAGAACTTCCGCTGTATCTTTTATTGGGTATCTTTTGTGGGCTGGTTTCTTTGAGTTTTTCTTGGTGCACATCATGGATGATGGTAGCTACTGACAAGATTCAGAAGACCTTTGCTATGCCAAAGGCAGTGTTCCCTGTAGTTGGTGGCTTTACTGTTGGACTAACAGCCTTGATATATCCTGAAGTTATATACTGGGGTTTCGAAAATGTTGATACTCTCTTAGAGTCTCGACCATTTGTGAAAGGCCTGCCTGTTGATATATTATTGCAGCTAGTAGTAGTCAAAATAGTAGCAACATCCTTTTGTCGTGCATGTGGATTTGTGGGAGGATACTATGCTCCATCACTTTTTATTGGGGCGGCTACCGGAATGGCATATGGGAAAGTTTTCGCCTCTCTCATATCTCAAATTAATCCAGTTATTCATCTCTTCGGCATGGAGGTTGCAACACCACAAGCATATGGACTGGTAATACTCTTGTAACCACTTGTCAAGATATATATAGTAATTCTAAATTTCCAGTTGGACGAGGATTATGCAATTTCCACTTCATTCTATGTTTAATATTGTTGTATCTCGTATAAGAGAGTAAAGACACGACGAAGGGCTATCTTACAATATCATGTATGGTTTTTAGATTTGCACACGTATGATGCAAACCTCTTATAATTTATGTCTTAACTCTTATGACAGCCTTGTTTTTATTAAGCTCTGGCCAGTTGGATGAAGTTTTCATTGATATCCAGTTTTAAATGAACGTGTTTCTTGTGCAGGTTGGCATGGCTGCTACTCTTGCTGGGGTCTGTCAGGTGCCACTTACTGCAGTTTTGCTTTTATTTGAGCTTACACATGACTACCGCATAGTGTTACCACTTTTAGGCGCTGTAGGGTTGTCTTCTTGGATCACGTCTCGGTCCACAAGGAGAAAGGATGGTGTGGGAAATAATTTGCTTAAAGAGAAAGAAGATCCTCCAACTCAACAACCTGAAAAATTATCCTATGACCCGAACACACTTTTTTCTTTTCATGATGAACTCTCGCTTGTGACAAATAACTTCAATGGTAATACCGAATACATGACAAAGAAACTTCTTGTCTCACAAGCCATGAAAACCCAGTATGTGACTGTGCTAATGACCACCATGCTAACAGAAGTAGTGGCCTTAATGCTAGCGGAGAAGCAATCTTGTGCTATGATCGTTGATGATGACAACCTCTTATTAGGTTTACTGACTCTAGGAGAGATACAAGAGTTTTGCAAATTATCAAAAGAAAAAAACAAACTACGTCAGGTTTCTCTCTCTCTCCACTTATACACCTGTGCTTTCCGGCTTATATTTTTAATGATGCTATTTAATGACAAAGGTGTTTTATATTTTAGGAACTCACGGTGTATGAAGTATGTTCTCTGAACAATATGTGTCAGTTCCCGCATACTGTAACACCCATGATGAACCTATACTCTGCTGAGCTGATCATCAATAAACATGGTACAGCTCAACTGCCAGTTATTTCAGAGCATGTTGCAGACCTCCCAGTTGGCATCTTAGACAGAGAGAGTATCAATATAGCTTGCAGGTTTGCAATCCAACTTGCTATTCTTCATTGCTTGTTTCAGTTAACTGAGTTAGGTGTAAATTCGCTTTTAATTATGTTCTTCTTGTGAAGCTAGGCAGTAATAGTTAAAGTATGCTTCCACATCCTTTTTCCTGTACTTAGGGAGATGAACCTTAGGATATCCTGGTCCTAGAGTGCGTTTGAATGAACTAACTGTAATGTAATAATAAGAGAGGTATTTGGCGGTATGTCTAGCTCTAAAAGCACTGTCACTGAAGCTACTCAATGAATAAGGCTGGTATGGCAAGTGTTACTCAATGAAGTGTATTTAAGTAGTAAGGCCTGTTGATCAAGCATTGTCAACTAGTATCTATGTGACTGATAGGGTTTGTCCAGCTAAACCTAAAATTCACCATATTCTAGTGTTTACTTCATTAATGGATAGACAATCAGTGTATCTCTTTATTTGGTTCTTGTATCTTTGAGCGTGCCACTAAACACCATTTGTGCACGTGTTTGTAACTTTGTATTATACAACTAGTAAGATGACTATTCTTAGGAGCATAAGTGGCATTTTTAAGCTAATATATCATGTCTTTGCGGTTTAACGTTTTCTTATCATGGTTCTGCTACCACACATATTTTGTAGGTTTTCTATGTATGGTTTGATGCACCTATCGGATAGGACTTCAATATTGATTAAAAGGATACTTTGGAGTTTTCTTTATGAGCATTTGTGTGGGAAAACATCGTGAAGGCGCAAGCAACCCGATAGCTTTGTTAAACATGGTTGGCCATCTGTTAAGGATTTCAAAACCATTTTCTTTTTCACATTTTAGTTAATTGTATTTCAAACTTAATTTGTTGTATAGTACATATTGTTTCACGGGTAAATACACATACCTATAAACTTGAGCATATGCTTTTTTGTTTATATGCAAATAAACTTTCACCAATTATTAGTTTTAAGTTGTTCCTTTGAATAGTAATTGTATTACCTATTACATTTCAATTAATTTTAACATGTTATATTTTACATATACGTTCTTCGCGTGTTAATAAACTTTCATTCACTAGTAAATAAATGTACATTTATAAATGAGCATGTACTTTTTTTCGCGTGTGAATAAACACAAGTAATTTTCACATACGAAGACATTCTTACAAAATATAAATAATCGTAATATCTCGCATTTTTTGCACCTCTAATATAAAAAATACACTAGTAATATTAAAATTTTGAACCTTGCTCATAATCTTCATGCGTGAAGATATTCTTACAAAACGTAAATAATCGTCTATTAAACATCAACATCTCCTATTTTTGCACTTCAAGTATAAAAAGTACGCTAGTAAGATCAAAACTTCAATCCTTACTAATAGTTTTCAAATGCGAAGATATTTCTTACAAAACTTAAATAATCGTCTAGTAAACATAAATATCTCCTATTTTTACAATTCTAGTATAAAAGGTACGCTAGTAAGATCAAAGCTTTAATCATTAGCTCATAATTTTCACACGCGAAATATTCATACAAACCTTAACTATCGTAAACTTAAATAATATTAAGCTACGAATATCTCCTATATTGCATTTCTAGTATAAAAAATACGCTAGTAAGATATACTTACAAAACTTAAATAATCGTATATTAAACATCAATATCTCTTATTTTTGCACCTCTAGTATAAAAAATATGCTAGTAAGATCAAAGCTTCAATCATTGCTCATAATTTTCACATATGAAGATATTCTTACAAAAATTAAATAATCGTCTAAAAACATCAATATATCCTATTCTTGCACTTCTAAGATAAAAAATATGCTAGTAAGACCAATGATTCAATGCATGCTTATAATTTTCACATGTGAATATATACTTATAAAACTTAAATAATCGTCTATTAAACATCAATATCTCCTATTTTTGCACTTCTAGTATAAAAAATATGCTAGTAAGATCAAAGCTTCAATCCTTGCTCATAATTTTTCACATTTGAAGATATTTTTACAAAACTTAAATAATCGTCTATTAAACATCAATATATCCTATTTTTGCACTTCTAGTATAAAAAATATGCTAGTAAAACAAATGATTCAATCCTTGTTCATAATTTTCACATGTGAAGATATACTTACAAAACTTAATTAATCATCTATTAAACATCAATATCTCCTATTTTTTCACTTCTAGTATAGAAAATATGCTAGTAAGATCAAAGCTTCAATCCTTGCTCATAATTTTCACATGTAAAGATATTCTTACAAAACTTAAATAATCGTCTATTAAATATCAATATCTCCTATTTTTGCACTTTTAGTATAAAAAAATGCTAGTAAGATCAAAGCTTCAATCCTTGCTCTTCACATGTGAAGATATTCTTACGAAACTTAAATAATCATCTATTAAACATCAATATATCCTATTTTTGCACTTCTAGTGTAAAAATATGTTAGTAAGACAAATGATTCAATTTTTGCTCATAATTTTCACATGTGAAGATATCATAATTTTCACATGTGAAGATATACTTACAAAACTTAAATAATCGTCTATTAAACATCAATATATCATATTTTTGCACTTCTAGTATAAAAAATATGCTAGTAAGACCAATGATTCAATCCTTGCTCATAATTTTCACATGTGAAGATATACTTAAAAAACTTAAATAATTGTCTATTAAACATCAATATCTCCTATTTTTGCACTTCTAGTATAAAAAATATGCTAGTAAGATCAAAGCTTCAATCCTTGCTCATAATTTTCATATGGTAGTGTACACTTTTAATATTCGTTCGTAACTTAGTAACCAAAATGATCGTATAAAAAATATGATCTTCACGTTCTTATCCTATATAACTACAAAAATCTGCTAATAAATTAAAAACATTCATATAGAAGTGTACACTTTTAATACTCGATCCTAACTTAGTAACCAGAATGATCGTATGAAAATATGATTTTCCGTTCTTATCCTATATAACTACAAAAAATCTGCTAATAAATTAAAAAAATTTTTATAGAAATGTATACTTTTAATACTCGTTCCTAACTTCGAAACTAGAATGATCGTATAAAAAATATGATCTTCACGTTTTTATCCTCTATAACTACAAATTATCT
>BPTQ01000003.1:143136021-143205447 GCA_019973895.1 Chrysanthemum seticuspe
ATTGGTGATAAGACTCCAGATATAAATTAAATATTACGACACCTTATGTTATGAGCACTGGTGGTGGGGAGGCTAATGACGGACAAGACTCTTACTGGTGCACCGAGTCAAACTAAAACACCATAAAGCTATATAACATAACTATTCACTAATAAAAAACAGTTGGTTCATTCACTCGGTGAATTAGAATTATGTACTATGCGTTTTTTGTCAAGCAATCTATTGTACAAACCTATACATTTTCTACTCATGCATGTCTGTACTATAAAAGATAATACAAACAAGCAAGTCACTGACTTTTCAAGGTATCAAATCGGCTATACGTTCCAATGTAATGTGATGCCGCCTAAGGGATATCGTACTGGCTATATGTTTGCAAATAGCCTATTCTTAAGGAAATTTATAAACAAGACCATGCAACAATCAGTTTTAGGCAAAAATTTCCCTGTGAGTTGTCTAAAATCGCTTAATTTGCAAACTACTAGGTTTCGTATACGCGAACTGTGATGATTCAAAAAGTCAAATCACCTGAGCTTGATGAGATGCACTGATCTTGAGAATGGACCAGTTGTGTAAAATATCATCATCCTTGTTCGACTGATCAGATGAATGACCGGTAGATGAATCTTGGTTGAATTTGAAAAAACAATACACCACCTTTGTGATCTTTTCTAGATCATCCACTCCACCATCAGTTACATCATCACCAAAGACGACACGTTCAGCAGAACACCCACCATGAGCTACCACCATTTGCATCATCATGTAACCAAATTTTTGTGTAACCTTGATCCACCATATCTTCTCTAGGGTAAAAAACGAATATTGTTGTTTCCTGCTCAAATGGGTTAGATACTGGAACATATAAACTCAAAGTCAACAAACACTAGAAATATTCTGAGATTTTACCTTGCCACCGGGTAACAACTGAGAAAACGCATGCCAGTCATATCAAGATAATAAATGTGCCAATAAAATATGACCAGCTTCATGTACGGCCAACAACCTCTTCTTTTCAATAGACACCTATCAAAAAATGATAATGGCTATATTACCCTTACGAAGATGTAATACTAATATGCATCAAGAGTAAAATAAACGCGTACTCTTTCTTCACATTTTTGGTTCTCTTCTTCTGTCAGGAGCACACCCATTCCCTCAAGAAGATGCTTATCTAAGTAATCTAACACATTAACAATATCCTTCTTATAGATTTTTGTATGACCTCTTCTCACCTGCACGTATGATCCACTAATAATTTTTCCAGTTCATACAACCATTATAAGTAGAAGTTCACACTAAACAATACTTACAGCCATAATTCCAGCTTCGTTGTAAGAGATCAGGCGATAAACAGTGGAGATGACACACAATGTCTATGCCAGACAAAACAGTTTGTGAAAAGATTTATATGTGTCATCTCCACTGTTTACCACCTGATCTCTTACAACGTAAATCATTAGGAATTCCATTATTATCCTCTGCAAGGCCAGAGACAGGGGTTGATACCGTAGGATTCATTATACTTCATATTATACAACAAGAGTCAAGCCAGCTATCTGGGATTATGAAGATCTGGGAATTTAAGAAGCTACCAGCAACAATCACAAGTGATAAACGCATAAAACGATTCATATATAGTGTCAAATTAACTAGCCTGCTCATTAGTTGCAAAATACTTGAAACATTTATGGATTCTAGGCTTAGGGTGTTACAAACTCTGACGATCCAAAGATTTACACGTAAAACGACCGCCTAAAAAATCATATAACGAGAACCAATTTCATCATCGCTACTCAAAAACCAATATTTGACACCTAAATAGCCAAGAAACTTATAATTAATTTCAATACCACCCAAACACTAGAAACCCTTTATCTACAGCTCGAAAAGGAAGACTGACCAACATTATCTTATTACTCACAAAATACTCACCAATATACTCAAAAATTTATGATTGGGGTTTTACAACTGCTAAAAACCTAACAAATTAACAACAAACAATCAATAAAAGCAAAGCATAAAAAATCACAAAATATATATTCCTTATACATATAATCACAAGGTGTCAAATTCTGCATCAATCACAAATAGAAACACAAATTACACTAACCTAGAGCCAAGAGAGGTAGGATCACAAGTTTTATGAATCTCTTGACACAAATCAAGATCTTTCTTGTCGTGAGTAACCTGATAAGCTTTAAAAACCAAAAAAGGTTGTTCCTAAGTAACATGATAAGCTTTAAAAACCAAAAAAGCTGTTCCTAAGGCACCCGTATACAATGTGTACATTCACTTTTCCAATGTTTCCCCATGTCTCCTTCACAATCTACAAAACAAAAATATTAAAACAAAATAAATGGCTAAATATAAATGTAAAATATCATTTGACAAACAAAGCTTCTCATTAAACCAGTGTTTGATTAGAAATTTTATACTCCCTCCATCGCAAGATTTTTCACGCGCCCACTAGTTATCTCGAGATTGTTGAAATTTCTTGACACTTTTCACGCGCGAAGAAAAATATAAGATACTTACTAAACTTTTCACATGCGCAGAATATATCTCCTATATTTTCACGTGCGAACAAAAAGATCTCCTATATTTTTCACACGCGAAGATAATATAATCTAAGCTTAAATCCGCTAATAATGTCAATACTTCATTCCTAAGTGATAATATTCACATGCGAAGATAATATAACTAAACTTATATGCTCTTGTAAGCTCAAAAATCAATTACTTTATGATATTTTTCACACGCGAAGATAATGTAATCCAAACTTAAACCGCTAATTGCATCAAAACTTCATTCCTAATTGATAATCTTCACATGCGAAGATAATATAACTAAACTTATATGCACTTATAACCTCAAAGATCCATTAGTTAGTGGGGGCAGTCCGACGTCCTACTAGGAACTTCTTTCCCCTAAGGAACCTAAAAATAGATGCACAAACAAAAGTTAATCTTGATGCCTAATACATTGGTAACTAAATGCAGGGCTGCACTGCATAAATTTACAAACTTATCATTATAGCAAGCGTAAAACTGATATTACCAAACAATGACCCTTGCATTGCAAGAATCTTTAGATCTTCACATGTGAGGGTATTCTATACCTTATTTCTTCACATGTGAAGATATTCTATACCTTATTTCTTCATATGTGAGGGCATTCTATACCTTATTTCTTCACATGTGAAGATATTCTATACCTTATTTCTTCACATGTGAAGGTATTCGATACCTTATTTCTTCACATGTGAAGGTACTCGATACCTTATCTAAAGCCTCTCAAATATCAAAACATTATTTCAACCTATATGCATATGTGAAAATAATTAGCATTTCATCAAACACGTAATGTACATTGACAAACCACCAGCAAAAGACATGTTCATCTTTCATTTTCTTTATCCAGTTTACGTAATCATCTAAATTATTCATCAACATAAATAAATAAAATAAAAAACAAGGAATAATTTGTCTATAATCACATAATCAAAAAATATATATGAATCAAAATCTTAATTCAAAATTACTCGATACCTCCGTATAATACATGATGATGATGATTATTGATGGAGGATGGTGGTGATTGGTGAGGATTACGGCAGTGGAAGGTGGTGATCGGCGATTATTGAGGTTGGCGGTGGTGATCTGTGATGATTATGGTGGTGGACGGTGGTGATCGGCGATGATTGAGGCTGATGGTGGTGATCGGTGATGATTACAGTAGTGGGTGGAGGCGATCGGCGATAACTGTGGTGGAACGCTGGTGAAGATTGGTGGTCCGTGGTGATGGTGATGAATACAGTAGCAGTAGAGAGTTTTTGTTTTCACACTTTCAAAGGGAGGCGTGTGTGTTTTTTTTATTTATATAGTAAACTTCAAAGTAAAAAGGTGGAAATACTTGCATTAGGATTGATCATGGCCATTAGATCTAAAAAAGGAGGGGATTAGATGGAGGGCTAGGATCTCTTCTCGCGTTCTCACCAAAATTGGCCTTCTCACAAGAAACACCCTATATATATATATATATATATATATATATATATATATATATATATATATATATATATATATATATATATATATATATATATATACGATAAAGATCGAATAAAAAGACAAATATCCGTAAAAAGATAAAAGGATTTTTTTTCAAAAAAAGTTCTCGAAAAATTTCAAAACAATTTCATAAGATCGGGTATAATGGTGCATGAAAAAGTTGTGAAGGAATTTATTCTAAAACTGGATATTTTTTCCCAAAAAAATTATGAAAAAATACGTTTGTGTATTAAATCATTTTTTTGTGCATCAAAAATTAGTTTTTGCACCTAACTTCTTTTGACTTTTTTCATCAAAATAACATTGTGCATCTAACTAAAACAAGTTGAAAATTTTGTGCATTAAAATTTTTTTGCGTATCAAAAATCGTTTTTTGTGCATTAAAAAAAATGTATCAAAACTCAAAATTATAAAAACTGTTTTCACAAACGTTTTATGCACCAACATACCCGATCTTGTGGATTTTTTTTTTTCAAAATTATAAAAACTGTTCGGTTGGAAACAAAGACCATCCCAATGCTTGTCTTGTCCAAATGATCTATTGTCTCATCCACCAAAGACCTTTCAATCTCGCCTATTACATTGCCAAAAGAATAGTAGGCGTTTTCAAAACCGACAAAATGGTTCTTCTTTATGGTATGCTCCTAACACGTCTCCGTGAGTATGTTAGTAAAATGCAACCTACTCCTAGTACCGATTATCATTTTCTCGCTAACCATGTTATAGTACCTCTCACCAAACAACCCTCCAAACGATTCATGATCAATGGGAAAAGGTCTCGTCCTCTCTCGGACTCTTCGGATGAAGATGAAGTTGTTGAAGTCGACCCCGTTTCTAATTATCAACTCGATCCCATGACTTACTTTGAACAACTTCCCACTCTTCCAAAGAAAACCGAAGAATTCAAGCAAACAAAAGGGATTTTCAAGTGTCTAACTCATTTTCTCATGAACTCGGGAAAGAAGAAAAAGTGAAGAGATTGACAAAAGAAACATTGTACCCCATGTCTTTCTTTTATGGTTATTTTGGATGTCTTATGATTATCTAAACAATGTATGCTCACAACTTTTATGCAAGTCATACTTGGTTTGATGTATGGTTATTATCTTGTTTGCTTACTCATATGTTGTTTCTAGGGTAAAAGCCATAAAATAACAATGTACTTTCAAAAATGTACCGACTTGAAACACTTACTTTTTTATTAACATCTACACCCACGTACTTTTAAATTTTGTTCCGACTTCACCCATATGACCGATTTATATTAATATAATATCATGTTAAATAATATTATTTTATTACAATATAGGTAAAGTCGGAACAAAAATTGAAAGTACATGGGTGTATAAGTTTATAAAAAAGTAAGTGTTTCAAATCGGTAAATTTTAGAAAGTACGTTGTTATTTTATATCTTTTACCCTTGTTTCTATATGCTATGTTTACTATGTTTTGGTTGTATACATGTATGCTTACTATGAAGATCATTAGTTTCAAAATTCGATACCTAGAGCAAAATATTGCACGCTCACTGTTAAGAAGTCTGTTCCAGATGCCGGATCCCTGGCTTATAACTAGTTGGATCCCTTAAATGAAGGATCCGTGGGATCCGGGTAAACAGAAGTAATCTCTTTTTATTCTTACACCAATCCAACCGTCCAAACCTTATTGAACTAGTTAAACATGCTTCATTAGGATCACTTAAACTGTCCTTAGGCTCAGTTTATCTCACATTCACTCATGAATAACTTAGGATCACATTCAAGGTACTTTTTAATTTATCATTACTTCAAAACTCACCATCTTTCCGCCCCAATGTGCACACATTGTTATTTTTATCTCAAAACACCTAGGTTGATATTTTTCTCAATTTTAGCAAATTGATCTTAGTCATCTTTACCTTAAAATGATCCAAAACTAGTTTTTCATTTCTTGTAATTTCTAAAGAATTTTCTAAATTTTCCTTAGATCACCATCTAGTCTCTAGGATCATTTGACACCCTCAAAATTCTTAGTGTCATCCTTAATCACCCATTGGTGTTCAAGAAAACTCCATTTCTTTCGATAAAATACATCATTAGCTATCCTCACTCATTATGCTTGATCATTTAAGTCTCATATCATTTAAGACACCTGAGGAGACTAAATCACTCAAGATATGTAGGTACTAGACCTTACTAGAACCTCATCAATCCTTTTCTTGGCTCATGAGAGCCGGATCCCTCAAGTGAGGGATCCGTGAGAACCGTCTGCACAGGCTACTAAAATCACTTGATATAATCATTTCAAACCTTCTTTGTTAATTTAAACACTACACACTGTCTTAAATGACTTCCTAGATCAGTACAACTCTGTAGTTGACTCTTATGCATGCAAATTATTGCAATTTGAAGGATTTTAGCGGTTTAAGCTTTAATTCATTTGCCAAATTTCTTCCTTTATAAATCACTTGTGTTTGTACTTCCAAATCATCACTCAAACACTCATTCTAAGTAGCTAAAACCTTCTCTTTACATTTCTCATTCTTACCATTTCACCATGAGAAAGGCACCAAGTGCACACTCATCAACCAAAGGACCTCCCAAGAAAATTGCTCAGGTTGTTCATGAAATTTTCTCAACCGAATCATCACCCATCAGAGCCTCGAACACTAGAACTCCCTCACAACCAACTCTACCAATCAAACCAACTCCCAAAAAGCTTGTTCCCACGAAACAATCCTTGCCAAACACTACCATACCTCCTAAATCAAACACTCCTACTTCCACTAAAACAACCAAACCATCATTTCACGACTCCACTTTCATCCCCAAACCTTTACAACTTAGAGGACTTACCACTTAAGCTCTCTCATCCACCACCATTGCCAACATTTTCCTCAATTGAGAAAATGGTGCCACAACAACCTTCTCACCAAAACTTTGGTGTTGAAACCACACTAGCACACGTGTCCTATTCTCCTTCGCCCTCAAATGGTCCATTTTGGATTATGAGGAATCACCAAACTCAACAACCGGACCATATGGAAGTAGATACTTCTTTACCTAAACCATCAACACATATTCCACCACCTTCACCCTTAGTTGAACCACCTCCAACTTCATTAAACTTGCCTCGACAAATCCCTCCATCCTTTTTGGAACCTCCAACTTCCTCATCAAATTTCCACCTATAACCGCTCCATTCATACCACCACCATTCCCTAGTCATGACAATGATTGCTTTCATTGTCAACATGTCGAAGGGTTAGTCCATGAAGTACGTGACGAATTACGTTTCAAGTTCTATCACCTTCTCAAACGTTTTGATGAAGTCAACAAATCTAATCGTCCCTAAATCTTAGGATGACAAGCACAAGTGGTGTTTTCTCTAATCTTAGGCACGACTGTTAGGAAATTTACTACGTGTTGTATCATTTTATTAGTTTTAGAGATATGTGTATCATTTCTCTTGTTTTATTAAATGAAACTACATGTTTGTATGCTATATTGTAACACCCTAACCCGACAAGGGTCAAAATGTCACATCATAGTGTCAATCAGAACATAATAAACGCAAGCGGAAGACTTTAAATAAATAAAATACAAGTCATGAAACAAAACTTTTAAGGAATGAAAAATTTCTCAATTTCTGAAATAAACAAAACATAAATCTCAACTAATTCCAAATTACAAGGAAACTAAGGTTTGGTCGGTCCACTAAAAGCTCCTACTCTCATCTCTCAATCCCAGCATCCCGCTTAAAACCTACCACATGGAAAAGAAAATGTGGTTGAGCTAACGCTCAGTGAACATATATAAATAAATGAAAAGCAATAAGTGAAAAATGAATAAGCGAAACGAAATCCTACGAAAACTTGCTGAACAAATATGTTAAATAAGATAAGGATTGAATATGGGATAAGGAATAATCAAAGGGTCATAAAGGAATATCAGAAATGTCGAGGAATGCCCAAGTGCCTAAACATGCTACATGAATTGACCAAAACAATCAAAACATATATTTCATATCATATCATATCACATCATAATCAAATCATAACAGATGTAGTAGCTAACTCCCAGACGTGTATGGCACACACATATATCAGACCTGAGTACCTAGGATGCATCCATACGCCCCCTGTCAAAATTAAAACATCACGTCCCTAATACACCTGCTTTCGGAAAATATATAGGCGCATGGAATTAGTCATATCATAATCAAATGCGCAGAAAAGGGAACGTTGTGGACAAAATCGCACCTCCACATATAGCGTCATGCGACTGGTGCCTCAGTGACATGGCCATAGTACCTCTATGGCTAGTTAGTACCTTGGGAAATGGATTAGGTCAAACGATATAAATAAACATAGAGTAACGATCAAAGGTTGTTAATCAAAGATAATGAATAAATGGAATGAAACAAATAATCATCAATGGCATAACCAAACGAATATCTAATCAAAGGAATCATATCGAATAGAATAATAAATGGATATCATAACAAACGAAACAAAAACAAAGATCAAGAGTCTTGAGAAACCCTTACTTTTAAAAGGCAGAATATATGTGCCTTAGCAAATGAAATGAGAGAGAAAACGGCAAAGTAAGCACAAGGAAACAACGTCAAGTCTTCTTCAATGAATCTACACGGATTACGGTTCATATAATACTTATTATCTCATTTAACGTCCTAACGGATTTTTAGAACTTATTATTAACCATATTATCATATTAGGGTTTAATATGTCATTTTAGTAAAGTTTAGGGTTAAATGTGTAAATTATCAAGGTTTAGGGTTTGATACGTAAAATAGTGCAAATAAATGTGCAACTTAGGTTTTCGTTGACTTAATGAACTCTTTAGACATGTTTCGGATTAGTTACGTTTGAAGCAACACATTCACACACACATGCATGCACATCTTATCGACTTCAAACCAAACCGGAACACACCCCATCAACCTAGTCGAGGTGCAACCTCTCGATACTGCACACTCACTCTTGTATACCTTTTCGAACCAACAAATCCCAAATGATCCTATCCATGACCCTCATGCATACGATTGAATGACCACAGCCCCTATACGAATTATAACACACCCATGAACCACCTTTCCAACTTGCTTTACTTGGTGTACGAGCATGTTTTATATGTATAATGATTTAAAACACAACCGACCCATGATTCCATGTATATCAAATTTACTATAACAGTTTATCATATATCTTATATTTAATGATAAGAACACATTTTATATAAGACTCAACACTTGATAGATCGATCCTATGTTACTCCATCTATTGCTAGACCTTTTTGACCAAGCTTAGTATGACTCTTTTATAAAAAGTCGAATGATAGACCACGAGATATAACAGCTTATGGTTAGATTAAGGTCGACACATATGGGTTATAGTTTCATGATTTCATGCAACATGTTTACACACACTTTAAACACATGATCGACACCAAGATAAGTTAAACACACAACCAAAGTTTAACGAGGCACATGAAAAGCAAAGTCTCATAAAATCATAAAACCAATTCCCTCATTACATGTTATACGCCTAGGGTTTTCCCATTGTAGTATCACATTTATTACGTGGTAAAAACAACTCTTAAGGCTTGTAGAGATTTTATTAGGTCGACATGAAGCATGGCAGATTCGACATCAATTTTACATACTCACAAACGACACAAAACCTAACCATAAGTGGCGTATACCCTTTTTAACTTGTGCGATTTTATGTCACATGATTTAGCGATAGATAGCTAGACTTGAATCATATGTGTCATATAGATGGTTTAGGACAGATAAAAATATAAATACCTTGGTTGCATAACGAGGGATCAAAGAACAAGGACAAGCTATTACACCACACAAGGTTGTCACGAATGGAGACCACGGCTGCAACAAAACGACCACCAACTTTATCACTTTTTTCCTTCTTAACTTCGAGAGAAAACCAGAGGATTTAGGGCTTGTTTGATTTTGGTGTGGGAAAGAATGAAAAGGCCGGTTGGTTATATGGTTTGAAGAGGAGACAATTATGAACTTATGAAAGGAAAGGCGTGTGGTATATTGGAACAAAGATGTATAAGCGTTTTCTAATTAGGCCAAGAGATATGCATGTTTATTTGGTCTTATCCCTTAATATATTAAACGTGTAAAGGGTTTAGGTAGCTATCAAGTTTGGATCTATCTTGTTTAAGTAAAACGTGTGACATGAATTAGACAAAGGGAGTGTCGTGTATATTTAGTTAGGGTAGAACTAGGGACATTTTAATTAAATTAACTTAGGACAAAATTCAAATTAGACGTAAAAATATGGAACCGGATTTTAGGGTTTTACAACTCTTCCCTTCTAAAAGAAAATTTCGTCCGCGAAATTGAAATGAAATGATTAACCGAAAACGTACCAGATAAAGATGGTTTTAACAAACGAAAAGGTTTGTTTCTCATGACCCAATCCTAGGCTTCTCAATATAACGAATCTGACTCATGGATACGAAACATATATATAGAGCGGATGATAAATACACAAAACACAATCATGAATATAAAACAAATGCGAAGGTAAACAATAAGAAACTTCATCAAATAAATTCCAAACTTTAAGAGAGCAATAAAAAACGTACCAATGATCCAGAAACATAAGGCGAGTATCGAAACGCATAATGGAATGGGTATAATACCCGCACAATTTGAAAATAACAAAAATAAAGAAAAACCATAAATCGCGGACTCACTTCCTACAAGCCGAATCTCCAAACAAATCAACGAAACGTACTAATGACCAAAACTACATAACGAATATCAAACTGTCTTCAAACGCATAATGAAACAAATGAAAGAAAACTAATCGTGGAAACTCTATCTCCCACCGTTCTCTGGGTAATCATGGACTCGATGCCCTAGCAAAACACACAGAGCATATGAAATCTTTTCAGCATCTCTTCTCTGATATGACGAACTAGTAGCACGGTTGAACTACTGACCACCAATACGCCCAAACTCATGGTAGTAGTTTCTCTGCCTATCTAAAACACGCCAGTCATAGTTCTTTTGCCCATACGCCTTCCAAGTTCCTGCTAGTTGAATCTTGTCTTTGTCTTTGCTTCTCTTGTTGTTTTGTCCAGCTATCTCCTGCAGCATCTTGATGTTTCCAGCAGCGTAACAATAATCCTGTTGGAATCACTCCTAAACAGTATTTCAAGTATTTATATTTCATATGTAATAGGTAGCTTTATTCTGGCCTTTATGTTAGTTTAAGGTCCAGCTTATGTAGAAGGCCCATAAGCTGAGGCCCAAGCCCAATAAGGAATAGGGAAGGAGAGGGAATGTTGCCCTAGCTCCTTGCCTATATAAACTATTGTAAACCCTCATTTGAGGGTTGGTTGTTCAAGTTATTTCTTTCACATGCTCTCTACGCCTAACCGTATACTATATTGTGTGTGTGTGTGTTTGATACTTGTTCAATCGCCTTCATCTCTTTCTCTATAAGCTTGTGTTGTAAAACTTGTGACCTAACAGTGGTATCAATCGCCAAATAGTTGGGTGTACTCGTTTGTTTTTGAAGTTTTGGTTTGGGTTTACGCGTAAAGATAACATAATCTTTGGTACGCTTAAAAACTAATTTTTTACACTTTTGAAACCAAGATTCTTGTACTTTCAACGTTATTAGGTGTTAAACTATTGGTTTTTGGCAAAAAGTTTGGAACTTTACGTGTTTTTCCTTGTTTTTAAGCTAGTTTTTATACGAGGGTGTTATCCTACGCATAACTGTTTTAGAAGCTTTGGATCATCAAGTTTCACACTTTTGTGTTATTTTGGTGATATTGAAGCTATTTCATCACAAAAAAACTGGTTTAGAAACACATTTGGATAGAATCAAAGTTACGAGTAGAACTACGCGTATCAAAACCCTAATTCTACGCATAACTTTATCCTTGGTTTGATCTTCAATTTTCTGGTTTATTCCGTGTTTTCTTACTTGGATAAGTCTGAAAATACGTCGACTTTGGATATCTTTTGCACTGTGAAGTGTAAAAGATCACTTGGGATAAAACCCTAATCTTACGCTTAAGCATAAGCTTACGCGTAGAAAATATTACGCTTAAGATTCATCTTACGCGTAGACTTAGTCCTACGCATAAGGTAATCCTACGCCTAACTTTCTACGCCTAACTTACTGTTTACGCGTAACTTTAGTATTTTTTCCTGCTTACGCGTAAGCTAAATCCTACGCGTAACTATTCTTGTTACGCGTAATTTTTGGTGTTTTTACGCATACGTGCTACTTGGTTCTTGTCTTTTCTACGCCTAAGGATACTTCATCAACAAAGGTTCATTCGACTACAAAGATCCATATTTACCACACAAGTTTATCATCATGTCTCAACCACCATACTCTAACTATTTCCCTCACACTTATAATCATCAACAACAACAACAATTAACTCCACAACATCAACAATGGAATCAACAACAAGCCATTTATCAACAACAATTTAATCAGCAACATACTCCACAACTTGGTGCTATTCCACAACCACAAATGGTTCAACCACAACCAAGCATTCAAGTTCAACCCTACACAACTGATTTCAATCAACATCCATCACGGACAACTATGAAGGAACCCACTTGGTTTGCTAAGATGTGTGAAGCTTTAAGCAGCCAACAATCAATTCATGAAGCTGGATCACTTGATAGACCTCCAATGCTCACTCCAGGAAACTACGATCAATGGGTGATAAGGTTCTTTAGGTTCTGTGATCTGAAGAAGCCACATGGAAAGTTCTTAAAGAAGGTTATCTTAGAAGGTCCATTTGAGATGCCTACTGTCACTATACCCGGAGATCCAACTGCTGTTCCACCAAGAGATGAACAAATCAACATTGCTACTGTTGCAGATCTAAATGCTACAGAACTTCTACACTATGAAGCTGATGAACTTGCAATGGAATACATCCTTTTAGGATTACCAAACCCAATTCTTCGTAGTGTTGATGCTCAAAAGACTGCACAAAAAATGTGGGATCATATTCGTCTTCTTATGGAAGGATCTGTACTCAATCAGGAGGATTTGGAATCCAAAATTTACTTGGCTTATGAACACTTCATGATTGAACCTGGAGAGACACTTGAGTCATATCATCACCGATTTTCAGACATCATCAATGATTTGGATAAACACAACATCATCATGCCAAGAATAGCAGTGAATACTAAGTTCCTGAGTAGTCTTGGTCCAGAATGGGAGAAGTATGTCATTTTTCTTCGTCAAGCGAAGAATATGCATCATTCTACTTATGGATTGTTGTACGATTACTTGAAGCCTCATGAGAAGGAAGTTGATCGGGAAAGGATTCTCCGTGCTCAAATTGCTAAACAGTCACAACCGGACAATCAACAACTTGCCTTATATGCTCAACAGAATTATCCCTCTCAACCAGCAACTCAACCAACTGCTTCAAACGCACCTTCACAGCAACAACCTCAACCTCAACAAAATCAATTGGTTCCATATAGCAACAATGCTCAAGCATATGTCAGTGAAGCTACTGAGGAAATCGATCCGTTCGAAGCATTGCAACAAGGATTTGTGATGATTGCTAATGCTTTTGGCCGTTACACCAACAAATCCAACAATCGTATTCGTTCCTCATCTAACACACGGACTCAAGCTGTTGTGAACAATGGACGTGTTGAAGTTCAGAATCGTGATTATGGTCGTCAGATGGGCGGTGGTCAAGGGTTTAATGCTGTGGGTAGGAATAACAACAGAGCTCAAGTGGTGGAAACGGGAAATGCTCAAAATCGGTTAAATGGTCTTCGATGCTACAACTGCAATGAGAAGGGACACCTGGCTAATGCATGCCCAAAGCCAAGGACTAGGGGCAGTGCTTATTTCAAAGAGGCCTTACTTTTGGCTCTTAAGGATGAAGCTGGTGGATCTCTCACAACCAAAGAACAGAGCTTTATGGCAGATGCAGACTCAGATGATGATATGGAGGATTTGCAGGCGAATGCAGCTGTTATGTTAATGGCTAATATGCATGAGCTGCACATGAGTGATACAGGCCCAGTGTATGACACTGATGGTCTGTCTCAGGTACCCGAACAAACCATCATCATATCTGAACTAATATCTCCGCCAATATCTGAATCCGGCACGGATCAGACTGTTCAAAATGAGTCTTCTACATCTTCCTCTGATGATTTTCAAGTCAACCCTGTAGTTACATTTGACGATCAAGACGACCTTATGGTCCCCTTTGATAACCAAATTGACTCCGTGGTCGTACTTGAGGATCTAAAGAATGATCATGTTGAGAATCACGTTGAACAAGATGATCTGATGCCTCATCCGGATTTTGCTCGGTTAATTCAAGACCATAAAATCAAAATGGAGGAATGTTATGCATTAAATCAATCCTTAAAAAGTAAAAATGCACTGTTAACCAAGGATTTTGAATGTTTACAAATGCAACTCAATTTTTTCAAAACTCAAGAAAACCGTGAAAAAGGTTTTGAAGTCGCTTTTGCAAAATCTCATCAAAACGAAAAATATTTAGAGAGACAGATGCGTGATCTAGCCGCCTCGAAGAATGCTTTGTTGTCCGAATTAGAACAACTGAAACATGAACATAAAAAACAAATTAACACTCTCACCTTGGAAAATCAAAATGCTAAGGCTGAGTTGTTAAATTGTCAAAAACAGTTCTCCGCATACAAAAAGCATTCAACGAATCGGGTAGATGACCTTCTTGCAGAAATTCTCGGTTTGCAAAACAAAATCAAAGAGTTTAAAACTGTTGTTTACAAACATGGTGAATCAGTAACAGCTATAGAAAAGTTTACCTTAAAACCTAATCCAAAAGGATATGGAAAAAATCTAGCTGATTACAAACCAAAGCTTTCACTAAAAACATTCAAACCAACTCCTGAAGTTTCCAGTGCACAATACAAAATTGATAATACTGTCATGAGTGTTGTTGAATACCATCGTCAAGAGGAATTAGATGCAGAAGACGAGAGTCGATCAAAATTAAAAAATGTTGTTTACAACAAACCTTTTAATTATAAAAACGCGGTCACTTTCGTCACACCAACGGATTCTTCTAACACACCAAGGGTTATCATCAAAACACCCGAGTCTTCTATTGTTAATCCCAAAACAGTCTTTGCACAAACTTATGGTCCTTTACCTTCCATTAGCGAAGTAAACTCACAACCTGAAAATCGAAAAATTCTTCGATATTTTGACATTTTCATGGCTGACCTCAAAATTTTACAACATGAGATAGAATATCGATCTGAAATAAAAGTTGAACATTTTCAATCGCCTCTGGCGCGAGAACAAAGAGACATTTTTCAGAAAAATCTTTTACCTAATGTTAAAAACTTGAAAAGTTGTGCAATTGCCTGGGAAAAGGATTTTCATAAGGAACTTGGGGTAATGAAAAACGTTTTCGAGAAAACAGAAACATCTATTACTAACACAAAACGAAAAAAGAAACTGTTGAGAAAAGATGTTGATCGACTCTTGGAAGATGTTATCTGTGCTGATATCCATAATGTTGTGCTATTCTATTCGTTGCCATATGCATCTGATCATATCTCTGCTGATATTGTTGAAACTGTTGTAACTGTTGAAAACACTGATAATGTGCTTCAGATCGAGTCTTTAAAAGCAGAAAATAAACGATTACACACGGAAATTCACAATGCAAAACGTCGTCTTCAATGGTGTGAAAAAGATATTCACAACCATCAACTTAGTTTTCAAAAGAAAATCGCTCAATTGAGTGCAAAATCTTCTGATCCTAAAATTGTTCAACTGGATGATCAAAACGTGTCTTTGAAAAGTCAAATCTCAAAATATGAACAAGAACTTTTAAAAGTTAAACAGGAATATGGTGTCATATTTGATTTACTCAAAAAGACTCGAGATGAAGCATCTAATGAACTTGATCACTATCTTGCTCACACTAGAGAAGTCATGAATTTTGCTGGTAATATTCGTTCTGAAAATCAAGATCTGATTCACACCATCTCTAAGTTACGGGAAATGTTAGGAAAGTATGAACAACTCCCGCCTACTGTGATTAAGAGATTAGCACCAGTCACACTCAGTAATCGTGAACCTAGAATTCCCACTGCCAAATCACAAGTTGCTAATGTGTTTCCCTCTACTGAAACAGGAATAGTTGCATCTTTTCCAAACGTCCGCACTTCACAGCCTAGGAGCACTGAAACGAAGAATAGGAAGTTGCGACCTAAGAAAAGATCAATAAGGAATGCTAAAGTAGAAGAACACCCTAGGAATCTGAATAAAACTCAAGTTACTTCCACTATAGATGTTGCGTCTGACAAATGTAATAGAAATAGTGATGTAACGAATGATAAACCGTTGAGTACCTTTGATATTCAGTCTGATGCACCTTGTGATATATGTCAAAAGAGTCTGAATTCTGATTGTCACGACAAATGTGTTGCTAAAGCTATAATCTCTAGATTACGGAATCCTAAGAATTGGAATACCTCTAGGCTCACTAATCATTCTAAGTCTGTGCTTGGTAAACCACCATCTTTAGATTCTAAGGCAACCATTGCTATCACAGTAGCTCCCGCTTCACCTCCCAAGAATGTTGTACCACCTAGTTCTTTCACTAAGACTAAAGCAAAGAGTAGTTATAGATGGCAAAAATGGATATATAACACACTAGGATTTAAATGGATTCCTAAACTTATGAATGTGTGTATATCTGATATACCTGCTTTGGAACCCTCTAACATTTTGGGTTCCACATCTACTTCTATTCCATCTGTGTCGTCTGTGTGTAATGCAGGTGATACAGATCATTCTCTGGATTGTTGATAGCGGATGTTCCCGACACATGACAGGCAACCTTAAACTGTTATCAAACTTTATTGCAAAGTTCATTGGCACTGTCAGATTCGGGAACGATCACTTCGCAGCCATCATGGGCTACGGAGATTATGTTAATGGGAACATCGAAATCAGCAGGGTTTACTATGTGGAAGGCCTCGGTCACAATCTGTTTTCAGTAGGTCAATTTTGTGATGGAGATTTGGAGGTTGCTTTCAGGGAAAAAACTTGTTTCATTCGTGATCTACAAGGAAACGACCTTATGTCTGGCTCGCGTAATTCTAGTCTCTACACTATTTCTATGCAAGACATGGTTGCTTCATCTCCCATATGCTTACTTTCTAAGGCAACATCAACAAAATCTTGGCTATGGCACCGTCGTCTCTCACATCTAAACTTTCAAACCATCACCAACCTTGCTCGACACAAACTAGTTGAAGGACTCCCACAATTCCGGTATTCAAAAGATCACCTTTGCTCAGCATGTGAACAAGGGAAAAGCACTCGTGCTCATTTTCCTTCAAAGGTGGAACACAGCTCTCAGCATGTGCTTCATCTTCTTCACATGGATTTGTGTGGCCCGATGCGCGTGCAAACGATCAATGGTACGATAAGCTATCATCTTTTCTCATTGCCAATAATTTCACCAAAGGCTCGGTTGACCCAACTCTTTTCATACAATATCACGGGGCACACATCTTAATTGTTCAAATTTACGTGGATGACATCATTTTTGGGTCAACACATAAAAAGTTTTCAATCGCTTTTGCAAAACTCATGAAGAAAAATTTTGAAATGTCCATGATGGGTGAACTTACGTTCTTTCTAGGACTGCAAGTTCATCAATCACCCCGTGGTATTTTCTTGAGTCAGTCCAAATATGCCCTTGAATTGTTAAACAAATTTGGAATGAATACCTGTGATACTTATGCCACACCAATGGCTCATACCAAGAAATTAGATGCTGATTTACATGGGAAATTGGTTGACCCTACCAAATACCGAAGTATTATTGGGTCTCTCATGTATCTAACAGCTAGCAGACCTGATATTGTCTTTGCCGTTTATCTATGCTCCCGTTATCAGTCGCGACCAACTGAAACCCACCTCTCTGAGGCTAAAAGAATCCTCAGATACATCAAGGGAACCATTAATTTGGGGATCTGGTATCCGAAGGATTCTGGTTTTGAACTAATCGCTTTTTCAGACGCTGATCACGCAGGATGCCTAGACTCAAGGAAAAGTACTTCAGGAGCACTACAATTTCTCGGTGATAAACTGGTGTCTTGGCAATCAAAGAAGCAGGATTGTACATCACTGTCATCAACTGAAGCAGAATATGTAGCCATGTCCGCGTGTTGTGCTCAAGTCATTTGGATGAGAACACAACTCAAAGACTATGGTTATGTATTTGACAGAATCCCGATGTACTGCGACAATCGGAGTGCCATTGCAATCTCGTGCAACTCAGTTCAGCACTCGAAATCAAAGCACATCGATCTACGATATCATTTCATCAAGGACCATGTGGAACAGGGTACCGTTGAATTATACTTTGTGGGTACTGAATACCAATTGGCAGACCTACTCACCAAAGCCTTGCCTCCCGCTAGGTTTAATGAGTTGGTCCACCGAATTGGTATGAGGTGTTTGACTCAAGAGGAACTGGATGACCTCTTAAAACCGTCTTAAAAACCTGTCAAACACCAAAACATCTTTTGTAAATAAATAAAATCTTTCAAAAACAAAATACAAAAATATAAAATCCGATAAAACAACAAAAATATTCTTCTAATCTACATTTCTTTCAACATGGCAAGTACATTTCTTCCGTCAACACTTCAATCTCTCAAAATTCAGTATTTTTCCGATCAAGTGTTGAGGGGGAGAAAATAATCCATTAACTGTTTCAAATCATTTGTGTACTTGCATGTTATCACATCTCGGTTGATTCTTTTACAAATGGTGGTACATTTCCTGGTTCAAAGACACTCCTCGGACTATAATTAATAACCTTTCATTATTTTCTCAAGTCGAGAGGGAGTGTCGTCAAGTTTCTTTCCCAAAAATCTTCGTTTGGTAACCAAAATGGAAGTTAAAAGGCTTTGTTTGAAAAAGGCAAAGGTGGAGGGACTAAAACTGCCAAAAGTTTAAAGTTAACTTTAATAAAACACCTCTCCACCTAACTCTTTCACTCACATTTATTACTAAACCTAATCTCATCTACGCCTAAGATTTATTCAAGAAATCCGTTGTTCTGATCATCAAATTGTAAGTGTTTTAATGATCCAAACATAGTTTTAAGCTAAGGGTTTTAATATCACGCAAATCCAACGGCTAAAATATGTGTTACGCGTGATTTTGTGATCTACGCATAAGCGTATGATCACATAATCATTGTGTGTGTGTTTTTGGTTAAAAAGATTGTTTCAAAACGTGCCTTTAGCATCAATGATGATATCTTTATCCTCAAATCTTACACAGAAACATAAATTGATTGATTTTGAAACTTAGGGTTTATGCGTGGATTTGGGTTCTTCTAAATGTGAAGTGTTTTTGGTCTAAATATTGCTGGGTTATGTTCATATAATGTTGAATTAATCATATCCTTGTTCTATAACTACCCAGAAACACTGATTAATTCAGATTTTGAAATTAGGGTTTAAGGTTCATAAGATTGGGTATTTTTGATTCACCATGAGTTAGATGTTATAACTTGGTATATTTGCTCATACAACATCTTAGAGCTACCAGAAAAAGTTTGGTGCATAATCCATGGCTAGATTCCATACGCGTAGATCTAGGGTTTAGTCTACGCGTATGCAATTCTACGCATAACTATGTAACATATGTTAGTGCCATGTTCTATTGATAAACTGAATGTATGTGTTAATATTGATGATTTGATGGATTTATTTCAGGATTGCTACACTTATAATTCAGAATCAAGGTCATTTGATTATCTACGCATAACGATTACCTTACGCGTAGATTGTTATGCGTAAGACTTGTCTTACGCGTAGCTTCTACGCTTAAGGTTCTACAATGGACTACGCGTATCCTGTGAAGGATATGCGTAAACAGTGACCCCTACGCTTAAGGTCAACTCTTACGAGTAGCCTTACGCGTAAGGATAAATATATGCCTACGCATAAGCTCTACGCATAAGGACTCCATTTCCTACGCGTAACATTTCTTACGCGTAAGATAGGATTCTACGCGTAAGTTTACGCCTAAGCATATATCATTCCTGTCTACGCATAACTTTGCCAAAACTACGCTTATCCCTGGATTGACCTTCATGATGAATTGTTACGTGTACAAACTTGTAAATAAACTAATCATATCATCACGAATCCAAAAATGTCACTAATAAACTTAAATCGTCTGATATATTGTGAACAATAAGTGATAACATAAACTTTAAAACTTAAAGTTAACTAACTCACGAAACATTTCACGATATCATTGAACTATTGAACATACAAGTGACTTAGGACTCGTAACAATCATTGACACTGTACATTCAATAACTAGACAATAAGACCTTCTGTTGACTAACATTATGTCTTTCGATATGTTGGTTCTTTTGGCTAATGTTATTTCAGATCACGACATGGCTGAACTAATGAATGTGGATGCACCTGAAGTTCTCTCCATTGCTGATATCTATCCTCATGGCTATCCAATGAAGATAGGAAAGAATAACCTCCGTGTTGACTTTGACACCCTCACTTGCTCTGAATCTTCATGTCTCATTGCTATTGATATTCTGAGGACTCATCCATATCAGAACATGCTTACTAACTCTGCAACCATTCCTGAGATCTACATCCAACAGTTCTGGAACACTATGGAAAGGGTCAAAGGAAGGACTGCTGTAACAGTGACTCTGAACCACAAACAAGTCACTATTACACCTGAAGACTTAAGGGCTGCTCTCCTTATTCCTGAAGTCAATCCAACCAAACTTTATGCCACACCTGCTGAAGAGCTTACTCTCCAATTCTTAATCGATATCGGTTATGACGAGGCTACAGGAGTAATCACCAAGCACTCTCTAGTAGAGCTTAAGAGTATTCCTCAACCATGGAGAACACTCTACATGATCATCACCAAGTCTGTTTCTGGTCGTGACAGCGGCTATGAGCATCCTAAGCTCATAGAACTGCAAATATTTTGGGCATTCGTCAACATGAAACACATCGCTATTGAAGCTCTGATTTGGGATGACATGATGTCATTTCTCAACAAACTTGGCTCAAAGATTCCCTACATCAGATACACTAAACTGTTGATACAGAGAGCACTTGGACTTCATCCTGATATTCCCAAGAGGCTCAATGACCCCGACAATCACGACATGTTGACGGAACCTATTCTCTCTGTCAGAATCAAGGAAACGTCCACAAAGAAACAAGGTGCTGTGCTCCCAGATTTCCTTCTAACTGAAGATGTCAGAAAGCTCGAAACGTACAAGAGATATCTGGAAGCAGTCAGACAAGGCAAAGTTGGTCATCTTGACGAAAAATCTTCTGGAACACCTGTCAGGAGAACCAGAAGAGGAAGTGCAGGAAGTGTCACAAGTACAGATAGTCAAAGGAATGTTCCTAAGAAGAAACCCATTCCAAAGAGGAAACCCACTCCTAAGAAGAAAGTTCCTTCTCAGGAAGCCACTCCGATCCTTTCTCTTGAACCACAAAGACAGCTTAGGGACGAGGACTCTGAGGCTACTGAATCAGAAGAAGAGATCTCATACTCTGAAACTGCAAAGGATGAAAATCCCTCAGTACCAAAACCTCCAAGTCCTCAAACTATTAAAGGAAAAGAGAAGACTACTGCACTTGTACCTCAAGATGAAAGCTCTGAAGATGAAGAAGAGCAATTGGATAAATCATACAGGAAAAAGTTTCACAATGTCCGACACACTCAAAAGGCCGCTGAATTTGCTAAAGATCAAATGGGTGGCCCCGGAGGCTCAAGTGGTGCTGCCCACTCTAAACCATCTCCTGATGCGGTTAATCAACCCGATAAGGGAGCTGGTGCCACCCCTCTTGTGCAACAACAAAAGCCTGTTGAAGACACTATTGAGTATGATTTTGAGCAACTGGAAACTAAGAAAGAAAAGTCTAAGGATGACGAGGATGATTACTCAAAGTTTCTTCTAGACAGTCCAACACATTCAAAGGAGAAAACCTCAGAAACTCCTAAGGACATGAAGTCTCCTCATGTCTCCTCATCATCAGACTCTTCATCTCATTCATCACCACCACCATCAACAAAGTCAACCAGATCATCATCCAAATCAGTGAAGAAACCACCTAAATCTTGGATTTCTCAAGCTCATGAACGGATTACCAAAGCTGTCAAACAAGTCAGAAAGAAAGACGTGCTCAACAAGAAGCTGAATTTCTTTGCTGATCACATACAGCATCTGTATAACGAGAATGAAAAGATGCAAAAGGAAAGGAAAGCTATTCAGGAATTCATGAGAAGTCATCGTCAGGGGGAACTAAATGAAATGATTGAAGGTTACACTCAAAAGTACCTTCAGGATGTCGTTCCTAAAGTCCAAAAGGAACTGGAGAAGTCAGCAAGAGAACAAACCCACAAGTTTCTTCTCGACACTGTCCCCGGTGTGACTAGAGAAATATTTTCCAGACAACTCACCCCTAACATCGTCGCATTGGTTAAACATACAATGGCCAAAGAAGCTGATCTCTCTGAATCTGAGTTAATCGCTAAACTAGTGATGCAAATGTCAAAGCGATCTGGAACGTTTACTTCAGATGAAGCTAAATTTTTCGAAGGTCTACTTGCTTTTCAACTCAGTTCATCATGCAAGGAGTCAGTCGATCAACCCAAACGGCCAAGAGATGACGATGATAAGGATAAGGACTCTGCACCTAAACGTCAGAAGCAGTCTGGTCAATCTACATCTATGCCACCTCCTCCACAACGGACTTCTTCTCAACATAAGTCTCCATCACCTCGGTCTTCTACTGATAAACCTCGGGACGATTCCGAGTTACCACCCCTGTCTCATAAAACAGGTGACTACTTTGAGTACACGGGTGGTGACGATGAAGAGGTCCTTGAGCCCCAACAACAACCCACCTCACCCAAACAAGTGCAGAAACCAGCTTCATCATCAAAGCCTTCCAAAAAGATGAAACAGACGACTCAGCCCGGAGTCGTATCATGGCTAGATGACGATAAAACCGAAGAGTTTGAATGGTTCTCCACACTTGTCAATCAAACTCCCTACCCTGATGAAGGTCAAGAATTGGTAGATGGTTCAACATTAGAGCATGCAAAACTGTTGCAAGAAAAGTTCCATGTGAAGAAAATGACGAAATCTGAATTGAAGCGAATCAAGAATGAAGCATTTCAACTATGGAAAGACAGCTCTGAAAGTGCCCTCGAGGTCGAATATCATCTTGAGAACATCGCTCGAGCTATGTCTAACAACATGGATTGGCTCAATCCGGAAGCAAACATTGACTTCACACAAAGGGACAACCCTCCATACTACACCGATTGGACTAAACCTCTACCAACCATTGGCCAAGCAGACGAACCAAGGATTCCCTTCCGATATTTCTTCAACAAAGACCTGGAATTTCTTCTCCATGGTGGCGATGGTTCGAGAAAATACACTACATCATTGACTCTTCCATTCCCAGCAGCCATTTACTCTAACTGCATAGCTATCGAGGAACGTGCAACTCACTTGTTTTCTGACAACGTGCAAGCATACGACCAAGATGCATTGTATGGGATTCATCATTGGCCTGAACGCCGAAGAATCTACTACCGAAGCTGCCTGGTTCAAAAGTCTCAACATGCAGTGTATAGCTCGAAGGACATCGTGGCCATCAAACACATTGATCTCAAGTCTAAGTGGGACTACACATTCTTAAAGAATATCATAGTCAAACGACATGATGAACAGGACTATGGATTCTCCGAAGCTGACTTTGAGAACTTGTCCCTCAACGACATCGAAGACATGTATCTTGCCAAAGTACAGGGTCGTATGAGACAGTTCTCGACTGAAGTTCAACGTGAATTTATCAAGTCAGTTCTCATCTTCATTAGACGCATTGTGATCAAAGAACGTGTCGAAGATATCCAGATGGCTGTTGAATCATATCAGAAACGTGTAAACTTCACTCCACCACAGCTTGACCTTCCTGACATCAACCAGCTCAAACAACTTACGCTCATCAGCAAACCTTTCGGCATTGTTTACCGCAGTGAACTTCGCAGAAACTGTTTAATGGCGTGTAGTGAGCTCCACAAATTCGGGGATCATACCTTGAAGATGGTTAGGGATGGATTGGCATACAGATTGAAGGATATACGCAATAAAATTGGGAATCCTAAGCGTTGGAATTCTCAGGACAGGAGGGATGTGAGACGGATCATCACTATGATTGATGAACGATTGTTCAGAAGGGATCAGTTCAGACGACTGGAGAGCTATGTTGGTGGTCGACTCAGGAGAAACATCATCGGCTTTCAACGCCCGGTGCGCACTCCTGGGAATATCACTGCACTTCCTGGTACCCCTTAATTGGTTTCCTTCATATAATTTTGGATGTATGATTAAATATGTGAATGGCTTGTGCACACATAACAGTGTACAACCCGCAATTGTCAAGAAAGGACCCTGTGGTACGCCTCAGTGCCACAATCCTTATAAAAGGAGCGAAAGCTTCTTATTTTTGAGTAAAACCTATCAAACCTTTCACTTTTCAAGGTTTTGCTCAAAAAGACAAGTACTTCCCCATATGATTTCAAAACCTCAACCGTTTATATCACTAGTTGAGGGGGAGTATTTGATGAAAACTTTGTTCACAAATTGTTCACAGTGGTCACTCTTCCCGCAACACTCAAAATGGTCATATTTATTCTCAAAATGTTTCAAAAATAACATCTTATATGCCATTTTTGAGGGGGAGAAAATTGTGTGATAAGAAATATGTTTTGTAAAGCAACATGTGCAAGCCCCTTGGCTTTCTCGTGTGCAAAGACTTAACCAATGAATTGACGATCCTTAACTGTCTGCAACTCGAAAAGACTTGTCCTGGACGGGTAATAATTTCAAGCTAGTTCGCTAGTGATGTAAACGTGTCTCGCAAAGGACTTGTCTGAGTAGAAAGTACCATTCGAGAAACTTTTGGTAGACATGAACTCTGACAGGTTTGACAACCTCCCAAGGTTTGTCTACACCTTCAAGGTAGTTATTAGAGCTAGTTGTCACCTAAAAGCTGACAATGCAACTCTTTAACTATTCAACGTAACCGTGTCTCGCGGGAGATTGTCTATCTTTAGTGGATCAATTCAAAAAGTGCGCGCTCTTTCCTCACTATGCAGTTAACCATTAAAACTATTAAGCACATGTGGAGGGGGAGTATTTATGCAAAAACTTATCTCTCACAGTGGTTCAAACATGTTTTTCATCTACAAACCCTTTGAGAGATATTTTTCACTTACAGTGGTTTAAATGGCAAACATAGGTTAGTCATGGAGTTATAAGGTGACTAAGGTTAGGAATAACCGTCCTATGATCCGCCAGAGCCGGAGGGATCTACCCAAGGACACTACCATTAGTTAGTGCTAGAAGTCCTTAGGAATGATTGTAAAAAGGAGAAAATGAGAATCGGAGAAAGAAGGAGTTGAAGAATCAAAAAGAAATGCAAAGTAAAGGGTGAAAAGAAATAGCCCTCCAGATTATTCAACTTAGGTCAGACACCGGGTTCAATTCATATGCTACTGGTTGTCACTTAGTGACACCGGTATTGAAGAATTAAAAGTCGTCATGGACCCAGTGACGCATGCACTAAACTTTCTTAGCCACTCAAGTTTCTCTCAACAGAAACTTGTTTCATTCTCACAGGGAACCCTACATAATCTATTGGCTTTCTCTTAGAGATCGCTGGTATTGAAGAAGGAGACCCTCTCCCTAGTCTTCGCTCAGGAAAACCAAAACGCACTGTTGAGTCTAGAGGCACGAGATTCATCAAAAGATCTCTTAGGAACACTTGACATTTAATCACTTGTTGATCAACAAATAAGATCTTCAGTGATTCAGTGGTTCATATCGAGTCCTTCACAGATCTTAGCAATCTGTCGAGAACATTTATGAGAGGTTCACATCTGTGATCCTCAGTGATTGAATGGAAACTCCTGCCAGGGTCAACATCAAACAGCCCTGACAGCAGGTCGCTTCGGTAACTCCCCGTGGATTACGCGGAGTGTGTCTCAAACGGTCTACAGTCGTGAGGTGATGCTTCGGTGTACCTCAGCGACTCATCTGAACTGTAGATGTACTTCGGTACATCGCGTTATCTCACTTGTGGGACTCCAGTTCAGGAACGGCCTTTGTAAGAATTAGAGTTGTGTTTTCACACTATGCTGTTAACACTCTCGAAGTTCAAACTTGTAAGTGCCGGAAACCGTTTATTACTAACCGTTTGAAATGTTTTCTTCTTATGGAAGCTCCGGAGCGGGATGATCGTGCTGATTCTTCTCATGCTCACGCCAACATCATTACTAATGGAAGTTCTATTCAAAAGCAACACAACAGTCAGAATGATTCTTCTTCAATCAAAGAATCTACAAAGTCAAAGACTTACAGAACTTCATCAGTATTGATTTCCACCGTCAAAGAGCGTGTGAGCATGTTGAAGAATGACGTGGAGACACTGGAGCAGCGAAGCAGACCTGAGGCAGACTGATGCTGACAACAACACACTATCACTTTCACCACAGAGAACAATAAATCAAAGAACAAAGTTAATGATGACGTCAAAGCAAAACTGCACAAAGATAACTATCTCTCTACACTGGGGAGATTGTTCGAACCAAGGCAATTCTTCTCACAAGAAAGGAGAATGTCAAAAGACGTCACAGCTACTATTTACATCAACGCCTTCACCGTTATTCATATATACTTGAGGGGGAGATTGTTGGAATCACTCCTAAACAGTATTTCAAGTATTTATATTTCATATGTAATAGGTAGCTTTATTCTGTCCTTTATGTTTGTTTAAGGTCCACCTTATGTAGAAGGCCCATAAGCTGAGGCCCAAGCCCAATAAGGAATAGGGAAGGAGAGGGAATGTTGCCCTAGCTCCTTGCCTATATAAACTATTGTAAACCCTCATTTGAGGGTTGGTTGTTCAAGTTATTTCTTTCACATGCTCTCTACGCCTAACCGTATACTATATTGTGTGTGTGTGTGTTTGATACTTGTTCAATCGCCTTCATCTCTTTCTCTATAAGCTTGTGTTGTAAAACTTGTGACCTAACAAATCCAACGATCTTCTCGACATGAGCAATCCTGTCTTCAACTTGACTGGAGCGGCGGTTGTACTAAACGAATGTGGCTTCTTCACGAACCTCCCTAACTCAGCAAATAATGTAGCAAATCGGGATCCGAATCACCATCTTCGATTCTACGCGTAGTCACCAGCTAAACGATCGCCAAACAAACCCGTGAAAACAAAAAGACACAATAAAATATGGAAGGAGGAAGACTTTAAATAAATAAAATACAAGTCATGAAACAAAACTTCTAAGGAATAAAAAATTTCACAATTTCTGAAATAAACAAAACATAAATCTCAACTAATTCCAAATGACAAGAAAACTAAGGTTGGGTCGGTCCATTAAAAGCACCTCTACTCATCACTCAATCCCAGCATCCCGCTTAAAACCTGCCGCATGGAAAAGAAAACGCGGCTGAGCTAACGCTCAGTGAACATATATAATTAAATGAAAAGAAATAAGTAAAAAATGAATAAGCGAAAAGAAATCCAACGAAAACTTGCTGAACAAATATGTTAAATAAGATAAGGACTGAATATGGGATAAGGAATAATCAAAGGGTCATAAAGGAATAACAAAATTTTCGAGGAATTCCCAAGTGCCTAAACATGCTACATGAATAGACCAAAACAATCAAAACATATATTTCATATCATATCATATCACATCATAATCAAATCATAACAGATGGAGTAGCTAACTCCCAGAACACAGATATATCAGAACTGAGTACCTAGGATGCATCCATACACCCCCTGTCAAAAATAAAACATCACGTACCTAATACACCATCTTTCGGCAAATATATAGGAGCGCAAAATTAGTCATAGCATAATTAAATGCACACAAAAGGGAACGTTATGGACAAAATCACACCTCCACAGATAGCGTCATGCCACTGGTGCCTCAGTGACATGGCCATAGTACCTCTATGGCTAGTTAGTACCTTGGGCAATGGATTAGGTCAAACGATATAAATAAACATAGAGTAACGATCAAAGGTTGTTAATCAAAGATAATGAATAAATGGAATGAAACAAATAATCATCAATGGCATAACCAAACGAATATCTAATCAAAGGAATCATATCGAATAGAATAATAAATGGATATCATAACAAACGAAACAAAAACAAAGATCAAGAGTCTTGAGAAACCCTTACTTTTAAAAGGCAGAATATATGTGCCTTAGCAAATGAAATGAGAGAGAAAAAAGAAAAGTGAGCACAAGGAAATAACGCCACGTCTTCTTTAATGAATCTACACGGATTACGGTTCATATAATACTTATTAGCTCATTTAACATCATAACGGATTTTTAGTACTTATTATTAACCATATTATCATATTAGGGCAATATGTCATTTTAGTAAAGTTTAGGGTTAAATGTGTAAATTATCAAGGTTTAGGGTTTTATATGTAAATAGTGCAAATAAATTACCAACTTTGGTTTTCGTCGATTTAATGAACTCTTTAGACATGTTTCGGATTAGTTACGTTTGAAGCAACACATTCACACACACATGCATGCACATCTTATTCGACTTCAAACCAAACCGGAACACACCCCCATCAACCTAGTCGAGGCACAACCTCTCGATACTGCACACTCACTCTTGTATACCTTTTCGAACCAACAAAGCCCAAACAATCCTACCCATGACCCTCATGCATACGATTGAATGACCACAACCCCTATACGAATTATAACACACCCATGAACCACCTTTCCAACTTGCTACTTGGTGTACGAGCATGTTTTATATATATAATGATTTAAAACACAACCGACCCATGATTCCATATATATCAAATTTACTATAACAGTTTATCATATATCTTATATTTAATGATAAGAACACATTTTATATGTGACTCAAAACTTGATAGATTGATCCTATGTTTCTCCATCTATTATCACGTATGCATATCGTTAAAATCATACAACTCCATTTTATTACGCTAACAGAATAGACAGAAACAAACCCAAAACTCACTCGAAAACACACGCCATGCTCGACCTTTTTGACCAAGCTTATTATGACTCTTTTATATAAAGTCAAATGATAGACCACGAGATATAATAGCTTATGGTTAGATTAAAGTCGACACATATGGGTTATAGTTTCATGATTTCATGTGTCATGTTTACACACACTTTAAACACATGATCGACACTAAGATAAGTTACACACACAACCAAAGTTTAACGAGGCACATGAAAATCAAAGTCTCATAAAATCATAAAACCAATTCTCTCGTTACAAGTTATACGCCTAGGGTTTTCACATTGTGGTATTACATTTATTACGTATTAATAACAACTCTTAGGGCTTGCATAGACTTTATTAGATCGACATGAAGCATGGCAGATTCGACATCAATTTTTACATACTCACACATGACACAAAACCTAACCATAAGTGGCGTATACCCTTTTTAACTTGTGCGATTTTATGTCACATGATTTAACGATAGATAGCTAGACTTGAATCATATGTGTCATATAGATGGTTTAGGACAGATTAGAATATAAATACCTTGGTTGCATAACGAGGGATCAAAGAACAAGGACAAGCTACGACACCACACAAGGTTGTCACGAATGGAGACTACGGCTGCAACAAAACGACCACCAACTTTATCACCTTTGTCCTTCTTAACTTGGAGAGAAAACTAGAGGATTTAGGGCTTGTTTGATTTTGGTGTGGGAAATAATGAAGAGGCCGGTTGGTTATATGGTTTGAAGAGGAGACAATTATGCACTTATGAAAGGAAAGGCGTGTGGTATATTGGAACAAAGATGTATACGTATTTTCTAATTAGGCCAAGAGATATTCATGTTTATTTGGTCTTATCCCTTAATATATTAAACGTGTGAAGGGTTTAGGTAGCTACCATGCTGGTTCTATCTTGTTTAAGTAAAACGTGTGTCGTGAATTAGACAAAGGGTGTATTGTGTATATTTAGTTAGGGTAGAACTAGGGACGTTTTTAATTAAATTAATTTAGGAAAAAATTCAAATTAGACGTAAAAATATGGAACCGGATTTTAGGGTTTTACATATATAGTTATGTGAATATGTTTTGTGCAACAATACATAAATCATTTGGATGTATATATCTTCATTTATATCGAAATTGCTACAAATAAGTTGCAGGTACACGGTTCCCAAGAATTTGCCTAGACGGATCCCTCAATTGAAGGATCCGCCAGAACTGTCATACAGAAACAAATTCTTTTTCTGATTTGAAGCTCATTTACAGGAAACAATGCACCATATACTTGCTTTCTAACCTTTGTTTTGTAGATTTTCAAAATACACATGAAGACTTTGACATCCTGAACAAAGGGGAGCTTTTCATCAAAGCAAAGCATTGCAAAAACACTTGTAATATATTCACTTAGGATTCCGAACTACTTGACGCCCTCATCAAAAGGGAGCACTCGTAAAGGGGGAGCAATTCGTCAAAGAGGAAACCATTGCAAAAGTACTTGCAATACACTCGCTTAGCCTTCTTAATTACTTGACGCCCTCAATAAAAGGAAGCATTCGTCAAGGGGGAGCTAAGACGAGAATCATTCTCTCATCTTACTACTTCTCTTTACTTTTCTTCTTCTAACTATTTCTTATTTTGTTACTTTTCACAAGCTTTTCTCAAAACAATTTTTCCACTATGTGTTAGTTTCTTTTCGACGCTCTTTTTATTTCGACAAAAAAGGGGAGAAGAGAGTAAAAACTCCAATTCAAATTTTTACGAATTTTATTTTCTCTTTAAAATAATCTTATGTTTTGTCATCAACAAAAAGGGCGAGATTGTTAATACAAATAAACCATAACGTTTATTTATATTTTACGATCTTCTAATGTTTTGTCGATAACAAACATAAAATCATTTTAACGAAATAAATAAAATACGTAAAATCTTTAAGCAAATAGTTTACTAACACACGTTTACTAAACATATTAAAACCATCAAAACATGTTTAGTAAATAAGTTATATAAAACCAAAGACATTTTTATATAACACTAACAAGTAATATTGTTTACATCTTATAGAAATATATGTGTGTAACAAGTAATAGTGTTTACATTTTATAGAAATGTATATATACTTGTATATGTTGTAATGGGTAAAAACCAAAGTCCATAACCCATGACCCATGATCAATTGACTAGGTACAATGAATCTTGTTGGTAAGAACCAAGGTCCATAACCCATACCCATGGAGCATGATCCATAACCCATAACCCATTTAATGACATCATGCATGAAGTCATGTTGGATATTATCCATGATCCATGACCCATGACCCAAAGCCCATGACGAATGACCCAAGATCCATAACCCAATGACCAGGTACATTGCATCTTGTTGGGTATCCATGATCCAATACCCATGACCCATGGTCCATAACCCATAACCCGGTTTGCAACCCAAAATTCGGACTCAACTGAACCAGTAGCCGGATCCCAAGATTTGCACTAGCTGGATCCCTCTGGTGAGGTATCTGTCGGAACCGTGGGACAGTAGACATATTTTGTCTATAAATAGTGAGTCATTTCTGTCTTGCACACTACCACACTTAGATATACTTTCTCCCAGTATTATAACATCACTAAGCACAGATCCAAAGGATCATTCTATGTATTTTTATGTTTGTGTGATTCTCTAGGTTTCTCTTAAAGGTGAGATCACTACCTTTTGAAGACGTGCAAGCTCAAGGTCATGAGTTGCTAAGTTTCGTCATCATCAAGACCACTAAAGTGCATCTTGTTGATAGTTCTTTCCTCCCTCTATAGAAGTGTCATGTTGAAGGCATTAGTGAAAGGTGCCGAAGTCTCGTGTTGAAGGCATTATTGAATGGTGCCGAAGGTGTACAATCGATATGGTGCGTCGATGTACAAGTTGGGTCGTTTGGGTTAAAGGATGTTGATATCCTTTCTAGTATTGTAAAAAGGAGTTTGTCTCCTTTGGGTAGTTAAGTTGTGGTGTAGTGTTGGGTAATAGTTCCTCCTATGTAATGGAACTCAGTATCTAGCCTTGTACCGGATAAAGTGTATGCGACGTTGTGATAGGTTTGGTTCTGCCTCGTGGAAGAACTCGGTGTCTATCCTTGTACCGGATAAAGAGTAGGCGACGTTGTGAAGGCTTCTCCGCCACATTAAGGAGCTTGTATTATGTAGTGCTTAGAAACTCTCGAGTAGGGTACTCGGGGAGTGGAGTAGGGCAAGGAAGGTATCCTTTAGCCGAACCACTATAAATACTCGTGTCGTGGTTTTGTGTTTCCATACTCTTTATCTTTTGCATTATTTACCTATATGCTCATCTATTAGTATCCAACACACAATCTAAATAGATTGACATAAGTCGATCTAAATATTTTAAAACGAAGTTTTAATCGATAAAACTATTCAATCCAACCTTCTAGTTTTCCACAATATATATATAAATGCATATCTATTCATTTAAATCACACATTTGAGATGTATCGACTTAAATTAGATACATATCTATTCATTTAAATGCATCATATTTAGTTTCTAAAGTAATTTTAAAGTGAAATTGATACAAAATAGTACTAGCAACACATTTGACCTGTAAAAAACGAAAAATACAGAGGATTCACTTAATTTAATAAATGCATATAATATATACATCTAATTTTGAGCTTAAAAATGCATTATAATATCTTTAATTTCTTTTTTCTCATTTAAACTCACAAAAGAAAAATAAAATCAAAGTAGAGTTTATAATTTAAAGGGGCTGCTATTGGTTATCCCACATCGCTTCATATGTAAGTTTAAGGTGAGTACTTGTATAAATTTAGAGAATGACTCAGTTTTTCATTAGAAAACCATAGGCCGGTCTAACCTAGTTCACTAATAGGAAAACATCAACGAAAATTTTATTCAAACCTAGCTTAGTTTAAGTTTATAAAAAACTATGATGGGTAAAAGCATATCTGAAGAACTATGTGAACCAGTCTTTTTAGAGCATCGCACATGTATCACTGATCTTCCTAACGATTCTTTGTATTTGATATTCGAAAAGTTAAACAACATAAAAAACCAAAACTCTTTTGGCCGAACCTGTCACCGTTTTCTTAATATTCAAAATTTGAGTCGTAAATGCTTGAAAGTTAGTTATCGCTTTCTATCCTCGGATACAAGTGATAAATTGCTTAGTCGTTTTAGGCAGCTGGAGTCGTTGTTCTTGACCGGTTGTGGTGGAGTCTTGGATTTGAGTAAATTGCAAATGTATGGCTCTAGGTTGCATTCTCTTGATCTGTCTTTGTGTTCTAATGTAACCGATACAAGTATTGCCTTGTTTGCTTCTGGTTGTCCGTCATTGTCAGTTATCAGTCTTTATAAGTGTTCTATCACCGATAATGGATTGGAAATTTTAACAAGTTTTTGTACGTCTTTAAAACGAGTGGATCTTACATTTTGCTTTAACATAAGTTACCATGGAATTTCGTATCTTAACCAAAATTGTCGCCAGCTTAGAGCACTCCGAATTGCTGGTCACGCCTTCAAAGGGTTTTCTACAACACTTTTAAATCGGGGTGGTTGTCTTGAGTGTCTACATTTTACTTCTCCTATGATTGGCCCTTTGGGACATGAACTCTCGATAATTGGGTTGGGATTTGCAGCAAATCTTAAAATCCTTAACTTTAAGCATGTCAAACTGCAGGTTCATGATGAAATCATATTGCAAATTGCAAAAGGGTGTCCAATGCTAACTGAGTGGGACTTATCATGTTGTTACAAAATTACAACTTCTGGTTGGGAGTCGATTGGATTGCATTGTCAAAATTTGGAGATATTGCACGTCACCAAAACAAGCCTCAGCAATACAGGAAAAGGATTAGTAGCTTTGGGTAATGGCTGCAGACGCTTATCGGTGATATACATGAAAACCGATTTTCACATCACTCCGAATTGGATGCACATGTTTAAGACGCAAAGACCTGATGTGGAGATCATAAATGAAGAAGCAAAGCAGATTGCCCACAGTTGGGTGTTCATTAAATGATTTGAACACGAGGAGCGCAGAAGCCAAAAGAAATATAAAGACCATCGTCCTACGGGTATGTTTATGTCACTTTGAAAAGTTGAAAGATTATGTTATGCTTTACTTGAATTTCAGAACTGATTGTCTTATTTCTCTGTTTAACTAGTTAATAACTCGTGTTGTGTCCGAGAATTTTTATTTTTATTTTTCTATTAGTCATATATTTAAGACGATGGATTAGAGTTTATATCTTACGCAGGATTGTAAGTCAAGTATTATGGAATATCACTTTCAGAATTAAGAGAGATGTTACCATCATTAAACACAAATTCCAATTTATTTATTTGTCACAAATCTGAAGTAAAAGCATTCTAACAGCATGATCTGGTGCAACCACAATAGAAAATGAAATCTCAACACTAATGTTATCATATGATGTTCTATCAAACCAAATTTTGAAAACGTAATTAGGCGTCAAGAAGAGTTTCAAGTGAAAGTGACTTTTTATTCCGATTCCTACCAGCATCTTCAAGCAGCTCAGCTAGCCTCCGTTTCTCATCAACTACATCCGGATTTGCTGTCCCGAGCTTCTCCTCTCTCATCCCGACAACATATTCTAGTATCTCAATTGCATCGTCCCACCTATACACATCAAAAACCTTAAAAAATTGCTCTAACTATAATAAAGTTGACTAAAAGTACCTTCCCAATTCACTTAAATGTACACTTTATTTTTCTCATAAACTTATTATAAACATTGAATTTGGAATTGGTCTAACCAACAATTACATGAACTCATTGTAATTCATCAAGAAAGAAAAGGACTAAATCTCAGGAAAAAAAAAAAGTCAAAGTCAGTAAAATAATCAAATTTGCAACCAAAAAAAAAAGTTCCAAAAAGCTTATTTCACAAATAAGTTTGTGAAATTGGTGGTCATTTTGCTATAAGCGCATGTTTTTTATGATATATTGTTCAAATACCAAATTTAATGCGCCTATTATATGAATTACCGGAGTATGTTTATAAAGTTGACTAAACGTAACCTATTGGATTAGTCGGTCAAAAGGTCAGAAATCATGGTTACCAATAAAAAGAGTTGACTAAAAGTACCTTCCCATGGCGTCGTATGTACCAGCAAGATTGCTATACACCCCAAGTGTATCGGGATGATGAGGACCATACTCGGTCTCCAATATGCCTCTTGCTTCTTCAAAAAGATCTGCAGCCTCATTTATCAAGTGAATCTGGACACACGCGAGCCCCATTTGGTTCAAAGCAACCCCAAAAAGACCCGATTTCTTTTCCCCAGCCACCCTCAGCTTCGAAATGGCCCCCTTTAAGCACTCATACGACTCCAAATAACGGCCCATCATGTAATACAAAACCCCTATCTGAGCCTCGATTCCAGCCACAGTGCTTAACTGACCCGGAGCCTTCCCGTAAGCCTTAAGTGCTTTTTTTAGTAAGTTAAGTGCGTGTTCGAGTTCATTCATTGACTCATAGATAGCTGAAAGTTCTATAAGCCCACTAGCAATTTCCTCTTTCGGGATTCCCGGAACTGGCTTCACGTAAATCCGTAATGCGTTTTCACAATACGATTTCGATTCCCTAAACTTCCCGATCTTGTTATTAACATCCGCCAATCTTACAAAAACTGAAGCAACAGAATAATGGTTGTCACCCTTTGTTGACTTAAACAGATTAAGTGCTTTCTGGTACGAAAAGACAGCCTCATCATAACGAGCCAAAGCTAAATAAGCATCACCAATACACACATCAATAGCAGCAACATCAGCGTCATGCCCATCTGCAGCCATAGCCATACTCGCCAATACGTAATGTTCAAGGGCACTTTCATAATCTCTCATCGAATCACAAATGAGCCCCATCAACCTCCGGTCAGCAGCTTCTTCTAAAGATGCTGGTGAATTAGTCTTATGTATATCAAGGGCCATTTGACACAATCTTTTCGCCTCATCAAACTGTAACCCTTGAACATGAGCCTCAGCAACATACCTACACGTTTCACCAAATCTAGTGTCGGTTTCACCCAAAACCTGCCGTTGGATTTCCAAACCCGCGGTATAACAAAGTATAGAAGTTTCAATGTTTCCAATCATAGCATACGCGTCACCAAGCTGCATACATCCAGCAAACTTAGCTAATGAATGCTTTTGTCCTTCATCCATATTTGGGATCTCGATTGAACGTTCTAAAAGAGGGATTGCTTCATTGTAATGTCCCAAACTACAATGCAACGCTGCTACGATATGCAAACACATGACATGTTCCAAGTTGGGTTTTTGGGGTTCGATACTTTCAAATGCTTTTAATGCTCTTTGTGCTAATTCAAACGCCTTCTTCGGGTTTTCACCTGATGCCAACAAGTCTTTAGCTTGTTTGAGTAAATAAGTTGATATGTATCCTGCATCATCCTTAGCTGGTGTTTTTTCATTTTTCTTGATGGTTTTTGAACCGGTTTTTTTACCGGAAGGAGGTCTACTAATTGGGCTCAACGTTTTCTGTTTTGGGGTAGCGGGAGTAACTGTTTTGTCATCATTTATAACCACGCTATCCTTGGCAACACTAACATCAGGTTTCGTGTAGTCTCCACCAGCTAAAAACCTTAGCTCAGAGTCTATACGTGACTCTTGCCCATACGACAAGTAACTAAATCTCGAAGGCGACTGGTCTTGGTCTGAGCTTTGCATATCACACACATTATTATACAGCTGCTCAATGGACGTGTCAACAGCCTCAGGGCTATTAACCCCTAAGTCCATCGAGTCGCTTTCAGGGCTACGTGTACTCAAAGGGCTTCTGGGCGACGAGTAGCCAAAAAGCTCCTTGTGTGGGACGTACGCCTCGAGTGGGATATTTTCCCCCGTGTGAGTGGAATTTGAGCGGTCGAACGCGACTTCTGTCATTTTGGACAGCTAAATTTTGTTTGAACAAAGGATGTTGTTTTCCTAGAAGCAAATGGTCTGCATAAAAATGTGACAGCAAGAAACGAGGTTTCAAAGTGATCATTGTCATGGTGGCAATCAAATATGAAATATATAATATGATTATATGAACTGGATATATGATTTGAAACAGATTAAGCAACTATGGATTATTGAGATTATTAAAAAAATGAATGAAAATGTGATAAAGTCAAACATGCATGATACTAGTACACAATAAAAAGAGTGTTTGTATTGCAAGACTTAAAACAGTTTATCTACTTAATCATTTTTTGTTTTCTTGAAGATTTCGTTTTAATTAACGGGGTTTGAAGCCACCGTCACACAAATCAAACCCGTAAAGCCCTATTTTAATTTTGTAAAATACAATAGTTTTTTTGTTATTCAAAAGAGTTTGTTTATATGAAAAGGAAACATAGAAGGTAAATAGTGGTTTCAACACTTTCATTTTTGACACAATTTACGGTTTGATCATCTATAGGACTATAGGTAAAAATGACCAAATTAACCGAATACTACTTTCTTCACAAAATATCAGTTTTTTCACGATTATTCTTTTCGCACATGTGCTAGATTTTTTTTGTTGTGCAAGATTCCTAGGAAAGAAAATTATTTTTGGCCATATATTCATGTTATGCGAGATTTTCATCAAATCTTTTTTTTCCTTTTCTTTTTTTTTTTTCAAATATTTAGTGAGGTGTTTAATTTCACTAACAATGAAAAATATCTTGCACATGTGCGGAATAAAATATACAGGTAAGTTCCAGAGAAAATGGATACTTCATGAAATAGATGACAAAATTCGGTTAGTTTTGTCACTTTCTCATCTTATATTTTCTTTTCTCAAACATTTTTCATAACATTAGTTTGGCTTGTTGAAATACGTATGTGTACAATCTTAAAGCCTAAATATTTTTTTTGCTTGAGTTTAGACTTTAGCCCTTAATACTTACTTTAATCAACTTTTATCCCTTATGTGTAAAATCTTAAAGCCTTATTGAAACATATTATTATACCGATAAAAAGTATGTTTCACTTTTGTGTGTCAAATGATCATGGGAACATGCATGAATGAAAGATAATAGAATATACAAAAAAGAGAATAATTTGAGTAACATTTAATGAAGGTTTCATGAAATTCTAAGTTAATTAATTTAATGTCAACTTCACTTCTTCTACGCAAAGGTTTTAGTATTCTCTTCTTCCCAAAATTTTAAAAAGACTGAATTTCAATAAAAGAATACAAAACTTAACAATCCCAAAACATATCACAATTACTTTTATTGCATTGACCAAAACGCTAAATTTAATGTATTAGGTAAAAATATAGGTAAATACAGTAATTAAGGAGTCAAAATAAAGAGACAAGATAATTAAGTTACTCATATCTAACTTGTGTACGAATATTAAAAATACTTAAATCTTTAGTTTTGTACGAAAATTATATCAACAACCAGTGTATATTGTCATGTATCCATCAAGCTAGTAGTAGGGAGTTCATGTATGAGTTTTAAGTTAAAATTCTTTTAAATTTATAAAATGAATTGAAAATTATAAAACTTTCAAGTCTTTTATTATTTTACGAAAGGAATATGTTTAAACATGTTTTGCCATTATGCAGAGATAGCCTAGTAACTAAAATAATAATATAGCGTTTTTCTATTATAACAACATAAGACTTAAGAGACTCTAATCATTTGAATATTTTTTTAGCCATTTTTCTACTTTACTAATTCCTTTATTTTGACTCGTTTAACTCATAACTTAATTCTTAAAGTTAGATATCATGAAACTCAAAAAGTCTAAACAACACAAGTTCATGTAAACTAATCAAAATTGCCATCCCTAAAGAACAAAGACGTACATCATTATGAACGATGAAACAACAAAAAGAAGATGATCTCATAAGCCAGATAACTAGTTTCTATATATCAACATTCATGAACTGAAATAATAAAAAGCAAGCATGGGACTTGAACTCGTACCTTAAAACCTCACAGGAAGAAGAAGAAGCAACTTGTCTAAGCAAACTATTTTCTTTGATGTATGAATTTGGAAGAACAACAAGAACAGAAATGAAAATGTGTGTTTGACACCTTGTAGGTGTTGTATGTGTATATATAGAGAGATAGATGAAGGTTTATACCAATTGTAGAATAGAGAAATGGTGGTTGATGAAGAAGATAATGGCAAGAAAATGGAATCAAAACATAAATAATTAATTATGGGGGTTCATGTATAAACTAAGGTATATATTTATGTGTGTTTTAGGTGATGTGTATTATAAGTAGAAATTTAATTTAATGAAGATATATGTGCAATGGAGGTGGAGAGAGGTGGAATGTAACAAGCAAATGAAGGGGACTTATCTCCCACCTCTCTACATCTTGTTACTTAGCATGTCAATGTTAATGTCATTTTTAAGTTTACACTTTCACATCAATATCTAATTTATATTTGACAATTTTTCTTAAGCTTTTGAAATTAGATGTTGGGGTAGTGGAATGTTCATCTATCATTATCTATGTTGATTTTTTTTTATTTATTTATTTATTTTTTTTTTCTCTCTCTATATTTATCAAGTTTCTTAATATTAGTCTTAGTGTAACCTAAATAATAATAAGGGCGTGCTTGGTTAGGGGTTAAGGGGGGTAGGGAATGGGTAAGGTATTTAAAAAGGCCCACCTTACTCATAATATGGTGCTTGGTTAGGGAGGGGTAAGGGATTGATTACCCCGTAATGGGTAATGAACCATTATAGAATAAATTGAGGGGTAAGGTATTGATTACCCACCTCACTCATTCCTTTGCATTCCCTTTCCCTTTCCTTTTCCCTTTCCCTTTCCCCACTTTGAACCAAGCGGGCCCTAATTCTCTGATGAGATGTTCCTTTTTACCCCTTTGTACATAGTTTATACAAATTTAAGTAGTCTTGAAGAAACAATGTATCAATGTCGAAATCGACACTTGAAAGGAATTGAACTTGACTTGGATCAAAGTTCAAACACATGATCTTCTGATATCATTGTGACAAGGATTTCATTGCTAATTAATCAATGTGTCATTCCAATTAGTTGGTTAATCAATATTACAGATGTTTAATTTGGAGCGGAGATAATTTCAAATATGTGCATGTACAAGTTGTTTCATACTCGTACAAAACTAGACCATTACATGCGCAAGGTGACGATAGTTTAGTGACGATAGTTTATACTAACGTCGTCAATTTGTTTGTGTGTTTATTTATTTTAAAAAATGTTTTTGTATAATGAGTGTAATTGAAAGTGGAGAAAGTTTACGGTTTAAATTGTTATTAAGTATGTAAATAACTAATAGATTGCATTATCTTTAATAAGTGTATTTTTCAAGATTCTAGATAGTGTTAGGCGCAGCGTGGCGGCATAATCAAGTCTCACGCCTTAGGAGTTATGACGAAGCCTTAACATTTATTAAGGCGTGACTTAAAGCGGTAAAAAATAAGAAAATATTTATAGATTTATATATTATATATCATATTTCATATATATCGAGTTTACAAAAAGTGTTATACATAAGGAACTAAGGGTCCGTTTGGTTTAAAAATAGAATTGGATTCGGATTTGAATTTGATATAAGATTTTAATTTAAGATAAAATTAACAGAGAGCAATTATATTTATTTAAATATATTTTATAATGTAATAAAAACAAAAAATATTATTTAAATAGTAAAATAAGGAGAATAAAAAAAGTATATCAAGAAAAAGTACAAGATGGCCCACACAATTATGTAAACCAAAGCAAAACCTAACTAAATAGCAATCTATCAATTTTCATTCCATCATTCATTCCTTAAATCAAAAGAATGAACCAAACAATTATTTATTGTCTTTTCAACCCAAAACCCAATTCAAAGTATCATACCAAACGGCACCTAAGTAATTAAACTATTATTTCATTCAATTTTCTTCATTTTCTTAAAAAAAAAAAAAAAAACCTTTTCATTGTAGTTAAATTAATAAAAGGCGTCACGTCTCACGATTTAAGCACCTTATTGCGCATCATCTCACGTCATGCCTTGAGCTAACGCCTTGATTTATTGCGTAACGTGGAAGTCACACATCACGCCTTTGTGTCACCAAGCGCGCCTTTTTAATTTTTAAGCCACTAAATTTTAACCATTTTTTTTTTTATTTTGTAAAGACATGGTTATCAACCAATGAATTTCATGAACTCATATTTTATCAAATTAGACGAAAATTAGACGAGTGTCCGTGCATAGCAACGAGATTTTATAAAGTAGATAGTTACATTGATATAAAAAAAAAGTTTATAGGTTATAAACGAAAAATAATCCAGTTCGAACGGCCGGTTCCGATTAAAAAACGGGTCAAATTAAACCGGTTTATATATTTTCGAAACCCGGTTTGACCCGCCGTGTTTGAAGTGCTCGGATCAACCCGGTTTTCGAGATATATATATACTTTTTTTGTATCATTCCAAATATATATAAATTTAATTTTGTGGAAGACCGGGTTGACCCGATGATCGAGCCGGTAACCCAGTGACTCGACCGGGTCGGCTAGAGACCCGATTTTCAAAAAATTAATTAAACATTAACACTATATAAACAGAATCAAAGTAAGATGAGTTATAAACGAAAATAATAATAAAAAAATTATAATTTCCATAATAGTTTACTTATATTTTTTTTTTCACTTTTCCATTTTAAATTTTTATTTATTTATATCTATACTACATAAAATGGAAAAACAGTCAAAGTGGAAAAGTGAAAAACTTTAATGGTCAAATGAGAGAGAAATATATTTGTGTAATTAATACTCTTATTAAAACACCCCATTACTTAAAAGTACAATAATTTATTCACATTGTACAACCAATTAAAAGCATATCTACCAAATTAAAAACAACCAATTAAAACACCCCTTGTTAAAAAAGTACAATGAAATTTTAACAATGTACAATTTAAACAAGCTACAACATAATTCTAAATATAAAATAATTAAACACACTAATTAATGTTATTTTTAAAACACCCTAAAATGAAAAGTACATGTTATTATACACATTATACAAATTAATAAAACACACAAAGCTTCATACAAGCTAACAAGTTAAAAATCGGACCGGACTAACGGGTTCAACAGGAAACCGGTGTCGCCATCGGTTCGGCTAACCAATAACAGCCATCCGGAAACGAACTAGAGAGGACCCGTTAAAACCGATACAAACTGGTGAATCAGGTCTCATCGAGATCTATTTCTCCGGTTAATCGTCACAGGGTACTCGCCGCCGCAATGCGCTGGTACCCTGCTATATTATATATAAAGGAAAAACCAAAAAGTAAAAATTTGAAACTATTAACACATATCGAAAACCGGGTTGACCCAGTACGCTTCAAACCCGGTGGGTTGACCCTGTTTAATTTGACCCGTTTTGACCCAACCTGTCATATTGACTCGGTTTAAATCGACCCGTTTTTCGACGGGAACGGTTCAACCGGTTGAACCACCCGGGTCGAACCGGGTTTCAAAACGTTATGTTTAATCCCCAAATCTTCAAACTTTTATTATTTTTCGTTTAGAACCTATAAACTTTTTTAACACAAAACGATCTGTCGCTATATAAATATACTATCTATAAGTTTTTCTTCAAAAACGATTATAATGTTTTACAATTATGAGAAAATATGTGCCCGTTAGTGCACATTTAACTTTTCAATAGGCTAAATACGCTCATTTCAAAAAAAATATGGGGCTAAATGTGCCCAAATCTTTTACAAAATAGCCAAAATTAGCCAATTTTTATTTTATTTTGGGCTAATCATATTCACGCTAATTTTGGTCACCATTAATCTCATCCTTGTTAGTTTTTACGCGACAAGTAACGTGTGTTGTTAGTTTTTATCTCATAACTGATGTAATGTTTACTTTCATTTTCATTAAATGATTTTATATGTTGTTTGATATATGTTAAGAATTTTTTCTAGACTTTAATTATCGTATAGTACAACCGTTTGCAATTGCATTTTCATCGGTTCACGTTCTATTTTAAACGCTACACAAAACACTCACCACAATATCACAAATCATTAATTATCTGATGCTAGAAACAGTTGCCGCTAGACGCGGGTACTCACCTAGTATAGTATAGATATCGAAATGAAAGAATTAATATTGATATTTCATTGTATCAACCGAGTGTCCGAGTTGTCCACTTCAATACAGTACATTGAAATGCGACATTTTATCCCTGATGAGTCTTTTGTCTTTGCTTCTGCTTCATGCCGATTTTCTTTATGTGGAGATAAAGTCATATCAATAGTCTAATAATGAAATCTACTTATTTTTAACATTAGTTTAAGGAAATTTCAGATGAGTAACTAAAATCAGAGTATGATTTTTGTAACAAGTTTGTGCATCGGTTCGGTGTTCGGTTTTCGGTTTTCGGCTTTCGGCTTTCTCGATTTATTTGTGGGTCGTTTGGGTTAATTCCTTTAGGCAAAACCGAGAATTCGGTTTGGTTTTTGTTTTGACCGTAAAAACTCGAATTACATGATTTATAATTTTTTTTCCTTTTAATTATATAGTTGTTAGCACCACATGTATTTAATTATAAACTTAAATAATGGATTCAAATATTTAGTGAAAAAAATAAATCACTAATCAAGACTAAGATTTACAAGCTTAAATAATGTTATATTTATAATAGATTAAAAGGTTTTAGTGGTTTTTTAGATATATAAATATATATTTATGTGAATTCAATTTTTAATTCGATTTAATTTACGTTTTGCCAAACCTAAATCCAAACCGGATATTTAATCTGGTTTAGTACGGTTTTTGGATCTTGTAAATAGTATCCGTACTGTGTACAGCCCTAGTGAGGTCAAAACGTATTGTTTAATTTTCATGGGCCTGAAAGAAAACCAGTGTTCTAAAAGGCGCGCCATGGCGTCGCCAAGGCGCGAGGCGTGGCCTCGGCGCCACGAAATGAACCAAGGCGCGAGGTCTAGGCGTCGTGTGAAAAGGTGTGAGATAAGGCGTGAAAAGGCGCGCCTTTTGGTAAGGCGTGGCGCCATTTTTAGAAGAATTTAAGGGATTTACGGATTTAGGCTTGAATTTCTAGTATTTGGGCTATTTCCTTCTTGGGCCTCGTTATTTCAAAGCTTCATTCCTATTTTGGCCTCATATTTGGGCCTGGTTATTTGGGATTGGGGTTTTAGTTATTGAAATTGCTCTTAAAAAATGATACAAAATTATAAATACATAAATCTATAAATATTTTGTTGCCGCCTTAAGCACGCCTTATGAAACGCAAAAGCTTGTAAGGCTTGAAGCGTGGCTATGCCGCCATGCCACGCCTCACGCCTTTTAGAACATTGAAGAAAACTATCACTTGGGTTATTAGAATGAGTTAATGACTTTGTGAAGTTAAAAGGCAGACTCTAATCTAAAGCATCAAAGTTGCATCATAACATCAAGTCAAATGTTGCTCTAGTCTAACCTTAGTTTGACCGGTTTGTAATTTATAGATTGTAATGTCAAATGTGTAGTTTGAACTCATTTAAAAGCCTATGTACAATCTGAATTTATCAGTTTCCTTGATTGACGTTAGTGGTCCTAATAAACCTAACCATGCGATATAAAAAAGTTGGTGACAATCAAATACATTTAAAAAAATTTTAAGCTGATTTTTGTTACCAAAAAAAATATGTTAAAAAACAGTCACAACTAAGGTATATTCTGATGGTGCAACCATTTCTTCTTTGATTGACTCAAAAGAGAAAGAAAAAATATATAAAAATAAAAGCTTTAGAAAAAACAAAACAAGAGTAGATAATCCAACTTCTAATCATTAGCTTGTCCAATAACAAACATAAATAATTGGAAAGAACTAAATTTTTGTCTTCTTTACCAACTTTATTTAAGGTGTTGGGAGCAAAGGTGTTCATGGTTTGGTGACTGGGTACTTTTGCAGACAATAAATTTTGTATGGGCTTATTAATTCATTCTGTGGCATGCACATACGAAATAACTTTCAAGGTGTTTTTGCCAAAACTAGTTGAAGCATGTAGGAGCTAAAGCTTCTTATTGTTTAATGAACATCATCGATTTTATTACTCGACCTTGTTTGTTACATGCATAATCTATAACTACTCTAATAGTTTGAGCACAATGTATATATGTTGAATGGTAGTGTCACAACGTTTTGAAAACTCAGATACGAAGTTTTACAGTCGAGATAAAAGAAAAGTTTAAGGAAGTTTTTAAAACTTGTACTGATTTTCTTTAAGAGGATAAAAAGGTTGGTCAAAATTTTGTTTAAGAGGGAAGGTACAAAACAATAAGTGGGCTAATCATTGAAGATGCAACCTACTTGATACGTAGGACTCGTTTTGTAGTAAACAAAATCAATCAATATGGAAATCAACCTTCTTTTTCAATGTTTTGTATCTTCTGTTATAAAATAATCGACACTTTATGTTTGTTATAAAAATGTTTTGTTTGGTAGAAAAAATTGATGGTTACAATAATAAAGCCACAAGCTAAACTTTTGCATGATACACAAACAAAACTCAATAATTTGATCTTGAATGTAAACAAACATATACAGAGTACAATATGATAATAATGTCAATAGTGTATTATGCTTCAATAGTTCAATCGTTATACACTAAAATCAAAACAAACAATATGTGATATCATCTTCCCCGCGATCGCTAAAGAAGTACTTTGAAAACGTCCCTGCTCTCTTACTTATGTTTTTGGCCTTTTATCTCTATGGTCATAAGTGTCTCTCTCATTTGTTTGGTTTTAACATATCGTATTGATTCGTACTAGCTAGGGGTATCTTGGTGTTTATCTTGCAAGCGAATGTTGCCACTCGAAGAGTTGACATTGATATTCAGCTGATTATTGCTTAATACGATGGGTATAATTTGACAATACTTGTGTCACCTTTTATTAAGAGAAGCATTGCATAATGGATATATGGTATAATCCAATTAAGTATACGAAAACCATTGCAAATTGAAGATTCATTACTCTTTGTAAAATGAGGGCATTATGGTTTTTTGATTAATTCATTGATAAAATGAAGGTACTTGATAAAATGAAGGTACTTTGGTCTTTTAGTCAATTCTAATTAGCGATGGCAAAAAAATCCGTACCCGATGGGGACCCGATCCCCAAACCCGATTTTGACTGGGGAATCCCCGAGTTGACCGGGGATGGGGAATCCCCAAAATATGAAACCGGGGATGGGGCGGGGATGGGGATAACATAAATCCCCGAACCCGACCCCGACCCCGACTCTGATCTTTCTAGTGTATAAGTATTTAGAGTTTATATGTTATATCCATACTTGATTAACTTGTATATGTATATGTATATATGTTTATGAGTATCGGCATGTATATTTATATGCATATGTGATATTTAGAATCAAGTACCTTTAGAATTAGAAGCATAAGCACCAACTACATATTACTTATTATTTTGTCCGAATACACACATGATACATATTGTTTTTATATTATATGTGATGTTACAATGTTGAGGATGCCTTAAAGTTGAATTAAAATTGTAATGAATCCAAGTATGTGTGATGTACGCACATTTCTTGAAACACTTTATGAGTTAAAATTCTTTATACTTTCGATGAGTTGGTGGAAAATTTTTGTTAGTTCATAAGGATTGAAAATCCCCGAATCCCCACGGGGATCCCCGGTCCCCATTGGAGGCGGGGATGGGGATGTAAAGCAATTCCCCGATGGGGATGGGGACGGGCATGGGGATAGAGAGTGAAAACGGGGATGGGTATGGTAAATACAATCCCCGACATTCCCCGCCCCGTTGCCATCCCTAATTCTAATGGGCCAGGATAGTAAAATAGGGCATTATCTATACTACTATATAAATCATTTGGTACATGTTATTAATAGAAGGCTTAAAAATTCAGATTCAACAAATTACTTATAATATAAATAATTGTCTTACTTTTTTCTATTAAATATTAAATGGATACATACACATAATGTCCCATGTTCTTCTTGAAAATTAAATGCAATTCAATAGCCAAAACTTATAACTGCCCAGCCCCAAGACTTGTAACTGTTCTAATAGCTTACATGATAATTTTCATAAAAGCCCAAAAAGTAACAGCCCAACACACACTTCACACACACTATATTTACTCTACCCTAAACACACTAAAAAAATCACTCCTCACTACTAAAGCTATAATACTCTATACGAAAATGATAGATCCATAAAAAATAAAAATAAAACCCTCAGTTTCTGCATAAACTCATACACCACCTCTTTTCAATTCATGTTTTTAACGAGTAAGTTTGCCCGCACGTTGCTGCGGGAAAGCATTCATGCAAATCATATTTAGTAATGAGTCAGTTATTGCAAATCAAGAGAATGAGACATAAAATTTTGCCAAACCAAAGGCAAGTAAATTTTAAAAAATTTATTAGTAGATTCATCGAAAATATGGGTTGTAGATGATTTGTAGATAATGAAAGCATTCCATTACTGGTTGCACAGGGTATATCCATTCAACTGATATAAAATCACCCCTATGGCTTTGCGCATGTCTTCGAGCTAGTAAGATAATTTCCCGTTGTACCTATGAAGAGAAAGCACCAAATAAACTATTATACATTGAAACCAAAAACAACATATCAACCTAACACATCCCATGTCTATATCTAAAGGCTGAAATATCAAACATTTCAATTTTTTAAACCTGAAATGCATAGTCCATTGTTCAATCATCATTCCAGATTTCGTTCTATATGCACTCTATTTTACACAATTCCAAACCCAGCTGCATTTATGTGTAACACCCATGTACGCTGATACATAGAATTTGATCAGTCGTGTAACGGACTGACTACGCTTAACGAAATGCGTAGTGTCCCACATTGTGTACTTGGAAAGTTTTACAGTCGCTTTTGTACTTAAAGGAAATGCGAATAAGCAGTGGGTTGCAGGTGCAATGTCTAGGGATAGTCTATGGGCCTAACATGCATACTTACGTTGGTACAGCGCTTATTAGTATGTACACTAACTTTAGGTCGATTAAGGAGGCCAGCAAGGTAACGGGTTTGCCTTTAAAAATAACTATTTATACCCTTAATAATGTAAATGTAGATATTTTGAGTGATGGTATTTACCAGAACAGTTTGGAGACCAACAGCATTGCCTGCTGCAATGTTTCGAGCATTGTCATCTAGGAACAGCTCTATACAATAAAACAAATGAATAATATGTCACTAATTATATAATACCAAAAAAGTCCCCATTTCATCACAACTATGTTAGATTTGCACAAAACCTACACCTTTGAGATGAGACTCCAAAATATATACAGTACGTGAATGTAGTAGGTATGAAAAGAGGTGCTTTTTCCTTGTTCAGATGTGTAAGGTCAATATACAAATAGAATATTCACCAAAGTTTTAGGTGTATCACAGTGATACCGATAAGGTATTTGGTCATGTTTATAGCTGACATTTCTCGATTTTTAGGAATTCCCTTTGTAATCATCAGTTTTTTTAATTGAAATTTTGAAATTGATTGTAACATCCGAATGTAATCTAAAACTACAATTTGAGCTCTCTTCCTTATTAGGAAGAGAGTAGTTGTCGGAATAAAGATAAAAAAAGGTAAGAACTGTTACCTGCATAGATGTAAAGAATGAACGTCTTTCGCCTTTGTAATCCATCCTTTTGAAACCATCACCCTCATTTTACCTTCAACCGAATTATTCTCTTCAATTGAATTCTCTTCTGCTGCCAATTTGACACCTACATAACAGAATTAGTTAAAGGATTAAAAACAAACACTTGTACAACCTTAATACTCGCGTGCACTTTGAAAGGAATCAACCTACAACGATAGAAATCATAAAAAAATAAGAACTTTACGTACCCGTTATATGCCTCCATAACTTTCTCAGCTTCTTCAATTCTACTCGTTGTGAAAAACCCAAAGCCTTTACTTTATCCAGTATCCGTATTATATATCACCTAAAAAACCAAACATTTTATCACAACACTTAGATTTACCGTCATACCGAAACTATTAATATGATTATTTGGTTTCCATAGGAAGCAGTTTAGAGGGTGTTTGGGATAGCATATCTGATCCAAACTGCTTATACAGTTATTTGATGGTGAAAAAAAACATCAACACTTTCTGACAATTGGTCTTCAAGAGGGTGTTTGGGATTGTTTAATTTTCCTGTTTATTGCTTATAAATAAGTACTCATAAGCGGCTAAAAAATAAGCACTTCATAGAAAAGTGCTTAAATATGTTTATTTTTTAAGAAATTCAATAATACTTGAAAAACACATTAAATGGGGCAATTAGCAATCCAAACATCCCAGGTAGCATATTTCAAACAGCTTATCTGATCATATATCAATCAACATAGGTTTGAGCCAATTTATCCCAAATAATTAATAACTTCATAAACTACTCAAAACACTCTGATCATAAATAAGAAAGATCAACAATTTTTTTAAAATATATGTTGTACTTAGTTTTTCCTAATTTGAATGCATGCAAGATACAACCCACAAATACCTAATAATAGCGGAGTGATCAATAAATTTAATTGCCACAAATGAACATCACATTATCGCTACAAATTGCAGCCATATCAAAGAAGAAACACATCATTACATGTGGGAAAAATTACCGTAAAAGTCGTTGATGTGACTCAAGGGTCGGTGTTCTCCAGAGCATTACCTCCATATCATTTGCAGAATCATTTGTTTCAGCATGCATAGTGTTGAGCAAATTTGTAGACTAAAATCATGTAGCTTCCATCTGTCTTTCCTGTATACGACTGTACATGGATTTTCTGTTACTGAAATAATTATGTTTAAAAACATATCATGATCATTTGTGCAAGTAACTAACCGTTTACTGAGGAACACTCCATTGCAATATGCAACCCTTGTTTTTGAAACGCCGCAACAATGACTCTCTTGCCTCAATTGTTTGAAACGATTGTTTAAGATGCTCAACCTCATACTTAGAATTGGATATATAAAGCATGGCACCAACTCTTTTATATACAAATGGTACATCAAGAAACGCCTTTAAAAACATGTTTGCAGGGCCAAGCTTAACATGTGTGTCATGTTTATACTATTTTAGCTTCCAGTCTTCTTCTTTTGTTGGAGAATTTTTAATAAACTTTCAAGAAGGTTGGTCCCTAATGTACCTGCATTGCCTGCATAATTATCCAATCTCAAAAATGTTAAATAAATCATCACAACCCTTAACTTATTAATGAAAATGTTGTTGAATAAAAGAATATTACATTAAAAAAGTGCATCACAAACTTCCTCAATCGTCACATTTAGCGCCTGAAGTAAAATTGCAATGTTTCTAACCGTGATGCCATCAGCATCAGCAAGCCGCGAACCCATCAGCATCAAATAGCCGTATGCAGTTGCAAGAACCATATCCCCAGCAATGGTCGCAGACACGACCTGTGCAATACCTCCTTATCCAATCACAATCGTCTGTCCATCAGGAGAGATTGGAAGGTGCATAATTACATTTGTGTGGCCCATAAGTGTTGCCAACTGTATCCAACTACAAACGGTCAAACTTTCAAATTTGGATATTAGAATCAAAGACACTTGACAGACTTCAAGCAGGTCACCACACAACTTTTTTTTACCAAAACCATCAACAATTAGACCCCGAAGTTCAAAATAAATTATGGACACATCATGCATCTAAAACATATGTAGAAAATACATACATCGCGAACTCCAAAAAGAACTAAGCTGCTCCATTTCCTTTAAACACCAAATTAGTCAATCACCAAATCAGTTGCTCCATTTACACGCGAAGCTCACCCGAAACCAAACCAAAATCTGAACACAAATTGACACCCCAAAATTAGTTTTTCCACGAATAATGTTGTTACCTATAGCCAAAAATATAAGCATAAGAACAAATAAGCCAAGCCAATATATAATTTCTTTTTCACAATTTTAACAACAAAAGCATAACAAAATAAACACATGACATAAAAAACAATCAAAACACTCTTAGTAATGAAGCTGAGCTAAAGAAGTATAACCAAAAGCATAAACATACTTCTAATCGAAAATGAGTCGAGCATAAATAAAAGCTCCCAAACTTGAAACATTAACTTTATATGTCCCCCAAAAATAGAAAACATAACTGTTGCACCATAATTCCCCCCCCCCCCCCCCATCCCAAAAAAAAAAAAAAAAAAAAAAAAAAAAACCCAAAATCTAAACCCAAGTCTTCTATAACTCTTGCACCATAATTGCTTTTTCTAAGTAATTAGGGTTAACAAAATTACAAACTTGATTTAGCCTTTAAAAAAATGCAAAATAGATTTAAGTAGAATAAATTACCTGTAATCGAAGATATTCAAGATAAATTTGATCTTGGATTAATGAGGGTTTTGCATATCATGTTTGTAGATGCATATACATGATCTTCCATTGGGCTGGAAGTGTGTCTGGATTCTTCTTGAGTCCTGCTATTACCGTGTAATTACAGGGAATGGGCCATAAACCTGCTGGATGTTGTTGATGATCCACCGGCGTTTATAGACCTGCTGGATGTTGTTAACTATTTCATTTTTTGAAGGTTTATAGACCTGCTGGATGTTGTTGATGATCCACCGGCGTTTAAGATTTCGCTTGATTCATGGTTTTTTCGATTTGTAGTGTCGTCGGTACAACTTTGGATTTTGATGATGAAATTAGTGTGTGTTTTGGTGAAGGTATTTTATTTTGTTAGGTTTGATGATATGGAGGAGAAGAGGCGGTGGATGTGGAATTTTCTGGGAGGTTTAACCACTCATTCATGGTATTACGGGGTAATTACGGGGAACGGGACATGAACAGTCGAAGAGGCACCACACATTAGCCAATAAGCTTTTGACTCATGGGCCACTAAGGCACTGTATACTTTAGTGTTTTTATGCAAGTAACAAAAAGGACCAATGAGGAGCCAAATTAAGTGAAAACGGGCTCCTTAAAAATTTGCTCTTGGCCCCGTCAAAAAATGGTGGTTAGTATATAGTATAATCTATACTCTAACCTACGGGATATAAATACCCACAAACAAACAAAGAAATCTCATTTTATTTCTCACGCTAAAAACACACGCCACCAAAATCATCATCTCTCATTATCTGCCAAATAAAAAACACACACCATCGCATCAACTGTCACAACCGCCTCCGCGACATACGGATAACGACAATCACCCGTGGAATGATAGACTTCTTAGATCTTATACACATGGTGGTGGTAAAACTTAAACAAACAACCTACCCGAGATCATTTGTAAAAGATCTTGAAGACAAATAGTGTTTGGTTCTTCACCTCGTGTGTTTAGTTCGTGCGTTTTGGTGTGTTTGTTATCATCACGTATAGAGCAGAAATAATAAAAAAAGGTTTAGTGTATTTGTTTGTGAATGTCGTGTTTGAGCAGAAACACAAAGATATAATTTTATGCTACTCGATTATCATAAAATCTGAGTGGGTTTGATAGTTCTTGTGGTATGGAGTAATAAGAGAAGTGTGTAGATCTATGAGAGAAAAGGGAGGTCGGTTTGTATGTGTATGTGACTGCAGGGTTGTGTTGTCTAAATGGTTAGCTTTTATATGTTGAGAAAAAAATAGGGTTATTGTGTTAATTGGGCTAGCCAACAAATGATCTCTCACTAATTGTTTATTGTTGGTAGTTATATCATGGGCCTTATTGAACGTATATTATTTGTATGGTATATTTGATTTTGGGCTAATTTTTTACTTATTAAGTTGGTTAATGTTAAGAGTGGATTTTATCTTTGTTGGTTAAAATTTATTTCGAGTCGAGCATACGGAATTTTATTGAGCATGTTTGGCAACAACATGAATAACATCAACAAGAAAATTAGTTTATTAATAACTTGATGTATCTTTTTAAGTTTCATATGCTTTTTTTAATTTTCGTATTGTACTTTGTAACAATAATTTTAATGTGAAACTTTTAACATCTCTAAACTTTTAACAATCATCTTGATGCTAACAACTGAAATCGTGACATTCAATCAGTTTGTAAAAGTGATTGCCAGCCATATTGTAACAACATGCTAATTATAAGGTTGATATTCAATTAAGTCTAAAAATGATCATTTAAAGCTGATCAAATTATTCGGTGCTTGAAAACGTAAATATTTGCTCGCCAGAAAATTTAATTATACGAGAACCCATCGCCGCAACACGCGGGTACTCGTCTATTTAACTTATGTTTCAAAGATGCTACTTATGTTCGTTTCTTTCGTTTGGACCTTTTGTTTATTCGGATATTAAATATTTTGCATTGTTATTGCTCAAAGTTATTCTAATTTAAATTATCATTTATTTGTACAATTATTGTTAGAAAAACATGAAACAGAATAACATTTGATTGTCGCAAAATATAGTCACATGGTATCCGCCGCCGCATTACGCGGGTACCCTGCTAGTGATTTTTTTAATTGATTAATTAATGTGACTCATACTTTTCTATTTGATTTTGTAACTTGATGATTTTAGTAAGAAGCTAAAATTGTGCATCCTAGGTTAGTAATTGAGGTTATTACACTTATACGAAATCTAAACCAAGTGCTAACTTTGTTATTTGATTGTAACCACAATTTGTGATTGGATGAGGTTTTGTTATTAACTTTTGTGACCACGTGAACAAGATTTTTGTGCTTGTAAGTTTGAATGCACCGTATTTAAGTTTAGAGAATCACATAACCAAAGTTTAACTTTGTTACATCGACAGTGTATACCAAATCTCCATCTCCATTTTTCGCTATCAATTTTCGATAATTTTTTTGAATAAATAGTAGCCTTTATAATAATTAAAAAAAAAATTATATAAGTTTGAAACATTAGCGGTTTTATAAGTTGAAGATACATTATTCTTTCAGTTTTTGCATATCAATTAACTAGTTATAATACCCGTGCACGCACGGGTTTTGACAAAAAAAAAATTATTTTGTATTAATACTGAATAAGAATATTTTGTATTTAAAGGTAATTACATATAATTATATACTTATGCACGAGTTTTCCATTATATATTAATATCTATTAGAATTTGTTAAAATAAAATTTTGTAAAAATTTCTCTTAGATAACTCAAGATTTAACTATATTTAGCACACATATATGTTGATGTTGCTATTTAAATTTCACTATTGATATTATGTTGTACACAAGATGCGAGTTTAGCAATACATAATTAGCGTCGATGAAGTTAAAATATATTCCTTAAAGTTTTAAAAAAATATTTTTCTACATATCCTTATATAAATAAATAAGAATTACATGATTCGTTGTTATAAGTACAATCACGTATATTTTTTTTTTCATATTACAGTAACCCGTACTTACAATTTGATAATTATATTTTCGTTTTCAAAAATTTAGCAGTATTTAATATTCAAATTCGTGTCCACATAATCATACTTTAAAAATAAAATAAATTAGTCCTTACTGAACTTATATAGTAAAAGAAATATTTTCATATTTATAATCCTATGCATATGTATATGTTGTAATTTTAAAACAACATATATATTGTAATTTTAATATATAAAGTATATGGGGTATAAAGTATACAGGTGAATTTGTTTAATTTCTAAAGTTATTATAAAACATGAAAACTTATAATATTACACTTAACCTTATATAATGTTTAAAAATTCAACCACTAAAGTTTTATTAATTACCACATATTTTTTTAAGTTTTTATTTTTACAAATATTGTTATGAGTATAATCGCGTATATTTATTTTTATATTAAAGTAGCCCGTGCTTACAATTTGATAATTATATTCTCGTTTTCAGTAATTTAGCCGTATTTAAAATATAAACTCGTGTCCACATAAGTTAAACTTTTAAAAATGATATAAGTGGGTCCTTATTGAATGTAAAAAGTAAAAAAATTAATACTTATAATCTTATGCAAATTTATATGTTGTTATTTAAAACATCATATACATTGTATTTTTTAAGATATAAAGTATAAAGGGTATAAAGTATATTTGTTTATAATCCAAAGTTATTAAAAAATATGGAAGCTTATAATATTACACTTAACTCTATATAATTTTTAAAAATTCAACCACTAAAGTTTTATTAATTACCTCATCTTTTTTTAAGTTTTTGTTTTCACAAATTTGACACCTATATTTTTATGTATTTTTTCTATCAACCAAAATTTTCACCAAATTTATTGAAGTTTGACAAAAATCAATTTAATTTTGACTTTTATTAACCAATCACATCACACGATTTTGCTTACGTGGCGAAATCGAGCTCTCCTATTGGCCCGAATTGTTTTTTCAATAAGAATGAATTCTCTCCGATGACCAGACACGACCAAGTTGCCACACTCGGTGACCAAGTTAAAAAAAAAAAAAAAAAAAAAAAAAAAAAAAAAAAAAAAAAAAAAATTGAAAGAAAAGTGTGTTTAAATATCGGTTGAAAAAACAACCGATTTTCGTTTTTGGGTTGCCTCGACCGATCCTCGACCTACACCCCACATTGGTCATTTCAAAGTTATTTTGTCGAGAAAGTTGATGTGGCACCCGGTGACCTGAGTCACGGTTGTGTCCAACTTTAAAGGTTGACCAAAATCAATTTAATTTTGACTTTTATTAACCAATCACATCTCACGATTTTGCTTACGTGTGTGCCCCAATAGGCTCACGTATTTCCAACCGTATAACATGCGTATCAGACTCACATATTCGAACATTCCTACCATAAGATTCCCTATACAGGCACAAAAACACATCTTTGGTACATTAAAATACATTCATGTATTATCTAAATCAGCAACTCAACTTAATTATACATTCATACCTTGAGCAGGCGTAGAAAATTCTTCCACGACAATCATGTGTTGATATTTAATCCTCTTCTAAAAAACATACACAAAAAAATTGCATTACACTTTAGTATGTACGATAAGATAATAAAACTGCAAAAACCACTAACATGTTGCATTATAGTGAGGATAACAACAAAGTTAGTCATAACATCAAATAAGAAAACTTCATATTAGAACAAAAGGGGTGTTTGGTATGCTTATTAAATGTGCTTATTGGCTTATTCAATTACCATAACACAATAAGTTTATGATAAAGCAATAAGCTTTTTTGAGAAGCTTAGTAAAAAAACCCCGAACTCACAACTAATTCTATCATAGCTTAGTGTGTTTATAGTAAAAACACAAATATTAAGCGTATAACTTTTCAATTAAAAAAAAAGTTACTAAAAGTTGGTGTGTATAACAAAAAAGTTAAACCATACAAAAAGTTACTAAAAACCATCAGCTAGATAAGGCATAAGCCAAAGTTCTGTTGAAGTCTCTTGCAGTTTCTATTCAGAAGCAAAAAGAGGTTAACACATAAATCATAAGTATAGAAGAATGGTTGTATCTCACATCCGTGATTACCACCTCAATAACATTATCGCAGTATAGTAACGTAATAACCTGATTAAAAACTATATATTCTCGCTTAATAATTCTCATGTACATACTTTTATTTCTTGACAACGGCCAACTATTAAATTTTTTTTTTGATGAAACATCACGTCAATGAATAAAGTTAGGTTATCACCTACGGTTTTTTTTTTTTTTTTTTAGGAGGTGATTGTTATGAAATAAGGATTGTGATGCGTGCATTTTTTTTTTATAATTTAAAGAAAACACCTTTTAAATTAACCAATATATGACTATCTAACCCATGTGTTTGTTTGTTTTTTTTTTTTTTTTAATTTTAATAATTAGCTTTGTAAAACGTTTTTAAGTGACAGACATGTTGAGGTTGATGTTGATGTTTAACTTTAACTATTGATATCATGTTGTACAAAATGTGCGAGTTTAGTAGCACATAATGAGCGTTGATGAAGTTAAAATATGCTCCGTAAAGTTTTTAAAATGTTTTTATGGATATCCATATATAAATTTTAAATAATAATTCACGAGTCGTTGTTATAAGTAGAATCACGTATATTTATTTTAATATCACAGTAACTCGTGCTTGCCATTTGATATTTATATTCCCGTTACTAATATTATAAAGTATAGGGGGTATAAAGTGTAAAGTGTTATTTTTTTTTTCTAAAGTTATTAAAAAACATGAAAACTTGTAATTTTACACTTAGCTCTATATAATTTATTTAAAATTCAACCACTAATGTTTTATTAATTACTCGCTCTTTTTTTAAGTTTATGTTTTCATAAACTTGACACCTATATTTTTATGCATTTTTTTTCTTAACCAATTTTCTTCACCAAAATTATTAAGTTTGACCAAAACCAATTTAATTTTGACTTTCTATTGACTAATCATATTGCTCGATTTTGCCTAAGTGGCAAATTCGAGCTCTCCTATTAGTTTAATTTTTTTTTCAATAAGAAGGGTTTTGCAAAAACACTCCGAAATGATGTAATTCTTTTATTATATAAATATATAAAAGATTATATAATTTATATATGGAATTTCTAATTAAGTTGTTTTTTGTTATTACCAGGTTTCATAAGAGCAATCCCAATGGTAACGCCATAACGGCGTTAAACCATCAATAACGGCGTTATGGCCGTTATACCCATTGGGAGCTCGGCGTTAACACGGAGAATGGAGCCCGGCGTTGCTTTGGCAACGCGCGTTAAGGGGAGGAGAAAAAAAAAAAAAAAAAAAAAAAAAATTTTGAAAAACTTACACAATTAGTCCCTCAACGTCTAGAAATTCAAAAAAATTTACAAAAAACCCCCTTAACGGCTAGTTTTTAAAAAAAAAAAAAAAAAAAAAACAAAAACATTTTTTTACCACTATAAATACCCAACCAAAACTCTATTTTTTTCACACTTCCATTCAAACTTTATATACTTCCTCTTTACACTTTCATATTTCAAAAATCAAATTCGTTCACAATGGATCCAAATCAAGCTGGTGATATTCCCCTGTCTTGGTCAGACGTTGATGACCAAGAGGACTTCCAATTTATGGCGGCCGCGTACGAGTATCACCTTCAGTTGGAACAACAAGAGGGTATTGAATCTCAACATCCTAGTCGTTCTCGTACCCATGTATATCGTGAACGTGAGCTTGCAGAAGAACGTCTGCGCAACGATTATTTCGTACAAGGTTGTAAGTATTCAAACCGGAATTTTCGTAGAAGATTTCGTATGAGCCGGAAACTATTCCTGCAAATAGTTGAAGGTATTGAATCTTATACTTCCGATAATATTCCAGATCATTTTACCTTCTTTAGGCAAACACCCGATTGTACGGGTCGAATGAGTATAAGTGCTCTAATGAAGTGTACGTCTGCCATACGCCAATTGGCGTACGGCACCTCACCCGATGCATTTGATGAATACTTGCAAATGGGTGCGAGTACGTCACAATTATGTCTTGATAATTTTAACAAATGCATTATTGATTTGTTTATGCCGGAGTATTTAAGAAAACCAACATGGGCCGACATTCAAAAAATTTATCAACATCATGAAGAAAAACATGGTTTTCCGGGAATGCTTGGTAGCATTGACTGTATGCACTGGGAATGGAAAAATTGTCCAGTGGCTTGGCAAGGCCATTTTGCTAGGGGTGATAAAAAATACCCAACAATTATGCTTGAAGCTGTTGCTTCTCAAGATTTATGGATCTGGCATGTATTTTTTGGGATGGCGGGGGCAAATAACGATATCAATGTTTTAGATAACTCTCCGTTATTCGACGACCTTCTTGCTGACAATGCCCCAAAAGCACCTTATATGGTTAACGGAACTAGGTATGAACAGGGGTATTACTTGGCTGATGGAATTTATCCACAGTGGGCAACTTTCGTCAAATCCTTCACGGCAACAACTGATGCAAAACATACGTACTTTAAAAGGAGACAAGAAAGTGCCCGAAAGGATATTGAACGTGCTTTTGGTGTTCTTCAAGGCCGTTGGGGTATACTACAACAACCGGCACGTCAATTTGAAATTGCCACGATACGTAGAATCATGTATTGTTGCATTATTATGCATAACATGATTATAAAAGATCAAAAATTTGCTTTACGTGACTATAACGAACTGTGGGTGGATCCGTCAGCAAATTTGAGGCAACGAAGATGGGTTGAAAGATGTGATACGCACAGTCGTAAGGCAAAAGAAATACACGACCGACAAACGCATACCCAACTCCAACAGGACCTTATGGAGCATGTTTGGCAGAAGAATCTTGAACGACATGGACAACAACAAGAGAGCGACGACGATGAATAAGTATTTGCTATGTTTTTTTTTTAATTGCAGTGTGAGTGTGTGTGTGTGTGTGTTTTTTTTTATCTCGTTGTATTTTTTTTTTTTTTTTTTTTTTTCGTTGTATTTTTTTTTAGTCTCGTATTGTAATATGTTTTAAGTTTTAATGAAATGTTTGTTTTAGTTTAAAAAATGAAGTGTATGATTTAGTTTAGGGGTTGAAATTGAAAATATGAAATATTAGTGGTGTTATGGTGTTATTGGGATGTTATTGTTGTGGGTGTTTTTTGGGGATGTTAATGTTAAATGTTAAAGCTGATGTGGCGCTGACGTGGACGGTGTTATTGGTGTTATGGTGTTATTGTTGGGAGTGCTCTAAGAGCAATCATGTTTTGTATTTGTTTTTTAGAGGTAAATAAAAATGGAAAACGTAAAGGGAAATTGAAATAACTACCTTACAGAACATCTTTCTTAGCGATAGTACGAAAATTTCGATAAAGAAAGGCTTTTGACGCTTAAACAAGATTGTGTTAATAGAAGTGAAATTACTTTAAATTGGATTGGTGGATTCAATGCACCTGACATAATCAAGAGTAACAAAACGAGGAACTGCAAAAAACAAAATCAAATTAAGAGTAAACTGCTAAATACATCCTTGTGGTTTGTAATTTCTGAGACCTTACATCTCTGTCAGAAACTATTGGCACCTTATATCCTTCGTTAGTCAAACGTTTACCAACATACATCCCTAAGGATGAACGACGCAAAAAACATTTCGTTAACTGCTAACGAGAGCCTAAGGAGGGTTGTTTTGGTCTTTTTACTCATACGAAGGATGTATTTTGCAGTTTACTCTTTTACATATAAGAGGGATGTATTTTGCAATTTACTCTTATACTTTATTTTTTTCAATTATTATTAAAAAAATATATTTTAAGTAGATTATAAGTAAAAAAAGGGATAAACCTTTTTAATAATAATTGAAAAAAATAAAGTATAAAAGTAAATTGCAAAATACATCCCTCTTATATGTAAAAGAGTAAACTGTAAAATACATCACTCGTATGAGTAAAAAGACCAAAACAGCCCTCCTTAGGCTCCCGTTAGCAGTTAACGAAAATTTTTTTGCGTCGTTCATCCTTAAGGATGTATGTTGGTAAACGTTTGACTAACGAATGATGTAAGGTGCCAATAGTTTCTGACAGGGATGTAAGGTCTCAGAAATTGCAAACCACAAGGATGTATTTTGCAGTTTACTCTCAAATTAAAGACTAGAGAACCTTAACGCCGTGTTTAGTTGTTAGAAAATGAGAAGTTTCTTGGAAACTTTTTTTAAGAAACACACAGAAAACAAAAAAAACGTATTCAAAATGAGTATTTTTTAAAATTTCTCTACAGAAAACTAGTTTTCTGCTGTTAAAACTATGAGTTAGAGAACTTAAATTTAGAGTTCTCCAATTTTCAAAAGGTTTCCTAATCAAAGAAAAGTTATTGTGTAATCAAAATAACTAAAGAAAGAAAATTACATCCTAAGGGTGCGTTTAGTTGAAAGAAAACATCATTGTTTTTTACAAATGTTTTGTACAAAATAAGAAAAATATAGATTACGTTCAAATCAAAACTTTTCTAAAAAATTCTCTATAAAACATACAACATGCATTTCTCAACTTAACAAAGGAAACTATAAATAACTATTTTTTTTCCCTTCGTAACCCCGCTTCTTTTCTTCAAAATTCAAAAACAATGTCACATGAACGTGTATTATACGTTTTGCGCAAAAATTTAATCCCCTCTTTTTTTTTTACAAAACTAAAAATTAAAAATTAAAAAACTTTTGGTCCAATTAAACGCACTCCAAATGTGGTTTAAGTAGTAACTAGATCAGTTTAGACCTACTGAACCGGTTGTGGACCGGTAAATTTTAACACATGAGTCTAAAGACCAGAGATCGGGCTGGTCCAGACCTTTCTCTTTTTTGTTAGAAATAGGGGTGTTCATCGGTTCGGTTATCGGTTTATTTGGTTTGTTCGGTTAATTTTTTTTCTGGGTATAACCGAGAATCGAACCGAACCGAATTCAAATTTAACTAAACCGAACCGAAAACCGAACCCCTAATAACCGAAAACCGAACCGAATAACCCGAACTACCTACATTTAATAATTTATTCATTTATTTATATATATTTTTTGAAAAAAAATAATTTTCAAGCTTCAAAATATTATATATATATTATAAAAGAGTTTTAATATACTCCCTCCGTCTCAAAATTATTGTCACCAGACAAGAAGCACATAGTTTAATACAAGTGGGACCCCTATAAATTTCAACCACTCAAATAGAATATTCCTCCACTAAATTCTCTTTTTGTTACCTAAAATAGAAAGTGGACAATTATTTTGAGACACCCAAAAAAGGAAATATGGACAATTATTTCGAGACGGAGGGAGTATTTTTTTAATATAAATATATAAAAAATATATATATATATATATTTATTTAATTTCCGTTTTCGGTTTGGATTGCTAAAACCATAACCGAACTGAAAACCGAACTTTTATTTTGGTTCGGTTCGGTTTTGGTAATTTCGGTTCAGTTACGAGTTCAGTTTGATTATTTTCGGTTCAATTCGATTTCGATTTTCGTTTTATTCGAATATTACCCAACTCATGAACACCCATTAGTTATTAGAAAGAAAAAAGGCCCATAAAGCAATAGGCCCATATTCTTATAAAGAAAAAAGGCCCATAAAGCAATAGGCCCATATTCTTATAATCAACGTGGACGGTAATGATACGTTTAAGAATTTTCGGAAAATCAACGGGTAGACTTAAAAAAGAATCCATTTTATTGGCGAATCACACGCGTAACAGTTAACACAACCCAAAACAACAATTAAACAAACAACAGATCATCATCTGCGAAACAGTCAATCATAAAAGGTACTCCTCATTTATTGATCATGATCGTTATGTGTTTTGTTTCCAAATATTATCTTTGTACGTGCATGATTATTCGAGTTGATCATACATTTATACTGATTGATGTTATAAAAATTTATATATTAGTAGATTGTTGTTTTGATCGTTATTTTTCTCATATGTATGTTACATCGTGCTAATAGGAAGTATTATATAAGAACAAAATCGCAGTAAGGTTCTTAACTTCTTATCGTAAAAAGGGTAAAAACACTACATCATAATTATAAAGTTATTGCATCACATTATAAGATACGGTTATAAGTTACTGCATCACATTTATAAAGTTACTACATTAGCCTTTTTACCCATTTTAGAATAAGAACTTTTTTAGAATAACCTCACCCTAATTTGCTTTTGTTATATTTATATCTTAGCAGTTATTTGAATTTTTGTTTATAATCATGTTATGTGATCTAATATACATTGAGAAAAATAATAGTAAGTTACATTTGGTGTAAAATACTAATGACAACTGATAATTAGTGTAGATTGTGAGAAATGGCTGACATGAAATCACCTAAGAGGAAGCCCGTGTTCACCAAGGTTGATAATCTGCGTCCCGGAACCAGTGGCCATAATCTCATCGTCAAAGTCGTTAGTGCGAAGCTGGTCTTGCAGAAGGGCAAGCCTGATGACCGTCAAATGCGAATTGCTGAATGTTTGGTTGGAGACGAGACTGGGAGTATACTTTTCACTGCGAGGAATAATCAAGGTGATTTTTATTAACACTGTATTTGATAACGAAGCTATAAACGTATATAGAATTAACTTTGATGTGGAATTTCTATTAACTACTTAAAAATGAAACATGATATGATCTGATTGATTGGTCTGCCATAATGAAAAGTGTTGAGCACTAGATCAGCTTTAAGGTATCTCGTGTTTTGATAATTAGCCAGCTTATACATGATATAATTATGAGGTTCTGCTTGACTATTGAATCCCCATCAGTTTGAACTCCACTATATGTGTTTGCGCTTCGCTTTTTAATGTTTTATGTTGCTTTGACAGAATGATTTACTGTTTTTCCGAAGTCCCTTGTCTTATTTGGTTGTAAAGGCTAAGACTTTCGAGCATTAACATTTTCATTCTTCTTTATATAGATATGATAATAGCAACAAGACTGGTAGTTATTTAGCATTTAGTCCACAAATATATGTAAAATGTTTTGTTGTTCAGCTTTATATTCAGAACAAATTTCAGTAGGGAGAACTAAGTTTTGGCTCTCTTGGTGTGATTTGGATCTCAAATATTTATTGCAGATTCTTGTGGTAACCAACTAATCAAGTTTGACGCACTAATAATTTATGACAACAATTTTAAGGGTCAACCCAACCCATGCTACACTTACTTGTTTCAACCCATTATTCAACCCACCAATCATCCACCTCTAACCATAACTTGTGTTCCCTAGAGTACCAAACAAGGTTAGGCTAAACTAGATCATGTGAGTAAGTTTATTACAAATGCAAAGGGACCTAACTTTCTGGTAACATGTTCCTTGATGTCGAGTATCCTAATTTTCTATGTTACATGTATGTTGCAGTGGACCTGATGAAAGCTGATAGCACTGTAATCTTGCGCAATGCAAAAATTGACATGTTTAAGGGATCAATGAGGCTTGCTGTGGACAAGTGGGGCCGTGTTGAGGTCACAGAACCTGTCGATTTCATTGTTAAAGAGTACAACAATCTATCACTTGTTGAATATGAGCTTGTTAATGTTGTGGAAGAGTGATCGAGAGGAATGCTGATCTTTCATGCTATTATGATGCCATAAGAATTGAATCATGCAAAAAATCTGGATAGAGTTCTGTTGGTTTCTTGAGATTGTGGGATTTCTTGATATTTAAGATGTTCATCTATTGCTCGTTTATATAACACTCGATGGACAAAAGGTTCTTAGGTGAAGAATCTGGAGTACTAATGGGAAATTTCAATGAAAATGATCAGGAGAACTGGTGGAACCTTGATGGATTTTTGCTTAATTGGTAAATGAGTTGATGAGATAAAACTGAGTGTTTATTTTTGTTTGGTTGTGTTTTCTTATCAAGACTTGAAAATTAAGTACTGTGTTTGAAGTATAAAAATATGAGCGCTAAGATCAGTTCCTGGGCTTGTATCTTTTGATTTCATGATATACTTGCCTAATCATGTGCTGAATTTCTTTGGAAAAAATATTTGTCTTAGCTTACTCTTTGATTAGAAACCATTTATAACAATAACGTTGATTTTGTTTATAGTGTTCCCTTATTAGAGGTTTATAAAAGTGCACAGCATCATGGTAACAATGTTTAACGATTGCTAGTAGTTTGTCCTTTTTATGGAACCAAAATACTTGGTAAATTCTTTTTGTCTTTCTTAATAAAATGTTGCCTTTCTAAAAAAAAAATACTTGGTAAATGCAAATTGTCTGTTTAGTACTGATATGCAAATGGAACATAACGAGTGTGGAAACCCGCGCGATGCAGCGGGATTGGCTTAAAAGGACTTACTTTGTAGCGACACTTAAACCTTAGGGACTAATTTTGCCAGGTTGTTATAGTTAGCAATTAATTCTACAGGACTTACCTTGCAACGTCGCTTAAACTTTAGGGACTATTTTTGCCAGATTGCTATAGATTGCAGTTAGAAACAACCATGTATCTGCATTTCGTTATCATGTTTTGTTTATAGAAAACCTAGAGACAATTGGATAACCACCTGGTTAAACTGGTATGTAGAAACAAAATGCCGAATAGATATTTTTTTGAACATAATGGCGAATAGATATTAAGTACAAGTAAAACCGTATCCTATAAACTTTTCTAACAGCAAAGACTGTACCACACATATGAAACACTAATGTTTTGTTTCATGTATATAACATCTTTTTTTGGTTGTTGTTGAAAGATGAAGTTTATATATGAAGAGAAGATACCAAAAGGAATGGCATTTTTTTAACACCATTTATACTGTTAAATTCGTTTGCGATATTTAAAAAAAAAAAAAAAAAAAAAAAATACCGATCAACAATTCAACATCCTCCGTATATATTTCAAAAGTCATGATAAACGAACGAGGTGTTATTTGTTGAGTTATTCGAGAAGGACATCTCTTTAACTCAAATGTATGCGACTTAAGTGAGGTTTCAATGAAAAGACGAAGAAAAAGGGAGTAGAAACTAGTGAGCCCATTGGAGTTTAGACCTCTAAGTAGTCTAGCAGGCCCATTAAGCCCGCAAGTGCATCATCATCATCAAGAACAACAATCTCTAGGGTTAAGACAGACAAGAAAGGAAAGAAGAATGGCGTCAGGAAGACAAGCTGTTCAAAGAGCCAAATCATTGTTAAGCAAATTTCAATCTCCATTCTCACCGGCGCCCACTCCTATCCGTCTCACCACTCGCCGTAACCCTCTTTTATCCTTCAGGTATATTAACCATTTTATGCTGACGTCATTATTTAAACTTAGAAATTAGGATATATTCTTGATACTACAACATTATATATAATAATAATGTATTAATGTCCATGAGAACCAAGTTCGCAGGACAAGGTTTAGTGCGTGTCGATGTTTTTTATTTTGTAATGAAATAAGAAACTTCGTTCGAACAATTTTTCGCCTTAGCTTTGTTTAACTAGTTGATTCGGTAGCCATCCGCCTAAAATGACCAAGTTTATTGAATTTTTGGATATTTCTTTATTCAAATATTTCAGAATTTGGTCGTATAAGATGCTAACGAGTGTAAAAAGTTTAGTTCCATCCTCGGGCAGCTATAAGCCCAAAATTATGCTTTTTTCAGTCCTAGATAGTCATTGGCGATGAACTATTGGCATTCTTATATGGAACCCGAGATGTATCAAACTTAAAGAAACACTACTAGTGTGTTTGTTTTCCTCAGCATACGAACTTGAACAATACTACACATTTGATTTTTCATCCCTTTTTCAGAATCCTTTTCGAATGCGTAAAACAAGGTTTAAAAAGATTGTTATATCGTTAATAACATATTCACATCTTGGTAATTCGGAATTTAGAATACACAAAATGGTTTTACCTAGCTTGTAAAATGTATGTCGTGTCTTGATCAATCTACTTTGTCTTGCTTTAAAATAATAGGCCATATAAACACACCAATCCCTCATTAGTTTTTAACAATTACCCTCATTAGTTTTCTCACATTACCTTAGAACTTTTTTCGGACCGTTAATGTTTTCTCATCTTACGTTTGAGGATATGTTTATGTATAGTAGTTATCACCGGGCTTTGTATGTTTATGTTTGGAAGCTGTTTGGGCTTATAAGGCCCGATATAATCAAACGTTTCAATAAAATTCGTAGTGGGACTTGTATATATATTTAAGTCCAAATTCTAGTAAACAACCTACATAGCACAATGGCCTGCGTTTGTAACTATACTATATTTTGTTCCGTTTAGGTATTCATACTTCATTTTTATGTGCTACTTTGGTAATTTAGGTAGATGGCTACCGGATCAACCATTTAAAAAAGCTAGGCGACTGTTTTTCTAAGTTAATTTATTTATTTCTTTATAATAATGATAAACACACATGAAGATACACACCTCTGGACTCTGTATGCGGTTATCGTGGTGAAGTCTGATTTGGGCCTGGCTATAAAATCGATTTGTGAGCTTGTTTTCTGCTCTTGTTGTTGTCAATAACTTTATAAATCTTATCTTAATCTTAAACACACATGAAGATACACACCTCTGGACTCTTTATGCGGTTATCGTGGTGAAGTCTGATTTGGGCCTGGCTATAAAATCGATTTGTGAGCTTGTTTTCTGCTCTTGTTGTTGTCAATAACTTTATAAATCTTATCTTAATCTTAACTACATTTAAAGAGAAAATGGAATTTTTCTCTAAACTTTAAAAAACGAGTATTGCGTTATGTCCAAAATACCCCTTTAATCTCAATGTGTTGATCTTAATTGTTTTGAATTTCAAATTTTTGTTGAATATCCTGCCAAAGATAGTTGACTGATGTTTAAAAAAAGTTGTCATATGTTGCTTGCGTTATGTTGCCGGAACCATATGTGGAAAAACAAAAGTTGCTTCATTTTCAGTTTCACTAAATGTTTTTGTACGTTTTTTGATATATTCTAAAAATTGCTCTTTTAGTTCACTTATGGTATGTTACAACAATTTTTTAATTAAATTTTGAGTATTTTACGTTGTATGCATAAATTTTGCGCAAAACACTTAACCAAAATATTGCAACTATAATTATCTGCCGCTATTAATCTTGTCGCTATGCACGGGTACTCGCCTAGTAGTACAAAACATTGGTTTAGTGTCTCGAATGTGGTAGATCCATATCTATGGGAATATGGAAACCACACTCTAGTTTGTAATGAAAGGTCGCGTTAGACATCCAATGTCTATAAAGTGTGATTCTAACTTTGAAACCATTTTTTTTTAATAATTAATTTGTAGAAGTTCAATTCGATCATAAGTTAGATTTGTGCTGAGTTATGTAGGGAACCAGTGGAGCTGAGTTGTGCGCAGTCTCTGATGCCTCTTCATACTGCGACTGCCTCTTCCTTGCTCAAGTCTATGTTGTCTTCTAAGGTCGGCCAGTGGGGTTCTCTATCTGAAGGTGCTTTCCTAAACTTGGTTTTCTCGTCTCTTTGTTTTGCATTTCACAAGGCTTTCTAAAATGGTAACACAGTGTTGCTTGCTATGTGCCCATTGTTTCCGTTTCAGTTTATTATTATGCAGTGCAGGGATGAGCACGGTACAGGTCCCGTACCGATCCCGTACCGAATTAGTGGTACCGATTTTTTCCCGAGCATAAATTAGTGGTACCGGTACCGTACCCAACGGGATTCAGATATCGGTACCGGTACTGGTACTGGGAAATCGGGTTTTTCCCGCTTTTTTTCTGGAATTTCCCTATTTGATACTGGTCCCGTACCGAATTAGTGGTCCCGATTTTTTTTTCACCTTATTTCGTAGTCCCGGTACCGTACCGTATTTCAAGAATCGGTACCGTACCGTATCATGGCGATCATGTTGGTTATTGATGGCAAGACTGTTAACGTAATCAGCGCATACGCACCACAGGTGGGCCGGAGTGAAGCAGAGAAGACGAGTTTCTGGGACTCCCTCGACGAGCTAGTAAGGGAGTGCCAGCCGGACCAATGTTTGTTTATAGGAGGGGACTTGAACGGCCATATAGGAGCAGCAGCAGATGGATACGCAGGGGTACACGGAGGTTTTGGCTTTGGAGTTAGGAATGACGAAGGCCGATCGATTTTAGAGTTCGCTACGGCTCACGACTTGGTAGTAGCAAACTCCTTTTTCAAGAAAAGGGATCTCCACTTGATCACCTTCCAGAGTGGGGGTTACAACACCCAGATTGACTATCTGTTGGTGCGAAGAAGGGATTTTAGAGCATGTAGGGATTGCAGGGTTTTCCCACGCGAGGCATGCTCATCCCAACACAAATTGCTAACACTGGATGTTTTTTTCGAGAAACAAATTCAGAGGAGAGCATCGACAGGATTCTAGGGAAAAGAACTTTTTCCTCAAACGATGATGGTTCAGCACTCGGCATCGCTTGAGATTTTAGCTAGCCGGAAGCAGTAAGGATTGAGGTTTCGGTTTTGGAGGCACATGGGGACGCATAGGTAGACGACGACGAGGATATACCGGCAAGTTCAGGGGAGGATATTTGTTTGTAACCAGGCCGACCGTGAGGGAATGATCGAGCAGCTCCCTCAGGGTCTTTGAGCAGAAGAGACGAAGTGAGGCCGGGTGGACACCACGCATACGCGACTAATGCAATTGTCAGAACGGTAGTTATTGGTTGTACTAGCGGTACTATGCCATGCCATGGC
>BPTQ01000003.1:143216911-143425989 GCA_019973895.1 Chrysanthemum seticuspe
GTTCACACACACACATATATATATATATATATCCCTTCCCTAGCCCACGCAAGGTCGAAATTTCATGCCTACCATGCCTACTTACAGTCGGCGTGCTAGTTCGCAGGTAGACTAGATGCAATTTTTTTTGGGCCACCGTAAAAGCATTAATTAGATATAATAATATTATAGTCACATCTAGTCTTATTGTTTTGTATGTTTTTGTATTTGATTTTTTTTTAGTTTTTTTTTTTAGATTTTTTTTTTACTAAAGTAGTTCAAATTCTAAACGTCTTTATTTGCTTCCATTCAAAGAATTAAAGCTTAAATTCTTAAAAAAATACTATCAATCAGACTATAATCCCTATAGACTACTATCTATTAGACTATTATTCTTATAACGATAAGACTATATTAAGTTTGACTTCTATCGATAAGACTATAATTGTATTAATTAAAAAAAGAATTCTATGAATAAGACTATAATTAAAATTGATTTCGAAAGATTATACTATAATTCTATAAAGAAAAATTAATTATGTTAATATCAGAATAGCTATCTTCAGTTTGAATTATATCAGAATAGCAATATTCTTATTATCAGATTATCTATCATCAGATATCCCTAATATCAGACTAACTATCATAAAAAAATTCTTAAATTCGAAATTAAGAAACTTACCTTCGTTTATTTCTGCAAATCTTAAACTTGATGAAATCATTTTTTTTTTAGATTTTTTTTTTTGATTTTTTTTTAGTTTATGTTTTTGTATGTTTTGTTATTCTGATCTACACTGATATTATAATAATATAGATTAATTACGAAAATGCCACCGGGTTTTTTTTAACGTAGATCAGATGGACGCTTGATCGTGCGGCTGACATTCATCCGTACCATCCGTACTTTAAAGCTGGAACGCACCCGATCCCTTCCCTATATATATATATATATACACACACACACTTGGTATATATTGTAATGGGTAAAAATCTAAGTCCTTAACTCATTGACTAGATACATTAAATATTTTGGATAAAACCCAAAGTCCATGACCCATACCTATGGAGCTTGATCCATAACCCATGACCCATTTCATGACATCATGCATGAAGTCATGTTGGGTATTATCCATGATCCATGACCCAAGACCCATGACCCAATGTCTAGATACATTGCATCTTGTTGGGTATCTATAACCCACGGTTCATAACCCATAAGCCATAACCCGGTTTGCAACCCAAAATCCAAACTTAAGCTGACCTAGCTGCCAGATCCCTTGGATTGCACTAGCCGGATCCCTTTGGGGAGGGATCCGTGGGAACCGTGGAACAGTAAAGAAATTTTCCTATAAATAGTGAGCCATTTCTCTCTTGCAACTCACCCCTTTTACACATACTCTCTCTTAGTATTGTAATATCTCTAACCTAAGATCCAAAGGGTCTTTCTATGTAGTTTTATGTTTGTGTGATTCTCTAGGTTCCTCTTAAAGGCGAGATCACCACCTCTTGAAGTTGAGCAAGCTCAAGTCCATGAGTTGCCAAGCTTCGTTATCATCAAGACTACTGAAGTTATCTTATTGATAGTTCTTTCCTCCCTCCTTAGAAGTGTTGTGTTTAAGGCATTAGTGAAAGGTGCCAAAGGGTCAAGTCAAAGGCATTAGTGAAAGGTGCCAAAGGGTCATGTCGAAGGCATTAGTGAAAGGTTCCGAACGATCATGTCAAGGGCATTAGTGAAAGATGCCAAGGGTGTACAATCGATATGGTGCATCGATGTACAAGATAGTTAGTTTGGGTTTAAGGATATTGATATCCTTTATGATGTTGTAATAAGGAGTGTGTCTCCTTGGGGTAGTCGTGTATTGGTGTAGTGTTAGGTAGTAGTTCCTCCTTTGTAATGGAACTCGGTATCTAGCCTTGTACCAGATAAAGTGTAGGCGACGTTGTGATAGGTTTGGTTATACCTCGTGGAAGAACCCGGTGTCTAGCCTTGTACCGGATAAAGAGTAGGCGACGTTGTGAAGGCTTCTCCACCACATTAAGGAGCTTGTGTTGTGTAGTGCTTACGAACTCTCGTGTGGGGAACTCGGGGAGTGGAGTAGGGCAAGAAAGGTGTCCTTGTAGCCGAACCACTATTAATACTCGTGTCGTGGTTTTGTGTTCCTTACTCACTATCTTTGCATTACTTTATTATATGCGTTATCTATCATCATCCAACACACACATTAAATAGATTGACATAAGTTGATCTAAATATTTGAAAACGAAGTTTTAATCGGTAAAATTATTCAACCCCCCCTTCTAGTTTTCCACAATGTGCTTGAAGGATTGCAGCAAAATGTAGTTTTAATGAATAGCTTAAGCTTGTAATGTTTAGTTTTAGCTTAATCTTTGTTTCATAGTTTTAGTTTAAGCTTAGTGTTAGTTTTCTAGCTTAGTCAATGCTACCAAATTTCAGACTTTGAATACTAACTTTCCCGCTTTATTGTTCTTTGTATATAGCAGTTTAATGATCACTTTGATCATTGAGTTTTCACTTTCAATAATACATTTTCCCTCTCAAAATTATTATGGTATCAGAGCCTCCACCGCAGCTCTAACAAACTCCAACAAAGCATGATGGTTTTCTAACAAACTCCACCAAAATAACAAATTCCAATCATCACTTTTTATCAAATTAAGTTACAAACCACCACTAAAACCATAACAGACCACCACTCAATCACCCAAAATCACTCAAAATTCTAACAATAACACAAACACTACATCTAACACATGAACAATCACTAGAGAAGATGAACCAAATTTACCTAATCACCTACTTTTCCTACACTAAAATGATCACCCTATTTTGATTCTTATATCAAAGAATTTAACTGGATCATATAAATATGGACAATGGAAGAGGTCTATGATGATAGCATTGAATGCTAAGAATAAGTTGAAGATTGTTACTAGAGAGTATGATGAACCAGGGATCAATTCAAGATTCAGAGCACCCTGGGAAATGTTAACAGAAAATAAAGATACATTGTATCAATTGCAAGTGGGACTACAAGTTGGTTATGCAACTTGGTTTGATATGTGATAAGATCGTTTATAAGCTCAGCTAGGGATCAATAACAAAGACAATAATATTGTACGCAGCGGAATAATCAAAACAATACTTTGTTATTGAACAAGGTTTTTCACCATTAATACTCTAATAATATTAGACGTTTATAGGAATACGTCTACTAACTAAACTAATAACCTAGGCGTTTACAATGAACCATACGCCTAGGACACACTAATCTAAAACCAATACCCTAGACGTTCTTCCCTAACGCCTAGGCTAAACACACACCTTTTAGTCGACTACATTATTGGAAGACTTAATTAAAAACCTACACCTATGTCCTCTTTATATACTAGAGGATAAGGACTAAATAATAAAACTTCCATTGCAAGCAAGTCCTTCCATCTTTTAGTAGGTTTCCTTCTTGTCATATTAAGTCCCTCTTGTTTCATTCTTTTTGTCTTTATCAACTCAAACTTGTAATTCCCAACAATCTTCCCCTAGTTGATAATGACAAAACCATTCTTGTACGAACTTCCCTAGACGAAGTAGCAGAAGTTGAGATCAGGGATCTCACCATGAATGAAACAAGTATGTCTTCCTTTATCTTCCCCTTAATCCATGCCATGTCACTCAAACAACTCTTCCCCTTTTTGTTATTATCTAAATAGGGAACGTATGCAAATAATGATCTTGACCACCACGAACCAATATCATACTTCCAATCTAAGACTTCCAATGCTTCAAATCGCCCACCATTACGCACCATAGGAAAAATGGATCCAAAACAGTAGAAAACTTCAACTAGCAGTAGTAATAATGATCAACAATAGTAAAAGCAAAAACTTCCCCTTGAGTGATGCATGTAGATGGTTAAACATTTAACAATAAGCTTCTCCTAAAAACCATATGTTAACCATCTTCTTGATTCTTCAAAATCTGTAGGCTCCTTGTAATGATCACTTTGTGAAGAACACCAAATATAACAAACTTGATGAAGAAGTAAAATTTCCCAAACTTGTGTCTTAAATCTTTTACTATCCACGGAACTCCATACTTATACGTATCACCAAATATAAGTAGGCCGCAATCCATTGAAAAGAATCCTCAACTAGTATGAGACACTGAGCACTACAATGTAACTCCTTCAAGTGATAGACAATGTGTGCATAGAGCATTATAAGAAAAATCACACATTGCTAGATTCATCAAGCTAGATGATAAGAACACAAACCAAGCAATTTCACTTCACCTTCAAATAAGTGATAAATAATCCTCTTCGTAATCAATTCTTCAATAAATCTCCATAACGAGCCTTTTTTAAAATCCTTTTAAGAACATAAATTTCTTCCTGTGTGTGTGAACCAAACAACCATTCTGTGTGTGTCGTCCAAAAATCATGCTCGACTTCCCCTTAAATCAAAAATCTTCTCGTAATAATGCATGAACAGTATGTTGGGAAGGAGCAGTACTTTCATATAAACTGCAGTACTTAAAAAATCACCAGTACTTTCAAAAAATTTCAACAGTACTTTGCGATAAATTCAATCAGCAGTACTTTAACAAAATTCTTGAGCAGTACTTTAAAAATAATAGCAGCAACAGTACTTTGAAACAGTGAAGCAGTACTTTCAATATTCGTCGAAACAGTACCTTGCATAATAAGAAGCAGTACTTTCATGTTTGTAGCAGTAGCGATCACATCAATTATCAAAAGCATCTCTATCCCATGTGCCCATTAAATTTACGCATCAATTAAACTTCTCTATCCCACGTGCACACAATTTAAATGATGTGATAATAAAACTGTCACCATCGCTGACCCATTATCTTTGCCAACCAATCGGATAAAAAATATCACGTCCACTGTTAACCATGAACCAATCACAAAGTAAGTCCACCATAAGAACCATGTACTGCTCTCTAGTTAATCCAATATTCGACCAATCAAGTATGATGTGTGAAGATAAAAACTCGTGGGTCCCTTTTGTACCATGCAAAAAAAACGATCTCATAATAAATTATGTATAACGAGTGGGGACCAGCACACAACTCCACGTGAGACCATTGATCAATTTAATTACGAATAGTACTTCACAAATTCACGTGCATCTCATAATATTCATCGCCATCAATAATCCCATGTGATCACCCTTTGTCATTAATTTAATCGCCCCAACATGTTGACCTCGAACCTTGACTAGAATTAATGTTGACTCTGTCATCCATGTGCTTCCACGAGAGCCAACCGCTTAAAAAGAATGAATCAGATAAATATAATCGACCCATCCATATTCTCCAATTCATCGACCATGAATTAATTTATGAATCTGCTGTACGATCTGCTTGCTTCTTCGACAATCAAAACCTTGTGATTCCCTATATCAAGAGCTCCCCGCTCTGATACCAATTTATAAGATCGTTTATAAGCTCAGCTAGGGATCAATAACAAAGACAATAATATTGTACGTAGCGGAATAATCAAAACAATACTTTGTTATTGAACAAGGTTTTTCACCATTAATACTCTAATAATATTAGACGTTTATAGGAACACGTCTACTAACTAAACTAATAACCTAGGCGTTTACAATGAACCATACGCCTAGGACACACTAATCTAAAACCAATACCCTAGACGTTCTTCCCTAACGCCTAGGCTAAACACACACCTTTTAGTCGACTACATTATTGGAAGACTTAATTAAAAACCTACACCTATGTCCTCTTTATATACTAGAGGATAAGGACTAAATAATAAAACTTCCATTGCAAGCAAGTCCTTCTATCTTTTAGTAGGTTTCCTTCTTGTCATATTAAGTCCCTCTTGTTTCATTCTTTTTGTCTTTATCAACTCAAACTTGTAATTCCCAACAATATGGTCATGGATGATGTCAAAGTGTCAAAATCTTGCCTATAAAAAGGAATGATCTTTGCATCAGTTAGTATCCCATTTCAACACACTAACACACACAAGTGTTATTTGTATCTTTATTAGCTCTCCTAGTGTTGTGAGTAAACTTAGAGAGTTTGTGTGGTATCTTCTAATACAAGAGATATAACTATTGGTGTTTATCCTTGTAATTAGGAAGAATGTGTAACTCCTAAATTCTACATAGTGAAATGTATCTTTCCTTGCCTGTGGTTTTTATTGTATTGGGGTTTTCCACGTAAAATCCGTGTGTCATCTTTTATAAGTATTTTCTTATTTTAGTTGCGGGTTTGCTTCAGCCCGGTGTCACTTTTCTCAACAAGTGGTATCAAGAGCTAAGGTTGGGTGTGTGTATAATTATTTATCGTATGCTCTGTGGTTTCCACTAATTAGTGGACCCTCCAAATCAAAAGATAAGAAAGATTATACTCACCCAAAAAGTGTTCTTTACTATTATTAATAAATAATAGTTTTGTCGAAAAGTAGATTGTGATCGTAGCAATGGCGGCGAAATTTGAAATTGAAAAATTCAATGGGAATAATTTCTCGTTGTGGAAATTAAAGATGAAGGCTATCCTTCGAAAGGATAAATGTTTAGCGGCCATTGACGAAAGGCCAGCTGAGGTCATGGATGACAGTAAATGGGACGAGATGGACAGAAATGCTATTGAAAATCTTCATCTGGGATTAGCAGATGGAGTTTTGTCAAGCATAGAGGATAAGAAAAGTGCAAAGGAGATTTGGGATCATCTTGCTCGATTGTACGAGGCAAGATCACTCCACAATAAAAAATTTCTTAAGATGAAACTTTATGCTCTTCGCAAGACGGAATCTACTTCACTGACTGAGCACGTTAATAACTTGAATACTCTATTTTCTCAGCTCACGTCTTTGAGTTGTAAAATAGAGCCACAAGAATGTGCTGAAATTCTACTTTGAAGTTTACCTGAATCATATGAGCAGCTTATCATCAACCTAACCAGTAATGTTCTTTCAGACTATCTAGTCTTTGGTGATGTTGCAGCCGCCATTCTGGAAGAATAAAATAGGAAACAACAGGGAGGACAGGCAAACCAGTTCCAGTGGAGTCACAATAATGGTAAATCTAAACCAGGAAGGAAGAAGAATTTTAAATGCTACAAATGTGGCAAGCCGGGTCACTTTAAGAAAGATTATCGGGGTTCAAATACCTCTAATCCTCAGGGAAATTTTGCTAGCACTTCAGAAGATGGTAATGCTTTGTGTTGTGAAGCAGCACTTGCAAATGAAGGCAGAAAGAGATTTGCAGATGTATGGTTGTTCGATACGGGAGCTACTTTTCATATGACTGCAAGAAGAGAATGGTTTCATCAATATAAACCTATCTTTAGAGGCGGATCTGTGTATAGTTGCAATGATCATGAACTAAAGATCATTGGAATTGGAAATATCATGGTGAAGGTGCATGATGGTATAGTTCGTACTATTCAGGATGTGCAACACGTAGAGGGCCTGAAAAAGAATCTATTGTCTCTAGGACAATTAGATGATCTTGGTTATAAGGTTGAAATACAAAACAAAATCATGAAAGTTATAAAAGGCACGCTTGTACTTATGAAAGGTGAAAAGGTGGATGCGAACTTATATCAACTAAAGGGAGAGATAATGGAGGAGGCGAAAGCATCTATTGCTTTACATACTTCAAGTCATAGAGTTGCAGTAACATGGCATTAAGGAATGAAGATTCTTGTTGAAAGTCCTGTGTACGTGATGTACAGTTCTCAAGAAACTAAAAAGTTGGATCCAAAATCAAGAAAATGGTTGTTCTTGGGGTATGCTGACGGAGTAAAGGGGTATCGCTTGTGGGGACCCCACTGGCCACAAAGTAGTCGTCAGCAGAGATGTTGTCTTTATGAAAGACAAAAGTTAGGAGATTGAAGAAGGTGATAGCACTACAAGAGAAACTACATCAATACAGATAGAAAGGCAATTCCAGTCGAATGATTCTTCTGAATCCGTACCACAACACGAGGTGAACAAGACAACCGAGTCTCAAGCTATAATGACTCATACTCTTAATCGTGAAAGAAAACGCCCAGTGTGGTACTCAGATTATGTTATGGAGAGCAACGTTGCATATTGTCTTCTTATAGAGGAAGGAGAGCTATTAACTCTTCAAGAAGCACTGAATAATTCAGATGCTTCTATCTGGATGGCAGCAATGCAAGAATAAATTGAAGCTCTTCATAAGAATAAAACATGGGAATTGATGCCACTACCAGCAGGTAGAAAACCCATTGGAAACAAATGGGTGTACAAGATCAAGAGGAACGGTGATGACCAGGTGGAGAGGTATCGTGCAAGATTGGTAGTCAAAGGATATGCTCAGAAAGAGAGAGTCGAGTTCAACGAAATATTTTCCCCTGTGGTTCGAATTACAACTATTCGAGTGGTTTTGGCAATGTGTGCTACGTATGATTTACATCTAGAGCAGCTAGATGTGAAAACTGCATTTCTTTATGGAAATATTGAGGAGGAAATTTACATGCTCCAGCCAGAAGGTTTTAAACAAAAAGGAAAAGAGAACTTAGTTTGTAGGTTAAACAAATCTCTGTACGGTTTAAAGCAGGCGTCGCGGTGTTGGTACAAGAGATTTGATTCTTTTATCATTGGCCTTGGATATAACAGACTACACACAGACCCTTGTGTATATTACAAGAGGTTTGGAGACAATGATTTTTGTTATCTTGTTATTATATGTTGACGATATGTTGGTTGCAGTCCCCAACAAAGATCGTATTAGTAAACTGAAGGCACAACTCGCTATGGGATTTGAGATGAAAGACCTTGGACCCGCAAACAAGATTCTAGGGATGCAAATTCACCGAGATAAAGTTAGTAGGAAAATTTGGCTTTCATAGAAGAAAATCTTGAAAAGGTTTAATATGCAAGATTGTAAGCCAATATCAACCCCATTTCCTACTAATGTCAAGTTATCCTCCAAGATGAGTCCTAGCAGTAAAGAAGAGAGGATGGAGATGTCTCGAGTACTGTATGCATCAGCAGTGGGAAGTTTAATGTTTGCGATGATTTGTACAAGACCAGACATTGCACATGCAGTGGGAGTAGTGAGTCGGTACATGGCGGAACCTGATAGAGAGCATTGGGAAGTTGTGAAGAGGATCCTTAGATACATTAAAGGAACCTCAGATGTTGCATTATGTTTTGGGGAATCGGATTTTACTGTCAAGGGATATGTTGATTCTGATTACGCGGGTGATCTTGACGGGAGTAAATCAACCACCGGGTATGCGTTTACACTTTCTGGCGGAAGAGTAAGCTGGGTTTCAAAACTGCAGTCAGCTATGGCCATGTCAGCAACATAAGCCGAATATGTTGTAGCTGCTCAAGCCAACAAAGAAGCAGTATGTTTGAAGATGTTGTTGGAAGAGCTCGGGCACGAACAAGAGAAAATTACTCTATTTTGTGACAATTAGAGCGCATTGTATCTATCAAGGAATCCAACATTTCATTCAAAGACAAAGAATATACGAGTTCAGTATCACTTCGTTCGTGAGAAAGTGGAAGAAGGAACCGTGGATATGCAGAAATTTCATACTGATGATAACTTGGCAGATTATCTGACGAAAGCAATCAACAGTGACAAGTTTATATGGTGCCGATCCTCATGCGGCCTAGCAGAAACGTAAGCAACATGGAAGTGCAAGGAAGGATAATGATGTGAAGATCAATTTAGCTACAATCGGATCTTCAAGTGGGAGATTATTAACAGAAAATAAAGAGACATTGTATCAATTTCAAGTGGGAATACAAGTTGGTTTTGCAACTTGGTTTGATATGGTCATGGATGATGTCAAAGTGTCAAAATCTTGCCTATAAAAAGGAATGATCTTTGCATAAGTTAGTATCCCATTTCAACACAATAACACACACAAGTGTTATTTGTATCTTTAGTAGTTCTCCTAGTGTTGTGAGTAAACTTAGAGAGTTTGTGTGGTATCTCCTAATAAAAGAGATATAACTATTGGTGTTTATCCTTTTAATTAGGAAGAAGGTGTAACTCCTAAATTTCTACATAGTGAAACGTATCTTTCCTTGCCCGTGGTTTTTACCATATTGGGGTTTTCCACGTAAAATCCGTGTGTCATACTTTATAAGTATTTTCTTATTTTAGTTGCGGGTTTGCTTTAGTCCGGTGTCACTTTTCTCAACAGGAAAGGACAAATGACATGATCACTTCATGGACTAGAACACCATTGCTGAACAAATAAGTAACTCACTGAACTTTGTTAACACAACTTCTGTTTTGTGGAATGAACTACAAGAACACTATGCTCAACTTGATGGACACATAATCTACCAAATCACAAATAATTTAATGCAATTGAAACAAAATAACAGTTGCAATAGAATCTTATATGAAGAGGTAGATCTCCCTTCCAAGCTTGTATCTCCAAGTTTGGCATGTGTGATCCATACACACTGCCAACTTGCACGCGCGCACGCGCGGGGGGGGGGGGGGGGGGGGGGGGGGGGGAGGGGGGAGGGGGTGGTAATGGACATATGATCAACACATCAGTATCCACAAACTACTTCCAAACTACTTCCATCACATAAAGTGTTTGAAGGATTGCAGCAGAATGTGGTTTTAGGATTGCACCACATCAGTATCCACAAACTACTTCCATCACATAAAGTGTTTGAAGGATTGCAGCAATGTTTAGTTTTAGCTTAATGTCTATTTCATAGTTTTAGATTAAGCTTAGTGTTAGTTTTCTAGCTTAGTCAACGCGGGTCAAAGTTCAGACTTTGAATAACTAATTTTCCCGCCTTATTGTTCTTGGTATATAAGAGTGTAATGATCACTTTAATCATTGAGTTTTCACTTTCAATAAAACATTTTCCCTCTCAACTTTATTAGTTAATATATCATGGATACTAGTTTATAGTCCTTTTTTTTACAATGGCATTCAAATAATGCATGTACTAAGAGTGGTAACGTCCAAGGGGGTATATCGTTGACCATTGCTCTCATGATCATATTTAAGTTTCCTTTAGCGAAAAGAGTTCTAGCCATTACTATTAGTACAAAACTAAATAAAAAGTATCATGTTATTGGAAATTATGTTCGCGTCTACATGGTTATGATCTCGTAATGGAAAATGGAATTCTACATAACCAGCTTATAAAAGCTTCATCTTTGTGAGGATAAATGTAACAAACATCCCACCCGCTTAGAAGTTCCAGTGCAGGATAGTGGCAACATCTTTTACCTAGCAAATGAACAAAGGGAATAAAACAAAAATAACCACATGTATATATAGAAACAACTTCAAACATATATCATATCAAGAAATCATAACAACAATTTCCTTTTGGTTATTCGAATTACAAAAGAGGAAACGGAGGGATTTTATATGAGATATTTACTCAGTCGGTCATACAGAGGTAGGTGTCGAAAGGCCAAAGTCAAGTGCCCATAGCTCAAAGGTTCCGTTAACAAAATCATAGTGACCACCCTTGAGTTGTAGTGTTTTCTTCCTTAGTCCATCTCTTACAAATGGGTATGTCAACAGGTTTCCGAGTGATACATTCACAGCTTCCTGCATAAACATAATATCCATTTGCAGTGTACAAGTAAGAAAAGTAATAATTTTATTTATGGTTTTGTAATAGGAATGAATACAATTGCTCACTATTCAGATAATAGTACTAGTATGCAAGAAGACACACACACACAAGCACTAATACAGGTGAAGCTTTTGTTTACCTTTTCACATAGTACACATTGATCATCAAGGGCTGAGCCGTTTGATTCTCCAAGGACCTTTGACTTAGCGGGGGCGCATACTTTCACCCAGTCCTCGATGAAGTCGCTGCAAAGTAGTTTTCCATTAGATGATAAAACAAATTCTTGTGGTATCAGATTTGATGAATGTAAGAATAACCGAAAAAATATTGATCGGATAGTAAAGAAACTTACGTAACGTGTGGTCCTTCATCAGGGAACGTCATAAGACCCTTGATCCCTCCACATTTGCTGTGTCCAATAACAATAATTTGCTCTACCTGCATCCATTAAAATCATGTCACTTTATGTGAAACTGCTCAGTTTCAGTTATATTTTATTGTTAATGAGTCAAATGAGTGAGCGACTCGAAATTTGCCAAAGTTTAGATTCAAAGCATACAAACACTTAATCTCTTTCTATTGCATATTTAGAGTAATATTGAAATAAATTACATTTGTATCCACATTTAACAAGATACCAGTTCATAATAAAGCAAAAAGAAATCTACAAAAAGTGTTTCAGGGTCACCCCAATCAGTTTTGACCCGTACTAAAGTTACCAGTTATCGGATCCACCTATTTTTTCTGGTGTTGAACAAAATAATCGGTATAGTTCTTGTTTCTATATTTTTTTTGTTAAGAGGTGTATATGTTACCTTTAGATGCAAAACTGCATACTCAACAGCAGCTCCAACTCCAGCATATCTAGTCTGTTTTTTGCAGAAAATGAAGAAAAATATGATTAAAATATGTAAATACTTGTGGGATGATAACATTAATAACAACAATAACTTCTAACTAACCTTGTCAAAGGGAGGGACCATGTTGGCAACATTACGAACTACAAATGCCTCACCAGGTTGGAAATCAAGCACATGTGACGGGCAAACTCGTGAGTCTGAGCATGCAAAGACCATGAACTGCGATACACAAAAGCTATTAGTTTCTACACTACAACATGCGAGCTTTATGTGTACATCTATCTTTCAAATATTTATGAAAGTTTCAAGAGTGAGTCAGATTCAGGTTACATTTTTCAAAACGGGTAAATATTAAAATGGCTTTAAAGAAACAGGTCAAACTGTCAAAAGTCTTCGAAATTGTATTTTGAACTATGTATCAAATCATTTTGATTTTTTATATGTTGTTGAAATAATATAATCTTTGTAACCATTATTCACACAATAAAATTTATAACAATTTAATTTTCGTACGAAAAATATTCTGCCTCAACCCACTCCGAAGTAGCTTTGTCCATTACCCAACCGGTCATTTTTCTACTGCTAATATATAATGATTGAGAATGGGCTGAATATTGAAGTTGGAACATGACTTGTACCTTTGGGCTCTGGCCTTTGGAAAGTTCATCGTACAAGGCTGGGTTTGTTCTGCACACGCATGTAGAAAATAATGTTATCTAGAGTAATGATTGATAAAAGTCAAAATATGGCTGCGAGTAATGTTTCATCTAAAACTTACATGTATTTCTCTCTCTTGAATGTGGCGAATCCGTTTTTGATCCTCTCAACAGGGTCAAATCCAACTGTGGCGCTGGGTGCTGCAGCTTGAGCTGTGATGTTGTCAATTCTGGCAGCAGCCATTGGTTCTAGCTCGCCTTGTTCACTGTTTCACATCATGGTCAAATTAATAAGTTTGGTGCATAAAAGGTTATGAATGACAATGTCAACTATACGAGCTTAATAATAATCGAACGTAGAACTTAGAAGTTTTCACTTGGTTCGACTTACATGAGGTGTTTCTTGAGTGCCTCCATAGCTTTTTCGTATGATTCATTTCCCATGTCTTCAGTCTGCAAATTTAGCAAAAGTACTCGATTATATCATATGATCAAAATTCTTGTAAAGTTTTCCAAAATGTGTTTCTTGAAAATATCTTATAGCGTAATGAGGCAATGTACCCAATTTGGTGTGATGATGGGAGCAGGAGCAGCAAAAACAGGTTCATTACGGATAAGTCTTGGTGGAGTTGCAGATGAAGATGACGACGATGAGTTGCATGTGAACTTAGCAGAAAACAAACCAATTTTAGCTGTAGTAGACTTCTTCAAAGAAGAAGCATTTAGGAGAGAGGGTGCATTGATGGCAAAAGCAGAAGCGGTCGACATTGTTCACTAAACTGTTGTTGTTCTTGAGTGACTCACATCAGTTTTTTCGGTTGGGTATTTATAGTAAGTCTTTAGATAAACTGATGAGGCACGAGTGTACCATATCACTCACACATTTTCGTCTTCATACATTTTCACTGCATTGTTCTAATTGTTCTTTCAGTTATTGGTTAAGTTTGTATTTTAGACAAAAACTCAGATGAAATTAATGAAAAAGCACAGGGCCCATGCTATTACTATTCGCCACGGATATCTTGCAATTGTATGGTGTTATATGTATGTAATGTATATGTCACAAACTAGCACATCATCACCATTAATGGAAGGGACCATCTGTGGCCTCTCTATGACCATGCCATATAAATTTCAATAATTTTGCGTCGTAAGATCCTTTTTCATGCAAAAATTTTCCAACCAATCTTTTGCCCATGCTCATCAACTAATTTAGCGGTTGTAGGTTCAAGTCGTGACTGAGAAATATGTATAGTTAGTTTATTAACTGTGTGAGTTTGCTGTTAAAAAACACCTAGTAGATGTTTAAGAAAAGAATTTTAAAGAGCTATTAAAGTATTGTACTGTCTTCAATGGTGAGATAAACATGGAATTTCATAGATCTAAACAAAATTTGATATTGGTTAAATACTATAGTATTAGCTCTTATGAGATAATTCATTTCAAACTTAGTATCCGAATTTGTTATTCAGATAAAATAATCAGTTTTGAAATGCGGTTGTATGAAAAAAGTATTTTAAGGAGCTATTAATGTGTTGTCTTATGATTATGGATGAGTGGCCATATATGATATGTGTGATGTTAATCATATGCGATACCTTACCATGAATGTCCATGTGTGGTTGCCAATAACAGAAAATGACCCTTCAGAATGAAGTATCTAGAAGCATTAGAATTCTTTTTGAAAATCAGACCAATCCCTTGTATTTTCTTAAAGTAGTTCAGTATACTTTTGTTGGACTGATGATGGTTCCTTAACTTTCTAAAAAAAAAAAGAAAAGAAAAAAGAAGCAATTGGTTCACTAAAATATTAAATCTTTTATCATATGTTTTACTTAGATTCTGCTTATACAAATCTAAAAGCAAACTCAAATACTGTTAATATCTTAATTAGTCTTAAGTATTCAAGCAAGTAGTGTCATTGAATACAAGAGTTGGATCAAATTATTAGAACTTAGCGATAACAACCATTTAGATACATAGTCTTATACGTAACGTCTATGTATTTCATGTTAATATACAATTATACACAAAAATTGCAGGCACCCAAGGATAATGCATGTGGTGTATTTATCTTCTGAAATTCATAGTTTTTTGTTGTATCAAACTATATGGTTGCAGGGTTGGTTTTTGCCATGCAAAGGATGAAGGGCAAAGGATTGAGGGTTTAATGATAGAGGGATAAGGTGATGGTGGTTTGAAATGCTCCCTTTATCTACATTGGATGATATATTGGTGCCTTCTTTACCATTGCCTTTTTCTATCCTTATCTATTTTAGCTTCTTGCGCATAAAATATGTGGTACCAAGAACATGCATCACCTGCTTCACATCGTTACCACAAAATTAAAGGGCCAAAGTAAACAAGTAAAAGAATAAAAAAAGGGGAAAAAAAAGAGGGAACCGAATAAGTGACCAAACCGGTAGTCTCGGCCTTCACTTGGGGTGTCGGAATGTTGTTCCGGCTAGATTCATCTAGTTCCATGTCTGTATCTCGAGTCTTGAACATATTAATGATTGTGCAGTTAGAACAAGGAGCCGTAGGATTGTTAACTGGAAATTCTTTCTGTGACTGACAACGGACCAATGGTAATAGGAACTTTACACCAATTATGCATGTGTTTGAAGTTCCATAGCCAATATTTCAATTCAAGGCTCGGGCCTTGAAAAAGTAATAAGAATTTGGTAACAACAAAGACGTACAAGCATATGAATTCGGGAAACTAGTACAGTAATATTTATAGTTAGGAATTTTGCACATAGTTCTGTACGTAATCAGTACTATGTGATATCACATGCTCTGAAAATACAAGCCTAGTGCAAGATTTCTAACTTTAACTAACATAATGGTTCAGAGTAGGTAGATTTATATGAGGATCATGCAAATTTAGATGTATACATGATGGCATCATTCTATCGGGCACAATGAAATAATACAAATAAGTATGTTTAACTTGTTGTATGCTATTCCAACTTGCAATGTTGACATACATTTTGCCACCTGGACAAATTTCTTTCTTATATAGAAGGAGCTTATGTAAATTGTTAAATGTATATCAACATTCATGTTGACATTCTTTTGTCACTACACAAATCTGTCCATATATAAGGGTGATCAACTAAATTTGGGCTGCCTTTAAATGATTGATTATGACATTATGGGCATGGTTTGGGCTAAGAGCAAATCCACGTCAAGATATGGGCTAGATTGGGCCAGTTCTGGATTGATAGCACACAGAAGGCTAAACCAAAAGCATAGCTATCCTGTAGTCTGGCTAGTGGTAATACGCGTCTTTCTACGCGTCGAAGACCCAAGGAGGACGCATCCTCTTTGTTAGCCCCACCTCCAAAATACGCCACTTCGATGGTGAAATTGCAAGACTCGATCTTACACACGACCGAGTTGAGGAGCGTCTTCAAGCCCAAAAAATCAAGCCAACGGTAAAAAACAATGAACCGTTGGGCATTTATTAAGAAAAAACTTAAAAAATTCACTCTCTCATTTTTACACCCTTTTAAACACATTCTTTCTTTATACACTCTAATCTTCTCATCTAAAAACAATGTCTCGGAAAACTCCCAGAAACACATCGCCAACAAAACGTTTCAACACCCAATTCCAATTATTGTTTGGGTCACTCACCAATCGTTAATTTTCAACCCGCAAGTTTTTTATATGAACCACAACAACAACAACAACCTATTTACCCAAACAATCCGTCCGTACCACCTTTTAGCCAACAAATGTACCAATAAGAACAACAATACAATTTGTATTGTCCACAAATATTCCGCGATTCATCGTCACCACCAACGTACTACTATCAAAGTTCTCACTTTTAATGTTGATGACGTAGAAGATTTGGATCCTTTTTTTGGTAGTCAACATTATTCTCCGGCTCAAGCTTTGGATGGTCCATCCGAACCCGTTCAAGACGACTCTCCCGTTGAAGAGGTGGCGGGCGTAAAAAGGAAGGTGTCAAAAAGACGTTAAAAAGGCAAGACGACTACGAAAGAAGATAGTAGAGTTCCATGGACCCAAGCGAAGATTTAGCGTTGTGTAAAGATTGAATCAACACGTCCGAAAATAGTGCCAAAGGGAATGCCCAAAAGAGTCATGGGTTTTGGACGGAGGTACTAACATACTTTGAACGAGAAATGGGGGAATCGAGAAGAGGATATGATGCCCTTAACTGCAAACGAAAATCGCAGATTTGTTATAAGTTGGTCAATTTTCCACGATTTACGATAACGTAAAAAGGAGGAACCAGAGTGGGTTTAATGACCAAGGGGTTTTCGATAACACAATATTTGAATATCGTAGACGTATGCTCAAAACTTCACACTTGTTGAGCCGTGGAAACGTTTGAGAGAACATAAAATTTGGCAAGAGATAGAATTGCCTAAATTTTACAAAACCAAAGCCGATGTAAACTAAAAAAATCAAATAAGTCAGAAACCACCTCATTCAACACATCGGACTCAGCACATGATGGTTTTAATCTCAACGACGAAGTGGGTGATTCAGATGAGGAGCGGTTCGGGAAGTCCAACCAATGGGCAGGGACAAAGCAAAGAAGAAAGCGTCAACCTCGTTTGTTTCATCGAAATCTTCAGCTGCTGCTCCGTACCATTTGTTGATTTGTTAGTCAATATATGAAAGAACGTACACTCGGATCTCTTTTCCAAAAAGAAGGAAGATCAGAACTCTTTGTTGGAGATGAAGTAACAACAAATAGAAATGGAAGAAAAAAATAACGCACAAAGGTAAGAAGAAATTTAGCTACAACATCAATTGTTCATCTTTCAACATGAAAAATAACGCAAAAAAGATATCTTGCCACATCATAGTCCCGATTACCATTTGAGCGGAAGAAAACGAGAAACGATGCTGGAGATGAAGCAACGAATCAATGAGAAATATAATTTAGACTATTAGTTTAAGTTTTTAGTTTTTATTATAATTTATTTTTTATTTTATTTGAATTATTAATTTAATGGTTTTATAGTTAATGAACTTTTAATATAAGTGTTTAAAACAATAAAAAAGAAAAAAAAATAGAAGTTATTGGTAAAGTTGGTTGTCTTATTACACTAAGTTGGTTGTAGAGAGAGAAAATCGATCTGGCACTGAGATGGCAATGGAGAAGTTGGTTGTGGTGCTCTCTTATTACCACTAATTTTAGGTTATCTTTAGCAAAAAGCTTTTAAGAGCATTTATCATAATAACATTTAGCGCTTAGAATTGAAAGCTTAATTAACAATGAGTGTTTAATAATTTATATTATGTTTAACCTTTACTTTTTAAACACTACGTTAAGAAACGTTTAGCGTTAGCGTTTAGCTTGTACGTCATTTTACACTTTATAATCACAAATACAACCACGTTGTCATACTCTTTTATAAAATAAATAGTTGTTACTGTTAGGAATATAAAAGTGTCGTCATTGCGGGATTGGACTAGATATGTAGCTAGCTAGACATGCAGGGACTAACGTTGTAAACGTGCCATGGATATGCTACTATGAGCCTATAAGTACTCCCATGACTCTCCAGTGGGTGTGTGTGTATTACATTCTCTTATTGAATACAATTTTCTTTTCGCTATATCCTCTCTCTACTCTCTCACTAGATCTCAATATGTCTTCTTTTCTCTTCTTTGATCAACATCGGCCTCCCGAATCACCTTGAATCATGATAATAATCATTGGTATCAAAGATTGGGTGTGTTTTGGGGGGCGTTTGTTTTGAAAAAAAATCATTTTTGGTGTTAAATTTTAACGAGTTTGTCGGTATACATGTCAAACCGTATACTTTTTTCTTTCAAAACCCTAGTTTTCAAGAATCTAAACTTAAAAGCTTCTGTTTTTAGGTTGTGGTTTATGTTTACAAGGGTTATTTTACAAAAACACGCGTTTAAAAACATCAAAAAATGTATTCTTTTTGCGTTTCCATCTTTTTAGGGCCTAAAGTGTACTTTCTATTCAAAAACCGAGTTCCTATGGTTCAAATCATGAAAGGTTTCATTTTTATGGTGTCTAAACTGTTGTAAAAGGATTCTACGCAAAAATAATGGTAAACAACCATCAAAAATTAAGTGTTTTGTGTTGTTTTTGGTGAAAAGCTCGTACTTCGGATTTTACCGAGTTCGTTATCTTCAAATTTACCGTGTTTCATCTTCAAATATACCGAGTTTGGGTGATCTTCAAATATACCGAGTTTCAAATATATCGAGTTTTAAATATACCAAGTTTTGAAACTCTAATATCCGAGTTTCAATATACCGAGTTTCATATACCGAGTTTGCATCAGATTTTACCTAGTTTCGATATTGTTGGGTCTGAAATCGACCCAAATGTCTCTGAAAAATATTTAAACATAAAATAGCCTAATACACCCTCTGAAGGTCAGTGAGCATAAAATTTCTGATAAAAATCAAAGAGAATGTCACTTCACAACTATCAATATGAACCTAATAGTTATCAAAATTGAGATACTCCCTGATAGTTATCAGAGAACATGTCTCCCTGATTATGATTCAAAAGGTGTGACCCACTAATAAAATAAATCAATGAGTGTTGTACAAAGCTCAACAATTGTCTGGCTTCAGAGACGTCATAGACCTACTGAAGAAAACACGTCACATTTGGATGCGTTCTCAGGGAGTGATTTACAAGGAGCTACAAACAACACCAGGGTTAATGAGATCTGACAAATATTTTTATGACTCTAAAGACTTGATTCAGTTTAACAACCTCAACCTCTAAATTTATGGGCGAGAAAGTTCTTGAAGAAGATAATTTCAAGTACTTATCAATATACGAGAAACATGCATTGGGACTATAAGTTATCAAATCGGGTAAGCCGAAAGTACGCTCAAGACTAGCTTACTAGGCACGTGCCTATCTATTGCAAGTTGGCAAGTTACTATGCACCTATGTGCATCCACTGTTTTCCCCTTTATATAAACCAAAGGTTGTAACTGAGTTAAGTAAAGATTCAAACATAGAAAATAATGCAAAGTATTATAGTTAGGATCCTCCTCTCCTAGGAACAACAAAGCAAAGCTAGCTGCCTCTTGTTCTTTGATTTTGGAGAGTTAATTTGTCATCAACCGGGATAGTTTTTCGTAGGCTATCCCTTGTAAATATTTGATTCATTTCTAATAAGATTTATGAAGTTGAAAACTACAAATGGTACTATTAGCGTGTAAGAGTCGTTCTCATGCAAATCCAACCTCAATGTTGATGTTCATCAGTTTTCGTCACTTGCTTAAACTGTTGTTCATTTCTTTCATGGTTTGCGTGATCGTGTCGGACCCAACATGTGGTATCAGAGCGGGTGAGGTTTTTGTATCAGAGCGGGTGAGTTTTTCTTAATCCATATATGTTCTTGATTGACCGCTAATAATATATAGTCATTCTTGAATGGCGGGTAATAACACAAAACTAGAACCTTCCTCTGCCAACCCCGCCAAAATTGACCCTTTCGGAAAATCATCATGTTTCATTTTTGCAAGATCTTGTCTTCTCAAAATTATCTTGTAAGAATAAAGAAGCACTAGTAGCCTCCACCCTAGCTCTCTTTACCACACTTTTCTAGACTTTACATTCCTACAAGTCACACTGTTCAGAAATAAGGATATAAGATGTGGAAAATATCCTGACATTTCTGTTTCAGAATGTCTCAAGAATGAATAAGTATAATACTTAAAAGCCAAGAAGAGTGATCTTAAAAGGTATGAAAAATTGGTTGCCTTCAGAAGTAACCAAGATGAGTAAAGAAGCTTCAGGAGTTAAAAGATGAGGCAGTAGAGATGATTCAATGGGAACATCTACGGAAGGATGGCATTTTCTTCAGAATATGCTCAAAATGACATAAAGGAGTACCCAGTGGATGGAGTATCCCCTATGAAACTTCACTTAAGACAAGAGCAATAAAGTATCAAGTCTTCTTGATTTCTTTAATACTTTGTTGTATATGGGTTTGTAAGTAAAATTCGTTATGCTCACTTACAAACCAGTTTAATTTTGGCTAATCCCATTTTTTAACGGTAAGAGATTGTTGGCTATAGTCTCTGATTTACTTGGAATAACCTATTTTTAAAGTGTTGAACCATATGTGATTCAAGATCTATTAACAAAAGAATTTCGAGAAAGATTCAATAACATGGTAAGCTTCAATAAGGATTTAGAAAACAACAAAATTGTTATTTTTTTCTATTTAAACTCAGTATGTGAGAAGAAGCCGTTATGCTCACTTACTACTGATAATTAGTCTATTTGTATATTTAAATGGGGGGATATCGTTGGGTCTTAAATCAACCCAAATTGTATCTGACAAATATTTAACCATAAAATAGCCTAATACACCCTATGAATGTCAGTGAGCATAAAAATTATCTGATAGAGATCAGAGAGAATGTCACTTCATAACTATCAATATGAACCTGAAAGTTATCAGAAGTGAGATACTCCCAAATAGTTATCAGAGAACATATCCCCCTGACTATTATTCAGAAGGTGTGTTGGATAATCTTGATGGGTCATGGTGCGGGTCAGTGGGTAATCCACGGGTCAGTAGTCTTGATGGAGCGGGTCACGCATTTGGGTGACTGACTGAGTTTTAGTGTAGGTGAACGTTGGTCATGGGTTGGCCTATTTGCATGGAAGAAAAATAGGAGATAGTGGACTTTGTCTTAATACAAATAAGCCGTAAAAACATTTATTTATATTTTACGATCTTCTAATGTTTTGTCGATAACAAACGTAAATCATTTTAAGGCAACAAATAAAATACGTAAATGGTTTGAGCTAATAGTTTACTAACACACTTTCATTTTCATATAAAACACTAAACAAGTAATAGTGCTTTCATGTTTTTAGTAATGCATATGTACAACAACTAGTATTTACATATTGGGTAAATATATACATACTTAGTGTGTATTATAATGGGTAATAGAATGGGTAGAAGTTTTAAGTATTTGACCCACAAACTAAATACATTGAATGTAGTTGGGTAAAACCCAAAGTCCATGACCCATACCCATGGAGCATAATCCATAACCCATGACCCATTGCATGACATCATGCATAAGTCATGATGGGTATTATCCATGACCCATGGAGCTAACCCATAACCCATGGACTAGATACATTGCATATTCTAGATACATTGTATCTACTTGGATACCCATGACCCATAACCCATGACCCATGACCCAAAACCCATGGGCAAAGAGGAGCGTCCCACGGTTCCCCCAGTTTACACTGGACGGATCCCTCAAGTAAGGGATCCGTGGGATCCGTGGAACAGTAGCATGTTTTCTTCTATAAATAGTGACCCATTTCTTCATTGTAGGTTGCCACTCCTACACATACTTTCACCTAGTATTGTAAACTCTCTAAGCTCAGATCCAAAGGATCTCTCTATATAGTTTGTGTTTGTTTTTGTGTGATTCTCTAGGTTCCTCTTAAAGGCGAGATCACCACCTCTTGAAGTCGAGCAAGCTCAAGTCCATGAGTTGCCATGCTTCGTCATCATCAAGACTACTGAAGTTCTCTTGTTGATAGTTCTTTCTTCCTCTCTAAGAAGTGTTGTGTCAAAGGCATTAGTGAAGGATGCCAAAAGGGTCAAGACGAAGGCATTAGTGAAAGGTGCTTAACGTCCGTGTCAAAGGCATTAGTGAAGAATGCCAAAAGGGTCAAGACGAAGGATTTAGTGAAAGGTGCTTAACGTCCGTGTCAAAGGCATTAGTGAAGGATGCCAAAAGGGTCAAGACGAAGGCATTAGTGAAATGTGCTTAACGTCCGTGTCAAAGGCATTAGTGAAGGATGCCATAAGAGTCAAGATGAAGGAATTAGTGAAAGGTGCCTAACGTCCGTGTCAAAGGCATTAGTAAAAGATGCCAAGAGTGTACAATCGATATGGTGCATCGATGTACAAATAGAGATAGGTTGTGTCCAAGGATATTGATATCCTTGATGATGTTGTAACAAGGAGTGGGTCTCCTTTGGGATAGGTGTTGTGTAGTGTTAGGTGATAGTTCCTCCTTTGTAATGGAACTCAGTATCTAGCCGTGTACCGGATAAAGTGTAGGCGACGTTGTGATAGGTGTGGTTCTACCTTGTGGAAGAACCCGGTGTCTAGCCTTGTACCGGAAAAAGAGTAGGCGACGTTGTGAAGGCTTCTCCACCATAAGGAGTTGTGTCGTGTAGTGCTAATGAACTATCGAGTATGTGACTCTGAGAGTGGAGTAGGGCAAGGAAGGTGTCCTTGTAGCCAAACCACTATAAACACTCGTGTCGTGGTTTTGTGTTTCCTTACTCTTTACTTTTGCATTACATATTTACATAGCTATCTATCAACATCCAACATATACATCTAAATAGATTGACATAAGTCGATCTAAATACTTTAAAACAAAGTTTTAATCGGTAAAACTATTCACCCCCCCCCCCTTCTAGTTTTCCACACTTTGTTTTCCTGTTATGTAGGAAATCATGCACCTACGTATTGCTTTGTTCTTTTGTATTTTTCATTAGTTTAATTAGCTTATAAATAGGCAGTAGGCTTCTTTGTAATCAAGGTGTATTCAGTTTTCTTTTAATAACAAACCATTGAAACCCATCTTGTCGTTTTGATTGGTGTTACCATGGGTGTGTCCGGGTTTAAGGAGGCTGATAACCTTCATTTGGTATCATGAGCTGGGTTATATTAAAGGGCTGGTTTGAGAGTCGACTTTCGAAGGTGAGGAGCCTTCGGGTGCGGGGTTGCCATCGCAGCGGAAGTATGGACAGCAGGGGCTGTTGCCGGGACTGTTTTACAGCAGAAGACGGAGACCTATAAGGTCTTTTGGGACTATGTTGTCGTGGGGGAGACGGGGAGTACCGTTCACGACGACGGGGGTGACCGGTAATGAACACATGCGGTTTGTAGTTGTTAGTTGTGATCAAAGGATTGTGATCAAATCCGGCGGTATGTTGTAGGTCACAGGAAAATGCAGAGATTAACCGGTTTGCAGGATAAACGGACGGGAAGAGTCAGGAAAAAGCAGGTAGCTTTGATTCCGTTTTTTTAGCTGGTGAAAGAAAACGGTAGAAGCTGGTGGCTTTGTTTTCTTGATAGGTGGAATAATGCTCTCGTGTCATAGAACTGTTATAAGAAAATGAGTTCTATGTGGTGACAACAACAGTCGGGTGGTTAGAGACTTTGAAAGAGACCAAGGTAGAGGTCGTAAGTCCGGGAAAAGTTGGTAACAGAGAAACAACACGGTGTGAACATTATGGCGTTGGAGTAAAAATCAGGTGGCTTTGGATGTGGCCAGGGAAGAGGTCATCGATCCATGAAAATTCAATATGTTAATGAACGGTTCCAACGAGATGCCATGTGAGATGTTACAAGTGTGGTGAATATTATTCGGGTTATGTGAAGATTTTGGACGTGACCGTGGTGAAGGTCGGGTGTCTGGGAAGAATCATAAACGTCAAAGTGATGAAAGAGAATCGCGAGAGAGGCTCGGGTCAAGATCATCAAGATTACGGGGGTGATTGTTGGATAATATTGATGAGTCATGATGTCGGTTAGTGGGTAATCCACGGGTCAGTAGTCTTGATGGAGCGGGTCACGTATTTGGGTGACTGACTGAGTTTTAGTGTAGGTGAACATTGGTCATGGGTTGACATATTTTCATGGAAGTAAAATATGAGATAGTGGACTTTGTTTTCCTGTTATGTAGGAAATCATGCACCCACATATTGCTTTGTTCTCCAGTACTTTTCATTAGTTTAGTTAGATTATAAATAGGCAGTAGGCTCCTTTGTAATAAAGGTGTATTCAATTTTCTTTTAATATACAACCATTGAAAACCATCTTGCCATTTTGATTGGTGTTACCGTGGGTGTGTCCGGGTTTAAGGAGGTTGATAACCTTCAAGGTGTGACTCACTGATAAAATAAATCGGTGAGTGTTGTACAAAGCTCAACCAATTACCTAGCTTCAGGGATGTCAAAAACCAACTGAAGAAAAAACACTTTACAAATTGATGCGGTGTTACAGAGTGATTTACAAGGAGCTACAAACAACACCAGGGTCAATGAGATCTGACAAATGTTTCTCTGACTCTGAATACTTAATTTAGTATAACAACCTCAACCTCTAAATGTATGAGCGGGAAACTTCTTGAAGAAGATAAGTTCAAGTGCTCATCGGTATAAGAGAAACAAGCATTGGGACTATAAGTTATCAATCGGGTAAGTTGAAAGTACGCTCAAGACTAGCCTACTAGGCACGTGCCTATCTATTCCAAGTTAGAAAGTTACAATGCACCCATGTGCATCCACTGTTTCCCCCTCTATATAAACCAAAGGATGTAACTGAGTTAAGTAGAGATTCAAACATAGAAAATAATACAAAGTATTATAGTTAGGATCCTCCTCTCATAGGAACAACAAAGCAAAGCTACATGTCTCTTATTATTTGATTTTGGAGAGTTAATTTTTCATCAACCAGGATAGTTTTTAGTAGGTATCCCTTGTAAATATTTGATTCATTTCTAATAAGATTTATAAAGTTGAAAAGTACAAATGGTGGCATGTAAAATTTGTTCTCATGCAAGCCGAACCTCAATGTTGATGTTCGTCAGTTTCCATCACTTGCTTAAACTGTTGTTCATTTCTTTCATAGTTTGTGTGATCGCGCCGGACCCAACATATATACCTATATTCGGTATACCTAGTTTCGATATAACGAATTAGGGCTTCATCTTATCAAAATTAATTAGGGTTCTTTCACCAAGATCACTTTTTAAACACTAAATATGAAAACTTTAATTACTCAACTCACCACCATTCACCAAAAACACATCGGGTATCATTGGTTTACACTTATCGAACATGATTCGTTTTATCGTTTCTTCATCTTAACACCAATATATCCTGTTTCAAAACTAACTCGCACTTCATATGATTGATCCTTATCAAGATTCGTTTATTTGTTCTTCATGATTGAGGCTAGACATTGTACTCTAAAAACAATGTGGCTACGGGGTTGATTTGTTTATTACTTATTTGAGTTTGAAGTGACGTTTCATGGGAACGAGTACTTAGTATCTCAAAGTCTAGGGGTTGATTGGATGAACGACTTTTAGAGATCCTTGTTTGGGCATATTCACAGTGATTCAGAATTGGGATATCTAGTTATTTTGTGATTCTTTCTTCCAATGCCCACATAATAGTTATCACTTAAAAGGAGTTACGTTGTAGTGCTTAGTGTCACACGTAGATGTGGATAGTTCAAGAGGTGATGGCAAACATATACTTTTGACGGGGTTGGGTATCTGGCACAAAATGTCACCACACCTTTCTTAGTCACACTTTAGTTTAAGTTTAAGTCACAATTATGGGAGATTTTACTTCATTCTCAAATTTGTCATATCGGGTTTGCTCCACCATTGGTTACTACAAATTAGCCAAGGATTAATATAGTAAGTTTGGGTTATACAGTTAAGAGAGTGAGTATTGAGAGTAACTATATATCGACATCTTCTCATGCGTTAGAGCTTATGCTTGCGGGTTTATGATGCTTCAAGTTGATCTAGATTTGGGATGTACATTAAGTTATGATAATTCCAATATCATAATCATCATGCAGGGAGAAATGCGTACATCAAGGACGCACAACAAGTTCACATGATCGAGCTTAATCATTTATGCTGGAAAGACAAGTGTTATACTAAGGAGACATGATCAGTGTTTCAACTTGTTACTTTGATGTTATCATTTCAAATTCGATGATTGGTAACTATTACTGTTGAATCATTCTAAGTCAGTTGATGATGTTGATATTATACTTCCCGAACGGACAATCGTCGTTGTAACAGACTATGATGCTTGAAGAAGTTACATTTTACAGTCTCTTTTACATTTTCCGATGTGCATGAGAAGACAAAGACAGAAGACATTTGCAGATAACAGCAGACACTTCTTCAGCATCAATTAGAATCAAAAGGGTTGTCGATTTGGGAGGGAGCTGTATATTCTTCCGTATTTTGGTCTATCTTGTTTTACACCAGTTTCATTTTACACTTCTGATTTAGTTTCAACACTTTGAGGAAAAAAGAAAAGACAAAAAAGAATCTTCTTTCTAAAGGCTTACTAATTGGGAGGGAGTAATAACCCAATTAGACACCAAGGAAGTTCAGAGCATGAATCAATGCCGAAATATTCGGAAGAGGGAACTTCAAAGATACTGCTAAGGAATTTTAGGGTAAAGACTAATTCTGAAGTATTCAGAAAAGGGAACTTCAAGGATGATGCATACAAAGTTCACAGAAAAAGATCAAAGGCGAGATCATCGGTAGAGAGAACTTCAAATCATCCTTAGTATTATGTTTTACAGTGTTTGACTGCAAGTGAAGAAGATGAAAGCTGAGGTATTCATGAAGAAAAAGAATTATGAAGACGTCCTCAGAGTTGTTGCACTTATTTTGTATTGTACATTTACTTGCAGGTATCATTTTAACCAACCCGTATGTCATCACTTGGAGGGAGATTGTTAGGAATATAAAAGTAAACATTATGGGATTGAACTAGAAATGTAGCTAGCTAGATACGCTAGGACTAATGTTGTAAACGTGTCATAGATATGCTACTATGAGCCTATAAATACCCTTTATGACTCTCCATGGGGGGGGGGGTGTGTGTATTACATTCTCATATTGAATAAACTCTTCTTTTCACCACATCCTCTCTCTACTCTCTCTCTAGATCTCAATATATCTTCTTTTAACATATTTGATCAACCTCGACCTCCCGAATCACCTTGAATGTTGATATTAACAGTTACTAACTATTATTGCTAACTGCCACTATTTCATGTTACTGGTATGCATCAAATATGATACCATGCTTGTCATATCTATTATAACAAATATGATATCCGGGTTGGCATGCATAAAATTAGATGTGAAAGTTCATGTCGGGTTCAGATCAAGAGTTAAAGGGTCGAACACTAAACTGAACATGACTTTTTTAAGTAATCGAGCCAGGCTTTTCAACCCTAGAGTGTTTACGCATAACCTAAACACGATCCATTTAACCAGTTTACCTAAATGGGTTGATGACTTAACATTCTAAATGGGTTTTCAGGTTTACCCCTTTAACCCATTTAATCAATTTTAGAATTTATTTTGATGTTTTAAAGAAGAAAAAATTACACGTTTGGTCCATATGGTATACCCCAAATAACAACTTTAGTACCTAAGTCGTTTTTATTACACCACAGATACCTATTTTTGAAACCTTGCACGCATTTAGTCCCTATTTTGGATGGGCGTTAGTTAAGTCCGTTAAGTATTTTGCGCTGTTAGTCCTTCGTTAATAATTTTTGCACAGTTAGTCCTTATTTTATAAAATATAGTTTTCCCTAGTTAGTCCCTCCATTAATAATAGTTATCGCCCGTTTTTTTACGTTTTTGTCCGTTTTTATCCGTTTTCGTTTGTTTTAATCCGTTTTCCCCCGGTTTTTTTCATTTTTCGTCCGTTTTTTACGTTTTTATCCCTTTTCGTCTGTTTTTATATGTTTTCGTCTGTTTTTTTACGTTTTTATCCGTTTTTGTCAGTTTTTTATCCGTTTTCGACCGTTTTAATCCGTTTTTTTACGTTTTCGCCCATTTTGTTTTACCTTTTTGTCTGTTTTTATCCGTTTTCGTTCGTTGTTTATTCGTTTTCGCCAGTTTTTTTACGTTTTTGTCCGTTTTTTTTTGGTTTTCGCCCGTTGTTTTACGTTTCTGTCTGTTTTTTTCCATTTGCGTTAGTTTTTTATCCGTTTTCGCCCGTTTTTTACGTTTTTGTCTGTTTTTATCCGTTTTCATTCGTTTTTTAATCTTTTTCGCCAGTTCTTTTACGTTTTTGTCCGTTTTTGTTCGTTTTCCCCCGTTATTTTACGTTTTCGTCTGTTTTTATATGTTTTCGTCCGTTTTTTTACGTTTTGTCCATTTTTTGTACGCTTTTATCGGTTTTCATCCGTTTTGTCCCATTTTTCAATATTTTTTATTCAATTTTTTTAAAACGGTCAAAAACGGATAAAAACTGACAAAAACAGATAAAAACATAAAAAAAACAGACGAAAACATATAAAAACAGACGAAAAGAGATAAAAACGTAAAAAACGGACGAAAAACGGAAAAAAAAAAACGGGGGAAAACGGATAAAAACGAACGAAAACGGATAAAAACGGACAAAAATGTAAAAAAACGGGCGATAACTATTATTAACGGAGGGACTAACTGGGGAAAACTATATTTTATAAAATAAGGACTAACGGTGCAAAAATTATTAACGAAGGACTAACAGCGCAAAATACTTAATGGACTTAACTAACGCCCATCCAAAATAGGGATTAAATGCGTGCAAGGTTTCAAAAATAGGTATCTGTGGTGTAATAAAAACGACTTAGGGACTAAAGTTGTTATTTGGGATATACCATAGGGACCAAACGTGTAATTTTTTCTTTAAAGAAAAATAAAAGGGATGGCGGATCGACACGTTTAACCCACCCCGACCCTAACACGACATTTTTAATAAACGAGCTATGTAGGTCGACCTGAACACAAACTGAAACTTGTTTATACTCAACTTCAACCCGTTTATTTTCTTTATCGGTCTCAAGTCGTGTTTCATGTCGTGTCTGGAATTTCCATCTTTACACTAAATAAAAAACTTTTTTACAATGAAACTAGTTTTATATCTCGTGCACACACGGGGTTTTGAGATAAGTCACACTAATGGATTTCAACAATGTAGTGAATATTTGTGTGTTTTTATTTAAGAATACCTATAAATAATTTATAATGACCATATTCATTAACAATGATCTTTATTCATCGTTTAGATTTGTTTTTGTCTATAGTTTTTTATATCAATTAATATTTTCTATAGATTTTTTTTCGACGAATTATTTGACTTGGTTTAACTGGCACCGTGTTGAGGTTGATATTGTTGTTTAAATTTAACTATTGATCAAGTTGTAGACATTATGTGTGTATAAAACACGTAAAGACACTTGATGAACTTAAAGACAAAGTGTAAAATAATAATTTTTCGAAAATTATTATTTAAACCTTAAAGTAGAATTACATGAGTCGTTGCTATATGTAAATCTCTTGTATTTATTTTCATATTACAGTAACATGTGTTTTCAATTTGATATTTATATTACTCTTATTAATAATATCAGCCACATTTAAATTTAAACTTGTGTATGCACGGGTTGAAGTAATTAGAATAACACGAGTCGTTATTTAACACAAATAGTAAAAAGAAAACCTTTTCGTATATCCTTACTACACTCATAAAGAATAATAACATGAGTCGTTCATATATGTACAATCTCATATATTCATTTACATATCACAATAACTCATTCTTTCATTTTCATATTTATGATCATGTGTATATACATTGATTTAATCTATAATGATAATAATATTTATAAATGACAACAACATATATGTTATTCTTAAAAACAAGTCTAAGAAGTATAAAGTCTAGTGGGATTTGTTAAATTTATAATTTTATTAAAAAAGATGTGACTAATAAATTAGCTAAAGTCTATATAATTTATTTCAAATTTAACTAGTAAACTCTAATTAATTACCCTCTTTTTTTCCTTTTCTTTTTTTTTTTTGTTTTTTTTTCCTCGCAAATTTGACAATTTTATTTTTTTGTTTTTTCTCTACCAGATTTATAAAGTTTAACTAAATAATTTTAATTTTGACTTTCAATCAATGTTGCAAAAATCGGTCAACTCGGCCGATTAATCGTTAATCGGCCGAGTACCTTGTCGATTTTTGAAAATCGGTCGAAAAATCGGCCTAGGAAAAAAATCAACACTAAACAGTCAAAAAATCGGCTGAATCGGCCGATTAATCGGCCGAATCGGTCAAAAATCGGTCAAATCGGTCATTTTAAAAAAAAATCTAGGCATTCTACTTAATTTGGGGATCGTATATTTCATTTATAAGGCACAATGGGCATCATAATCAGAATTTGAGCCTTTTATTGATATTTGGAAACATAGCAGGCTTGGAATCGGTTAAGATTTTTAGTTTGGTCTCTAGAAATACCAAAAATTTGCAGGAAATACCAATCCGATTAATCACCGATTAATCCCGACTTGACCGATTACTCGCTACAGGGTGGTTGACCGCCCGACTACCGATTCACGATTTTTGCAACATTGCTTTCAATTGATCAATAAGAATGTTTAATGTAAGTGGCAACTTCGTGCTCTTCAATTGGTTCATTTGAAAACTCCTTAAAAATTTGATTGCCCATTTTATATGTTCTTTTATTATGTAAGAGATGAGGAGTGATCAGTTACATACCAAAATTTCTTGCATATCAAGGGATCAATCATATCAACTTATTTTTTTATAATAAATAACAATCCCTCATTCTCAAACAATTCCAGCAATCTTGAAGGATTGGTATCCAATTTCATGTCATATCAAGAAGCTCGTTTATCTAAATTTGAAGTCGATTTCATACAACAACAAAGCGAGATGACAATTTAAATTGATAACTTGTTGAAAGCCCTCAACAATCACGTGGTGACCCCTCCGAGTAAATCTACCAAAAACACGAATGGGGGTAGTGAAATCAAGGATCCCTTATCATCAAAACATGTTCACTTTGTCAACACTATCACTTTACTACCACCACAAAGGAATGACAAGGAGGAAGAAAGAGAGACCTTGACCGGAGAAACAAGTGACACTAAAGAGAAAACTAGGGGTGTTAAAAGCAATAATGAAAAAAAATTAGGAGTTGATTACTTCGACAAATTTCCCACAAAGGATGAATTGGTTTACCATAGGTATTCGATCCATGATCCTCGCCCATCCTATTATAGAATAATCCCAATCATTGTAGGAGCCCTTCAAACGTTAGTGTGCCATGTAATATAAGACATGTTCATGTGTGGAAGGCCTACATTGACTATAATTCTCCCATAAACATTATGACTAGAACACAATACAATTGGATTATGAAAAAGCAATAAGTACCTAGAAGAGACCCCGATACTAGAAAATAAGAAATTTTACGAGAAGAGTTAGGGGGATGCATGTATTTGTAGAAAATTTCACTTACATCATGGTATTTTTAATAGTGGAAGATATTAGTTCGGCAATAGATCCATGCTTATCACATGTTGTGTTAGAAAAGCCGTTTTTGGAAGTTTCCAATATGACTTATGACCCATCACTTGGAGTAGCCAAATTCGTGGATGAAAATGATAAGATTGCTTATCAAATGGCCCATAAAGTCGAGCAATATAGACTAAATGGTAAATTTAGAAAAATATTTTAAGCAATTAGTCTACTATAGGAGTGATGAGGATAAGAGAAGATGAGTGGATCATGTAATGAAAAAGATGTTAGGTTTCTACAAAGAATGTCTTGGATTAGGACCCGAATATAAAACCAACATTGATGATAGTGAGAACGTAACGGAGGATGGAGTCATGTAATAGGGCATGACTTTGAATCTAGCTATAAGACTTGTAAATAAAGAAAAACGCTTCTGGGGAGAAAACTCATGTTTTTAATTGTTTCCATTAATATTATTTGTTTGTTTGTGTCATACATGTTTAATTATAATTGTTTAATTCTCATGTTTCGAATAACTTGTGAAAATGGTTTATATTATTTTTAACCTCGTCTTAATTGCATATAAAGGTATTTTACAAAAAGATAAGAGTAGGGAAGTTCATATTTGTTAAATAAAAACGAAATTCAAACATGAAAATTTACAATTCATAATTAATAGTGTGTTTGTTTGAGTAAAATGCTTGTATCGAGTCACGATTAATGTTTTGCAGAAAATTCCAGGTTTTAAATGATAGATTTTTCTAGAAATTTTCAAGAAAACGAAACTTAAAATTATGCCAGGTCAATCCTGACCGCGTCAGGCTTATAACCTGACTACGTCAGGTACTATAACTACAGTTTTTCAGATTTTTGTTTTTTGTCAACTTAATTTTTGAAAATTTCCAGAAGTTTTAAAATTCCAGGATTCTGTAAACATTTATTTTGCAAGCATTATATCTTACTCACTTTTTAAGATAGCTTTTATTATATATAGTGTTTACCGCCGATTTATGCGAGGTTTCATGTTCGTTTTCTTAGTAATTTACATGTTATATTGGACAAGAAGATTCAAGTGTATATTGGAAGATAAGCGTAACATTGATCTTCTCTTCTTGGAGGAGGATTTAACCGTATTTCTATATCGTCCATGCCGAGAAACTCAGGGGAGTATTAATTTCTCCTTTATATTTTATTTTTCCCATTATCATATCTTTGGTACTTCTTAAGAACATTGGGACAATGTTCTATTTAAGTGTAGGGAACGAAAAAGGGACACCTTAAAAATTAATCACTTACTTGATATTTTTCGTATTTTCTAGTAATTGTGTAATAAACCGAAGAAATACTTGTTAGGGTAATTTTAACACCAAATTTAAAAAAATTTATGACATTTAAGAGTAAAACTTTAGTCTTAATAAAGCATCTTATGGATAGGAGTTATATAGCCAGCACAAAAACCTACCACTCAAATGTCACCCCCAAAATGTGAGGCTCGCCTTTAGATATATAGGATATAAAGCATTCACTTTTAATGCTTATGAGTGTACCGGTAGTATATGGATTCTAGAACTTGTTTTTGTGATGCATTTCGAGATCGCTAGTAAGACTACATTCGTATAGTTAGGATTAACTAAATGATAAGATGCATTAGGATAACCCTTGTTTTAAACCTATTTATATAATTACATTGGCTACACCCGTCGAGTAATTACCCCATACCCTTTCTATGTACTCATTTTTAGTACAAGATACCCCTAGTTAACCCCTCTGAGCCTATCCTTTTCGCGGTTCTTGTGATATTTCGGTGGATTCCAAAATATTAATGAAGAGCATTGTTTACAATCCACCCCCAAATGTACACCCGAATCACCTTAGCCTTCCTTGTATGCACTTTATTTTTGGTGCATTATTGTTATTTGTTAAACCCTTAGTTAATTACATGGTTGCTAAGTCGAGTCATATCTTATGTATACAGTTTTGGGTTGATTGAGAGTCATGGGTTTAGTACTAGTTGTTATGGAGTAATGGGGACGAAGTCAAAATTATAATCCTCATATCTACGATAATATTTAAGTACTGAACGTGTTTTGATCCTCACAATTCAAGTCATTAGTTAGTTTTTTTATATGTAAAAGTTCAAGCGTAAGGATGCAACTATAAATTCCTTATGATGTATTATTTTGCGAATGGTAGGGCAAGAGTGTATGAAAAAAAAATAGAAAAAAATAATAGAAAAAAATAGATCGAAAAAAAAGAAGAAAAAGAAAGAAAAATAGAAAAAAAATAATAGAAAAAAATAGATCGAAAAAAAGAAGAAAATGAAAAGAAAAATATATGGACTAATGTCTCACCTTTTTATCTTTTATTTAAGTCAAGAAAGAGTCAAGAAAATTACAAAAAGAGTTAATAGTTATTGAGTCAGGTCTTGGCTTAACAACGTAACGTTATACACGTGATTAGCTTAGATAATTGACTTCCCACCAGTAAAAATCCTTGTATCAACACAACCGTGTTTTCAATACCCCTACACCTAACGTATCAACAAAACCGTATTTTCAATACCCTTACATGCTAAAATCCAGCCTTGGTTATCATACGAATAGAAGAAAAACTTAATAAAATTCGAGGCATGTTCACTTCGACGTAAATTGGAGCTTATCATCTTTATCTTTACTCTTTATAAAACATTTAGGACTTTTATTTTTAGAAGTCTTAAAAATTTTAAGCTTAAACACTTACTATTATTAGCAATTTTTGAAATTAACATTTTAAAAACACATTAATTACACATTAAATTATGACATTAAATTGTACACATGTTACAATAAATAAAATATAACTAATATTGTGAATTTAATATTTTTAGAGTTAAAATTCATAACTTTTTGAATTTGCATATATAATTTTTTTTTTGAACATTCATTTTTATTAAACATAATTGAACTAGCAAGGAGCTAGGAATTACATATGCATGAGGACTTGGAATAACAGTAGTTCACTATAAGTATTACACCGGATAGATTGATTTACACCGGAATAACAGTAGTTCACTATAAGTATGACATCTAGGGAGTTTTTCCGGTTTGTAAGCCATCGAAAGCTGGTGCACTTGATGTTATTTGCTGCATGTCTGAAATTCGGGGTCTTGTTGGAAAAGATACAGTCGTTTCTTGTTTTCCAAACGGTCCAATAAAAAGCGAGAAGGATCAGTTGCATTAGATGTCTTCTTTTCGGGTTGGTGGTGATCGAGTTATGGAATTGGGGAAATTCTTGCATGCAACTCGGCTTAATGGATGGAAGGCGGCACCATTGTTGAATAAATGTCCATAGTGAGTCCGCGAAGGAGCAGTGCAGAAACAAATGGTCAGCCATTTCATCATATCGGTTGCAAAGTGAGCATATGGGGGAGCTGACGGGTATGTTTCTGATTTGGAGTTGATCTTTGGTGGGGATACGATTCTGCTCAAGACGCCAACCAAAAATGTTAATCTTGGCTGGAGCTAGTTTGGTCCATGGGAATGCTCTCTGATTTGGACCAAAAATAGCCCTTTGGAGGTGGTGGTTCATTGATTTAACTGAGAATTCATTTGTAGCGCCCGGTTTCCAACTCCATGTATCTACATTGCTTGAAAGTTGCACTTGAGATATTTGATATAGGAGTTCTTGAAGTTGGTGAAGTTCTGTTGAGGATGAGGGAGTTCGCTTCCAATTCCATTCCCATTGCGAGAATCTTCCATTACCGGTACATCTATCCGCTATTAAACAACCTTTTTTCTTTTCCAATTTGTATAGTTCCGGGAAAGAAAGGGAGAAAGGTCTGTCTCCTTTCTACGTATCTAACCTGTAACACCCCAACCCAACAAGGGTAAAGATATCTCAAATACGGTTTCATATCAGAACTCTAAATAACTATACAATAACGAAAGCCTTTACAAAATATTCAAAAAGAAAACATAAATAACTAAACTTCAAAATAAATCTAAGATCTCTAAATGTCAAGTATTGCTCTCAGCTCTATTCTCAACACAGATCAGCTATCCCATAAACTCATCTTGAATGCCTAATACCTGCCGCAGGAAAAGAAAATGCGGCTGAGCTTACAAAGCCCAGTGAACAGATATAACGAAACGAAAGCTAAACAAAACAAATATACAAATAACGAAATCGCAACGAAATGAAATTTCTGATTCAGTTAGGATTTTTGCGGAAGCACAAATATACATAAATCCAAAAGACACACATAACAGTTCAAACACCTCATAGCACATTTATGACACAATTGCAAACACTTCAGAATAACCAGACACTTAACATATCAAGACAATTGATTACATATAAACCAAACGAAAAGTCTAAAGACTAACGGAAACTATTCCTAGAAAGTAATCCTGGCATTCATACAAATCAATTAATCAACATTTAACACACTTAAATCAATATTGCAGCAGCGGAAATAGCGGTCAAATCATGGCAGTCCCACATGCAGATAGAAAACACAGTAGACATACAATAACTAAATAGACAAAGACATAACATAGCCATTAGCAACTATCAGAACATAAATCACATGCTAAACCAGTTCTCAGATCAAATCCTATCATCAACAAAGTTTTAACATGGCAGACCAAATCATAAACAGATAGGTACCCTAACGTATATGCAAAATTTACCAGATTAACGGAACAACTGTACTTATCAATTTTCAGGATACTTACTTTCACATTAGTACATTCATCTCACAGATAAAAGAATTCATATAACGATAACTAACATAACCTCAGATGACAGCATGCGAATCATATTCAAACATATTAATCATATCCTAGCATAGTGGACGATAGTCACATAAACATACAAAAGCATAAACACATATAATAAGCCGAGCACATAATTATTAACACTTGAACATACCAAATCAAAATCAGAATACTTAACCTAGAAATAACAGATAAAGGTTTAGTTAACTACCACGAGCCCAGAACATATCATATCAAAAACATCATAACTATATAGAAACAATCTCAAAATAATTCGGAGTAGCTAGCTCCCAGAGTTTCATGAAGACGCGTATTGCACACGACATCATTCACCTATAATAAATCATATCGGATAACAGATCAGATCTAGGATGCATCCATACGCCCCACAAACATACATTGGTCATATAATATAACTTGAGCTCATAACATATAACAGATAAGGGACATGGCAGAACTTCACTCTACTGCCCTAGAGTCATGTCAGAAGTGCATCACTGACACGGACATGGAACCCCCATGACTAGTTATTATTTTGGCTCGGGTGTCAAACTAACTTAGGTCAAATTAGAATGTCAAAACTGACACAGATCATATTTTATCAAAAGATTTATCATGTTTTCAAAATCAAGTTTTCATATCATATAGTTCAAAATAAAATGTTTTATAATCCAAAAATCAAAGTTCAGATAAGCAACAGCTCAAATAAACAAAATAGGGTTCATAGCAAAGGCTTAGGAAATCCTAATATAAAAACTAACGAAAGAAAACGTTATAAGGAACCTTTACTGAAAAGGTCATAATATCTGTACCTTAAAGCAAATGAGAGGGAAAACAAGCGAATGAGTGAATCACGAAGATGTAACGTCGCGTCTCCTTCAACGAATCTACACGGATTATGATTTATTTAATACTTACTAGCATCATTAAATTATAACTGATTCATCGCATTAACATTCTTAGAGTTGTAAGTATATCCTTATTCTTAGTGATGAACGGAATTACAACATTTTAGAGTATTAATCATTAATTAGCCAAACTTATGGGTTGCAAATGACAATTGGTAACTTAAGGGTTTAATATGACAAATATCTCATTTGAGGGCTCATGTGATCGTCATTCGAAGTATATGGTTTACAAATATCAAGAACGGATTTTAAGACTCTCTTTCAAAACAGTTTACACCAACTTCTATACCTTACGTGATTTACCAAGCCAACACCGTTTCTTCTTCCCTTGTTTCAAAATACACGCAACTTATGCAAATCCAATTTACCCTACGTTGTTATCCCGACTCATAAGTAAATCGACACACACACACATACGTTTATCCATTCTCAAACCAACCTAGTCGAACATATATTTAACCATGAGCACTCGACGCAAAACAACATCACACAAAGGATTGCATGATACACACATATCGACCCATAATTTCTAATGAGACACACAAGTCCTACGTCTCATGTTTATTCTCGGTTCAAAATATGCGACACACTTATGACTCAAGACTCTACGTTAACTCATGCACACCATACACCCAGTCTTATGATTTTATGTGACGTTATATACCCTACTTATTATCCGATTTAACATGCATGCTCATTACGTATATATATAGATTGCGGAAGACATGAACACATGACGTATATATACATGACAAGACTCACATGATCAACAAGTTTTACACCATAACTCACGGCTCCTTACTATGGTTTAGTCAAATCATTTTGTTCTCGTTAACATATTTTAAGGCTTTACGTTTGCATGTTAATATAAGTGAGACGAATAGAAGAATGTTTATACCTTTTCTTGCTCGGATTAAAACACACGTGGGCACAAGGGTAGCAGCCACCGATCGGAAAAAGAGGAGAAACAAAAGAGTGTGCCGTGACTTTTGTGTAAACTAGGGTTTCAAAATTTGTGTTTTTATTTTGTATATATATATATATAGTGCATGCCGATCGGTATAAGGATTTTGAGGTGTGTGGGCTTCGGCTCAATAATGAAAGAAGGAAAGAAAAGAAACAGCCCGTGGGCTCTCAACTTGGTTCCATTCGAACGCAACATCACACCCCTTATGGCTCTCTTGGCTCTCGGCTCCTTTAATCCAAACGAACAAACGAACACGGCCCAAGTTGGTTCCCAAATAACGAAAAACAAAGCCCAACTGACGACCCAATATTTTAGTGAGACGTTTAAATCTTCGTCATACAAAATCAATCACGTACACGTATTAGTAAAGTTTTTAATTATTCGTAAGTTTGGTTTTAAATTCGTTAAATTATTATAAATGTCTTTTACGTATTTTAAAAATTTCGATCTAAAGGGTATTTTAGTCTTTTGCTATGTTTTATATTTTCAGGGTTTTACATAACCAAAATCGTAGAGTTTTTCCATTGCCAACTTCACCTGTGATTAAACACTCCAAAGAGACGTTATAATGGTTGAGATGGGAGTTTAGATTCGCAATGGCGGACCAAACTCCCATCAGATTTGGCCTGTATGGGGTGGGAGTAAAAAACCTCGGTGAAGCATGAATGGCGTAGATGGTCCGTGCCCATAGGCTATGCGGTTGGGTATGAAACCTCCATCACCACTTGGATAATAACGATAAGTTCTTTGTTTTTAGTAGACCCAACCCTAACCCGCCCGAGTCGATAGAAGACACAATTCGATCCCAAGAAATCCAAGAGGTTTTTTTATTTGTGCCCGTACCCCCCCCCCCCAAAGAAATTTCTTCTTATTGACTCAAGTTTGGTTAAAACACTTACCGGGGCCTTGTACAAAGAGAAGTAGAAGGATGGGAGGCTGTCAAGCACCGATCGTATCAGGGTTAACCTACCACCAATGGAGAGGGTTTTGGCTTTCCAAGAAGAGAGGCGATTTTCAAATGTTCATATCACTGGTGCCCAGTTTTTGATCCTATTCATGTTTGAGCCGACAACTAAACCAAGGTACGTGATAGGGAACTGCCCAAGACTGCAGTTGAGGATGTTGCTTGAGAGTTGTATTGTTTCCGTCGGGAGATTAATACCAAAGAAGCAAGATTTTTGCGGTTGATCTTGAGACCCGATACCAAATGGAAGCATCTCAAAATCCTTGAGATATTTGCTACACCTGTGCGAGACCACGAGCCAAGAATGATGGCATCGTCGGCATACCAAAGATGGGAGATTGTAGGTCCTTCATTAGGCAATTTTATTCCGGAAATAAGACCCAAGAGGTTGGCTCGTTGCAACATGTTCGAGAAGGCTTCCATGGCAATCAGAAATAGAAATGGTGACAATGGGTCACCCTGGGGTACTCCACGCTCGCTATTGAACTCGGATGTTGGGCTGCCGTTAACCAGAACGGAGGATCTCGTTGATGAAAGAATTCCTTGTATCCACAAAACCCATCTTTGCGGAAAGGCCATTTGTTCCAGTATCAAAATTAAGAAAGCCCAGTTGACACTATCAAATGCTTTTTCTATATCCACTTTGAAACAAAAGGCTTCTCTTTTGCTTTTCTTTAGCCAAGTAATAATTTCATTCAACATCAGTGGGCCGTCGAGAATGTTTCTATCCGTAAGAAAGGCGGATTGTGTAGATGAGATTACCTTTGCAATTGATTTTTTGAGCCTGTTGGCAAGGACCTTGGAGATGACTTTCCGAATGCAACCAATGAGGGTAATGGGGCTTAGAGCAATATGTGAAGAAGAACATCCATGACTAATCTGACCTGAGTGGTGAAAATCTAGAAGAATGTTGTAGAAATCAAATTGCAAGTCTTTCCAAAAACGCGTTACGAAGCCTAGATAAAAGCCGTCAGGGCCGGGAGCTTTGTCACTTGGGCATTACATTACTGCTTTGTGAACTTCCGTCAAAGTGAAAGGCTTAATGAGTTCTGTTGCGTCCTCAAGAGGAAAAGTTTTTAGACCGAAACATAGTAAGTTTGGTCTATCTGTGATGGGCTCCTTAAACTTTGATGAGAAAAAATTTGCCATTGTTTCTTTTATGTCGGTTGGTTCTGTGATCCAATTCCCGTTTACCTCGAGCCCCGAAATTCTATTCTTTGATGATCTTGCATTGATGAAATTGTGAAAGTATGATGAGTTTTCATCACCATACTTTATCCATTGAGCTCGAGACTTTTGATGAATGTCTTGGGTTTTTTGGTTTTCTAACCCAAGGAGCTTTTCTTTGGTATTCATCCAGAATGTCATATTAATTCTTTAAAGTCTCACAATATAAACACACAATTTCTAGAAATTATCTTTTATAAAAAATCGTTAAATAATATTCGACAAAAAAACATAAAATTATAAAATCGTTAAACAACATTCGTCTTAAAACCGTTGATTTGCGAGTTGATTGTGAATAGTTTAACTCACCCAAAACAAGACGAATTGCTTTCAAATCATGTAAGTAAAGAAAGAGTTTCTAAATCATTCAATGATTTTTTAGTAAGAAGACAAAATGAATTTTGCATCTAAAACCTTATTTGCTTAGGTAAGTGTCGTATTAATATCATAAAAGACTGTGTGTTGTGAAAAACGTTTTTTAGATTTACTATTGCTCCATTAATGATAAGTTATAATTAAGTTTGACATTTTAAGAGGAGAAACCACCGTCAAAACCCGATGTAATCGGTCTATGTGTTGTGAAAAACGCTTTTTTTCCGTGAAAAACGTTTTTTTAGATTTATACTTGTTTATTTTGCCATATCATTGTCACATAACTAACTCCTAACCGGTAAGGAGGGATCCGATAAGAAGAAAAACTAAAATAAAAAGTAAATTGCTAGCCACACATTTTTAATTAGGAAGAAATTTTCAAAGAGAGATACATTTGTTTTTATAGGTGAATCTGAAATATGTAGTTGTGGTTTTTTTTATCATTTTCATTTTAATTTTTTTTCTTATTTGATCCTAACTCCTAAGTTATAATGTAAAAGATTATTTACTAATAATCATATCATATACGTGTACATTTATGTATAACAAAACTCTAAAAGTCATACTCTTTAGATAAACGACTGTCTGGGTACTCGAACGTTGCGACAACAGGTAACATTGCAATTAAAATTTTCAGCAAGAATTTTTTTCTGTTTTATATTTTACAATATAATAATCTTATAGTTGACGACAATTTTAGTTTTGAATTTTAAGCAATAACAAATTAATTTATATAAACTATAGATTACTCACGTGATGTTGTGGAAATACAGAGGCGGTAGTTGGTATATTATTGAAGTATGAGGTTAAAGTAGCTGATAATGGCCCGTAAGGGAAGTTATGTTTAAATAAAAACACCATATCGGATTTGAAAAATCACTTACATCATGTTAAGAAAAATTAATTCTCAAAAAATACACCTTATAAGTATTTTTGGGCACTTATTTGAATGATTAACTATGTTTATATATTTATTCCACATAGGTAGAAGATACAAGTAAAATAATATTTATAAAGATAAAGAAAACCTAAATGTTCAAAATATCATATGGGATTATGGGGTAACTTTGAATAGTATAATTATTATTGTATAAAGACTAAAATACACCGTTGGTCCTTAAAGTTGGCACGACGCATCGCGATGGGACGAAACCCGGCCTTTTCATCGTCGGGGGTCCCTATTTCAAGGTTTTCACTCGCTACAAGTCCTTTGACCATTATGTCGTTAGTCAAGGACATCTCAAGGCGTTACATTTGTCTTTAGTCTAAGGGCAATTTTGTCATTTCAACATATCTATTAAGCGTGCTCTATACACTTTTCCGAAGCTGCTACAGTAAATAGGGCCTAATAAAAGCAACTCATATTCACCACTCATCCCTAAAGTCTCCTCAACCAAAAATAATTCTTATCCTGAATTTTTCCGATCTACTTGTAATAATGGTTCATTGTGCTTGTGGTAGGCTAGCTGTAGTTAAAACTTGCTGGAATAATGTCAACGCCGGCAGGCGATACTATGCATGGCCTATTCAGGTTGGCTAGTATTCTACATAATAATGCTTGTATTTTTTTTAATTTAACATGTTTAGTTAATAGTTTCATCTTGGAGTCAGCTTTTAAGTGTGTTCAAACGTTTGTTTTCTGATTTTTTAGGGATCCAGGTATCCCATAAATTGGTGGTTGGATCCACCACAGACCACCATAGCAAGGGAGGTGTTCCTCTACTTGCAAAGGCATATCGACCGTAATGAGGCGGCGTTGCAAGAATGCCAACAAGCCCTCATCAGCGAGACCATGGATACTATAGACGCAGTTGCCAGGTCAAATGAGCTAGAGGCTACTCAAGCCGATACCCTAGCTGAACTCCTCCTTGAGAAGGAGAAAGTCTGCCGACTGAGGAACTTCTGTGTGGTCTCTTGGATACTCATCATTGCCGTCTGTATATGGTATATCTAGTGGGTTAGCAATGTAGGTGGTTTTTTGCCTTTTGAGTCGGTGGTATGTATGATCTGTGTAAGTAGACGTGTGGCGATGGTTGACTTTTGAAAAGTCAAGTTTTGATGTAGTTTGGTCCTTCTACAATATAAGTAGTTTTACTTTGATCCTTTAGTCCTTATGAGTGTTATGCCTTTAATACTTTCTCCTACTCCTTATAAATGATCAAACCCACCTTAGTTGCCACACAAATATTATCTAATTCAAACCACTCCTTAGTAAAATGATCAAACTCATAACAAAGCTACAAGTATCAAAGATGGATGAATGATGAGAGATGGATGAACAGACACCATTTTTGAGTATCAACATAAACTTGATATGGTGTTGTTCATCCATCTTTCATCCTTCATTCGTGTTTGTTAACCGTATCCAACTCAAAACACAGATCCAAGTATCAAAGATGGATGAAGACTGTATTAAAACAATACCATAAACACACAATTTAACCCATACACTAACATGACATGATTTCATACATAACGCAAATGGATATATTTTCAAATGCATAAAATTTTGTAGTCTACAAAGTTCAGAAACATACATTGTTTAAACACAGCAAATAATGTTTAGGGGAATACATATTCGATGGATAACATTGGCTTTCATATGCTTAACCAGCATTTTTTTGTGGTGAAGAAAGCTTTGCTGCTATAATCTTGGTCTTAGTCCAAAAATGTTTTGGAGACCCACCAGAAGCAGCATCAACTTGACTTCCAGATTGAGACTGGACCACACTTGGTTGATCATTACCTTCATACTTGTCATCTGTAACCTTTGCCTTCTTCTTTGCTGTAACTTTTGGCTGGGATGAACCTGTTTTTTGAGACTGTTGTGTAGTGCCTTGACTTCCTGTTACACCTCCTTGCCCAAGACATTTTTCTTATTGTGTCCAGCATTGCCACAAATACCACAAACCACACTTTTACTAGACTGTGACAAGTTACTGGTTTTGTCACTATTATCATTTTCAGTAAAAGCCCTGGTTCTTTTCTTTCGTGGCCTACCTAATGGTTTATGATGTTTAGGTGGAAGAATGGTTGTAGGCACCTGTGACTTATACCAATGCTCATAACCATTTAGTGGTTGGATGTGGTGTTTGTAAGTTTCTTCCCAAGTCTTAAGCAAGTAACATGGATGCGCCCATGATTCAACAGATCCTATTTGCATTCCATTCAACCTCATACACCGGTGGGTAGCAACAGCATGTTTACATGGCATACCTATAAGCTCCCATCTTCTACATGTACAAGCCCTAGCTTCAACATTGACAGTACACTTGTCTCGCCATCCACTGACCTCATACTTTTCTCCTTCAACCCGTAAAGCAGTGTACTTATAAGCCTCTTTCTTGATTGCATCTAACATGAGTGTTGCCTTTGGTGTTAATGGTCCGGCACACTTTTGAATCACATTCACAACGTTTACTATTCTTTTCATACAGTACTCTCTAATGTATTCCAAAGCAGTAATGATGGGTTGGTGCCTACCTCCCACTAGTTTCCCATTGAACACCTCACACATGTTATTAAGTAGCACATCAGAATGCGCCCTCCCAACAACATGTTTGGTCAGGTACCTGAAATATGTCGTAGAACAAAAGATGTACAAGTAGACATAGATTTGGTTAGGTACCTGAAAAATGCGACCTTGACCAATGGGTTGGTGGTATCTTACTTAACCAAGCATGGGCAGGTTCGCTAAAACTCTTGAATGCCAGCATGGCTGCCTCAAATTGTTGGACGGTTGTTGCTGCTGCACATCTCCACAAATGTTCCTTGTATGCTTTAGCATTCCATTGCAATTTCATATTATCATGGATGTGCTTCAAACAATATATGTGTTCAGCACTAGGGAATACTTCTGCTAACGCTGGAATGATACCCTGCACAAATAAACATCAATTCCTTACTAATAAAACATGCATTTAACGAAATTACAAGTGAATCTAATCAACTAAATGGTAAAATCACCTTTTTCCTGTCGCTGATAAAAGTGTAGTTTGAGTTTGGTTGCAAGTCAAGATCATCTCTTAGATATTCAAGAAACCAAATCCATGAGTCTTTGCTTTCAGCTTTTGCAACCGCATAGACTGTAACACCCCCAAAAATGACTCAGCGGAAGCATACAAGTATTGGGGTGCTACTAAATTGATATCATAACATAAGCATAGAACAATTGGTTTTTCATAAATAAACTTTTATTCATTATTAAAAACAATGTTACATTATTGATTAGTGCGAATGTTAGGTCACTAGTTTTACAAACACAAGTAATATAGAAAGAGATAAGGCGATTGAACAAGATCTAAAACACACACACACACGATATTAAAGACGGTTTAGGCGTAGGATGTGAATGAGAGAAAAACTTGAACAACCAACCTTCAAATGAAGGTTTACATAGAGTATTTATAGGAGGAAAGCTAGGGCAACACTCCTAGTTTCCATCTTTTCCTTAATGGACTTGGGCCTAGGCTTATGGGCCTTCTACATAATCCTAAGGCTAATTGCAAACATAAATGCCATAATAAAGCTAACTATTACATATTAATTACAAACACTTGATTATGGTTTAGGAGTGATTCCAACAATCTCCCCCTCAAGTGTTGGTGATGAACGGTGAAGGCGTTGATGTAATAGTAGCTCTTGACGTCTTCTGACATTCTTCTTTCTTGTGAGAAGAATTGCCTTGATTTGAACAATCTCCCCAGTGTAGAGAAATTGTCTTCTTAGAACAGTTATGCTTTGACGTCATCTTTAACTTTGTTCTATGATCATTGTTCTTTGTGGTGAAAGTGATAGTATGTTGTTGTCTGCATCAAGTCTGCCTCAGGTCTGCTTCGCTGCTCCAGTGTCTCCACGTCATTCTTCAACATGCTCACACGCTCTTTGACGTTGGAATTCAATACTGATGAAGTTCTTTAAGTCTTTAACTTTGTAGATTCTTTGGTTTGACGAAGAATCATTCTGACTGTTGTGTTGCATCTGAATAGAACTTCCATTAGTGATGATGTTGGCGTGAGCATGAGAAGAATCAGCACGATCATCCCGCTCCGGAGCTTCCATAAGAAGAAAACATTTCAAACGGTTAGTAATAAGCAGGTTCCGGCACTTACAAGTTTGAACTTCGAGAGTGTTAACAGCATAGTGTGAAAACACAACTCTAATTCTTACAAAGGCCGTTCCTGAACTGGAGTCCCACAAGTGAGATAACGCGATGTACCAAAGTACATCTACAGTTCAGATGAGTCGCTGAGGTACACCGAAGCATCACCTCACGACTATAGACCGTTTGAGACACACTCCGCGTAATCCACGGGGAGTTACCGAAGTGACCTGTTGTCAGGGCTGTTTGATGTTGACCCTGGCAGGAGTTTCCATTCAATCACTGAGGATCACAGATATGAACCTCTCATAAATGTTCTCGACAGATTGCTAAGATCTGTGAAGGACTCGATAATGTACCACTGAAATTCTTATTGTTGAACGTCAAGTGATAAAATGTCATGTGTACCTAAGAGATCTTTTGATGAATCTCGTGGCTCTAGACTCAATAGTGCGTTTTGGTTTTCCTGAGCGGAGACTAGGGAGAGGGTCTCCTTCTTCAATACCAGCGATCTCTAAGAGAAAGCCAATAGTTTACGTAGGGTTCCCTGTGAGAATGAAACAAGCTTCTGTTGAGAGAAACTTGAGTGGCTATGAAGGTTTAGTGCATGCGTCACTGGTTCCATGACGACTTTTAATCTTCAATACCGGCGTCACTAAGTGACAACCAGTAGTATATGAATTGAACCCGGTGTCTGCCCTAAGTTGAATAATTTGGAGGGCTATTTCTTTTCACCCTTTTCTTTGCATTTCTTTTTAATTCTTCAACTCCTTCTTTCTCCGATTCTCATTTTCTCCTTTTTATAATCATACCTAAGGACTTCTAAGTACTAACTATTTTTGATGTCCTTGGGTAGATCCCTCCGGCTCTGGCGGATCATAGGACGGTTATTCCTAACCTTAGTCACCTTATATCTCCATGACTAACCTATGTTGCCATTAAAACCACTGTTGTGAAGAATCTCTCAAAGGGTTTGTAAATGAAAAACATGTTTGAACCACTGTGAGAGATAAGATTTTGCATAAATACTCCCCCTCCACATGTGCTTAAGAGTTTTAAAGGTTATTTGCACAGTGAGGAAAGAGCGCGCACTTTTTGAATTGATCCACTCAAGATAGATAATCCCCCGCGAGACACGGTTACATTGCATAGTTAAAGAGTTGCATTGTCAGCTTTTAGGTGACAACTAGCTCTAATAACTACCTTGAAGGTGTAAACAAACCTCGAAAGGTTGTCAAACCCGTCAGAGTTCATGTCTACCAAGAGTTTCTCGAATGGTACATTCTACTCGGACAAGTCCTTTGCGAGACACGTTTACATTACTAGCGAACTAGCTTGAAATTATTACCCGTCCAGGACAAGTCTTTTCGAGTTACTAACAGTTTAGTACCGTCAATTCGTTGGTTAAGACTATTACACAAAGATTCATTTGCAATTACACAACATATTTCTTATCACATAATTTTCTCCCCCTAAAAAATGGCATATCAAATGTTATTTTTGAAAAGTTTACAATAAATATGACCATTTCGAGTGTTGCGGGAAGATGACCACTATGAACAATTTGTGAACAAAGTTTTAACTCAAGTACTCCCCCTCAACTAGTGATATAAACGGTTGAGGTTTTGAAAATCATATGGGGAAGTACTTGTTCTTTTGAGCAAAACCTTGAAAAATGAAAGGTTTGATAGGTTTTTCTCAAAAGTAAGAAGCTTTCGCTCCTTTTATAAGGATTGTGGCACTGAAGCATACCATAGGGTCCTTTCTTGACAAGAACGGGTTGTACACTGTTATGTGTGCACAAGCCATTCACATATATAATCACACATCCAAATGTAATAATGAAGGAACCAAATCAAGGGGTACCAGGAAGTCCAGTGATGTCGCCAGGAGTGCGAACAGGGCGTTGATAGCCGGTGATGTTGATCCTGGGTCGACCACCAATAAAGCTTTCAATCGTTCTGAACTGATCCCTTCTAAACAACCTTTCATCAATCATTCTGGTGATCCTCCTCACATCCCTGCGATCCTGAGAATTCCATCGCTTAGGAGACCCAATCTTTTGACGTATGTCCTTCAACCTATATGCCAATCCGTCCCTAACCATCTTCAAAGTGTGATCTCCAAACTTGTGAAGTTCACTACACGCCATTAAGCAATTTCTTTGTAGTTCACTATGGTAAACGACGCCGAAAGGTTTGCTGATGAGTGTATATTGTGAGAGTTGGTTGATGTCGGGAAGATCTAGCTGAGGTGGTGTGAAGTTGACACGGGTCTGATAAGATTCAACTGCCAGCTGAAGATCTTCTACACGTTCCTTGAGGACTATGCGTCTGATGAAGATGAGCAGTGACTTGATGAATTCACGTTGTACTTCGGTTGAAAATTGCCTCATGCGACCTTGTACTTTAGCGAGGTACATGTCTTCAATGTCGTTGATAGACAAATTCTCAAATTCAGCTTCAGAGAAAGCATAGTCCCTTTCATCTTGTCGTTTGACCACGATATTCTTAAAGAAGGTGTAGTCCCACTTAGATGATAGAACAACATGTTTGATGGCAACGATATCCTTGGTACTGAACACCGCATGTTGAGACTTCTGAACCTGACAGCTTCGGTAGTAGATTCGTCGGCGTTCCGGCCAATGATGAATCCCGTACATTGCATCTCGGTCGTATGCTTCCACTTTGTCAGAGAACAAGTGATTGACACGTTCCTCAATGGCTATGCAGTTCGAGTATATAGCTGCTGGAAATGGAAGTGTCAACGATGTAGCGTATTTCCTTGAACCATCGCCACCATGTAGAATAAATTCCAGGTCTTTGTTGAAGAAATATTTGAATGGAATCCTAGGTTCAGCTGTTTGGCCAATTGTTGGTAGAGGTTTTGACCAGTCGGTGTAATATGGAGGGTTGTCCCGTTTAGTGAAGTCGACATTTGCTTCTGGGTTGAGCCAATCCATGTTGTTAGACATGGCTCGAGCAATGTTCTCAAGGTGATATTCGACCTCGATGGCACTTTCAGAGCTGTCTTTTAACAGTTGAAATGCTTCATTCTTGATTCGCCTCAACTCGGATTTCGTCATCTTCTTCACATGGAACTTTTCTTGCAAAAGTTTTGCATGCTCCAATGTATTACCGTCTACCAAATCCTGACCTTCCTCAGGGTAGGGAGTGTTGTTAACAAGTGTATAAAACCATTCAAATCCTTCAGTTTTATCGTCATCTAGCCATGATACGACGTCAACCATGGGTGCCTTCTTCTTCTTCTTTTTGGAAGGCCTAGATGATGATTCTGGTTTCTGAGCTTTTTTGGGAGAGGTAGGTTGTTGTAGGGGCTCAAGGACCTCTTCATTGTCACCACCCGTATACTCAAAGTGATCACCGGTTTTCTGAGTCAGGGGTGGTAACTCGGAATTGTCCTGAGGTTTATCAGTAGAAGAACGAGGAGGGGACTTTTGTTGAGTAGGAGTCCGTTGGAGAGGAGGTAACATAGAAGATGATTCACCAGACTTCTTCTGACGTTTAGCTTTATCATGCTTATCCTGATCCTTGTCTTCATCGTCTCTAGGACGTTTAGACTTATTTGCTTCGAATCTACATGCTTCTTTGAGTTGGTAGTCCATCAATGCTTGAAACAGCTTTCCTTCCTCAGAAGTAAATGTCCCAGATCGTGTAGACATTTGTGTGACAAGCTTGGCCACCAATTCATTATCCGAGAAAACTACAGGATCAGATGGATTGATTGTGACGGTTAAAGGTGTGGATCTTATAGTTTGCTTGGCTATCTACATAAGATTCGGATATAGTTGTCTGGTAAACATCTCTTTTGTGACTTTAGGAACGATATCCAGAAGGTACTTGTTAGTATAACCTTGGATCATTTCGTTCAGTTCCTCTTGACGATGACTTTTCATGAACTCCTGAACGAATTCCCTTTCTTTCTGCATCTTGTCATTCTCATCATTTAAGTACTGTATTTGGTCAGCAAACCAATTCAGTTTTCTGTAGAGCATGTCCTTCTTTCTGACTTGTTGGAAAGCTTTCACAATTCTTTCATGAGTCTGAGAAATCCAAGATCGAGGTGGTTTCTTCACAGATTTGGATGTTGATTTGGTTGATTTCTTTGATGGTGGTTGGGAAGAGTGAGATGAAGAGTCTGATGAGGAAGAGACTTGAGGAGACTCGGGGTCCTTGGGCGGTTTAGAAGTTTCTTTCTGTGAACGTGTAGGACTTTCCAGAAGCAGCTTGTCATAATCAGCATCTTTATCTTTCTCAGACTTCTCAGTTTCAGTTTTCTCAAACTCATATTCGATAGTATCCTCCACAAGCTTTTGTTGTTGCACAAGAGTGGTGGCACCAGATCCCTTATCGGGTCGATTTACTGCATCAGGATCTGGTGAAGAGTGGGCAGCACCACTTGATCCTCCGGGGCCACCCATTTGGTCTTTTGCAAATTCTTCAGCATTTTGAAGGTGTCTGACGATTTTAAACTTCTTCATGTAGGATTGATCCAGTAGCTCTTCTTCTTCTTCAGAGCTCTCATCATAGGGCACAAGTGCAGGAGTCTTCCCTTTTCCTTTATCAGCTTGAGGACTTGGAGGTTTTGGTACTGAAGGATTGTCATCCTTTGCAGTTTCAGAGTAGGTAATCTCTTCATCTGTGTCAGTACCTTCAGAGCTTTCGTCCAAAAGCTTTCTTTGCGGTTCAGGTGTGGGAATAGGTTCAGCTTCCTTTACAGGAACAATCCTTTTACGAGGAGGATTCCTTTTGGGAAGCTTCCTATAACTTTCAGAACTTACTGCACTTCCAGCACTTCCTCTTCTGGTTCTCCGAGTAGGAGTTCCTGAAGGTTTTTCATCAAGATGACCAACTTTGCCTTCTTTTACTGCTACAAGATACCTTTTGTACATTTCAAGCTTCTTGAGTTCTTTAGACAGAAGGTGATCAGGTAATACAGCACCCTGTTTCTTTGTTGACGATTCCTTGATTCTGACTGATAGTGTAGGTTCAGTCAACATATCGTGATTTTCTGGGTCATTGAGCCTCTGTGGAATATCGGGATTAAGTCCAAGTGCTCTTTGGATCAAAAGCTTTGTGTATCTGACATAGGGAATCTTTGAGCCAAGCTTCTTGTGAAATAGCATCATGTCCTCCCATATCAGTGCTTCGATTTCGATGTCCTTCTTATTGATCAGAGACCACAAGATTTGCAGTTCCATGAGCTTTGGATGCTCATAACCACTATCACGACCAGGGACCGATTTGGTGATGATGAGGTAGAGGGTTCTCCACGGTTGTGGAATGTTCTTAAGCTCCACATGAGAATGCTTAGAGATAACTCCTGAAGCTTCATCATAGCCAATATCAAGCAAGAATTGTAGAACAGTCTCCTCAGTAGGTGTGGCAAAGAAGTCAGTTGGCTCGATTTCAGGAATGAGAAGCACAGCCCGCAAGTCAGCATGAGTGATGGTGACTTGTTTGTGATTAAGTGTCACTGTCACAACACTTTGACCAGTGATCCTCTGCATAGAGTTCCAGAATTGCTGAATGTAGATTTCTGGTACTGTAGCAGAGTGTGAGAGCATGTTCTGGTATGGATGATTCCTTAGAATATCCACAGCAATGAGACAAGAAGATTCTGAGCATGTGAGGGTTTCAAAATCAACCCTAAGGTTATTCTTTCCAATCTTTCTCGGATAGCCATTTGGGAAGATATCAGCAATAGTGAGAACCTCAGGTGCATCCACATTCATTTGAGCATCCATGTCGTGATCTGAAATAACATTAGCCAAAAGAACCAACATATCGAAAGACATAATGTTAGTCAACCGAAGGTCTTATTGTCTAGTTAATGAATGTACAGTGTCATTGATTGTTACGAGTCCTAATTCACTTGTTTGTCCAATAGTCCAATGACGTCGTGAAATGTTTCGTGAGTTAGTTAACTTTAAGTTTTAAAGTTTATGTTATCACTTATTGTTCACAACATATCAAACATTTAAGTTTATTAGTGACATTATTGGTTTCGTGATGATATGATTAGTTTATTAACAAGTTTGTACACGTAACAATTCATAATGAAGGTCAATCCAGGCTTAAGCGTAGTTTTGGCAAAGTTAAGCGTAAACAATAATGACATACGCGTAGACGAAAGCTTACGCGTAGGATCCTAACTTACGCGTAAGAAATGTTACGCGTAGGAAAGGGGCCTTATGCGTAGGGCTTACGCGTAGGCGTATAAAAACCTTACGCGTAAGGCTTACTCGTAAGAGTAGACCTTATGCGTAGAGTCACTGTTTACGCATATCCTTCACAGGATACGCGTAGTCCCATTGTAGAACCTTATGCGTAGTAGTTACGCGTAGGATTTCTCTTACGCATAACTGCTTACGCGTAAGATAATCCTTATGTGTAGAGATTCAATGACCTTGATTCTGAGTTTTACGAGTAGCAAGCCTGAAATAAACCATCATAACATCAATCTTAACACTTATATTCATTCTAACATCAAATCATGGCATGAAAACACATTTAACATTTATGCGTAGAAAGTCATATGCGTAGGTCAAAACCCTAAGGGTTATGTATTACGCGTATAATTTCTACCCATGGGATTTGCACCAAACAATTTCTGGTAGTTCTAAGATGTTGTGAGAGTCTATAAACCAAGTTATAACATTTAAATCGTGGAAAATTAAAAATGCCCAAACTTATGAACTTTAAACCCTAATTTCAAATTTTTAATCATTTAGAGTTTCTGGGTGGTTATAGAGCTTGGAAATCATCAATTCATCATCATATAAACATTACACAACAATCTTTTTGACCAAAACTCTTCACATTTGTAAACACCCAAATCGACTCATAAACCCTAATATTCAAAAACCATCAATTCGTGTTTCTGGGTGGATTTAGAGGGTAAAATTAGTATCATTGATGTAAAAGACACGTTTTGACACATTCTTTTCAACCACAAACACACTCACATTGATTGTGTGTTCATACGCTTATGCGTAGAACACATAATCACGCGTAACAATCGTTTTAGCCGAAGGATTTGCTTGAAATTCAAAACCTTAGCTTGTATTACTGTTAAGATCATGAAAACACTTACAAAATGATGATCTAAAGTACGGATTTCTTGAACGAATTCTAGGCGTAGGATGTTTAAGGTTAAGTGTAATAAATGTGAAGTAAATGTTAGGTAGGAGGTGTTTTTATTTAAAATAACTTTAAGATTTTGACATTTTTGGTCCCTCCACCTTTTCCTTTTTCAAACAAAGCCATTTAACTTCCATTTTGGTTACCAAACAAAGATTTTAAGAAATAACTTTGACGACACTCCCCCTTGACTTAGGTAATAAATTGTGAAAGGTTATAAATTTTAGTCCGAGGAGTGTCATTTAACCAGAAACATTTACCACCATTGATAAAAGAAACAACCGGGATATAATAACATGCAAGTACACAGATGTTTTGAAACAGTTAAGTGATGATTTTCTCCCCCTCAACACTTGATCGGAAAAATACTGAATTTTTGAAAGATTATAGTGTTGATGGAAGAAATGTACTTGCCATGTTGAAAGAAAAGTAGATTAGAAGAATATTTTTATTGTTTTGTAAGATTTTATATTTTTGTATTTTGTTTTTGAAATTTATTTACAAAAGATGTTTTGGTGTTTGACAGGTTTTTAAGACTGTTTTAAGAGGTCATCCAATTCCTCTTGAGTCAAACACCTCATACCAATCCGGTGGACCAACTCATTAAACCTAGCGGGAGGCAAGGCTTTGGTGAGTAGATCTGCCAATTGGTATTCTGTACCCACAAAGTATAATTCAACGGTACCCTGTTCCACGTGGTCTTTGATGAAATGATAGCGTAGATCGATGTGCTTTGATTTCAAGTGCTGAAATGAGTTGCACGAGATCGCAATGGCACTCCGATTGTCGCAGTACATCGGGATTCTGTCAAATACGTAACCATAGTCTTTGAGTTGTGTTCTCATCCATATGACTTGAGCACAACACGCGGACATGGCTACATATTCTGCTTCGGTTGATGACAGCGATGTACAATCCTGCTTCTTTGATTGCCAAGACACCAGTTTATCACCAAGAAATTGTAGAGCGCCTGAAGTACTTTTCCTTGATTCTAAGCATCCTGCGTGGTCAGCATCTGAAAAAGCGATTAGTTCAAAACCAGAATCCTTCGGATACCAGATCCCCAAGTTAATGGTTCCCTTGATGTATCGGAGGATTCTTTTAGCCTCAGAGAGTTGGGTTTCAGTTGGTCGCGACTGATAACGGGAGCATAGATAAACGGCAAAGACAATATCAGGTATGCTAGCTGTTAGATACATGAGAGACCCAATAATACTTCGGTATTTGGTAGGGTCAACTAATTTCCCATGTAAATCAGCGTCTAGCTTCTTGGTATGAGTCATTGGTGTGGCATAAGTATCACAGGTTTTCATTCCAAATTTGTTTAACAATTCAAGGGCATATTTGGACTGACTCAAGAAAATACCAAGGGGTGATTGATGAACTTGCAATCCTAGAAAGAACGTAAGTTCACCCATCATGGACATTTCAAAATTTTTCTTCATTAGTTTTGCAAAAGCGATTGAAAACTTTTTATGTGTAGACCCAAAAATGATGTCATCCACGTAAATTTGAACAATTAAGATATGTGCCCCGTGATATTGTATAAAAAGAGTTGGGTCAACCGAGCCTTTGGTGAAATTATTAGCAATGAGGAAAGATGATAGCTTATCGTACCATGCCCGAGGGGCTTGCTTGAGACCATAAAGAGCTTTGTTCAGTTTGTAGACATGGTTCGGGCACTCTGGATCAACGAATCCTTCGGGTTGGCTGACATAAACCGTTTCTTTCAGTTGTCCGTTGAGAAACGCAGTTTTGACATCCATTTGAAAGACCGTCATGTTCATATGAGCCGCGAGCGCGAGAAACATCCGAACAACCTAAAAACGAGCAACCGGAGCAAAAGATTCTTCAAAGTCTATTCCTTCTTCCTGACGATAACCCTTAGCAACTAGACGTGACTTGTTTCGGATGACGTTCCCTTCAGCATCCAATTTGTTTTTCCAAATCCATTTGAGACCAATGACGTAGACCCCTGTTGGTCTTTCAACCAGTTCCCATACTTCAAGACGTTTGAATTGGTTGAGTTCTTCTTGCATGGATTCAATCCAGTTGTCTTTTTTCATTGCGTCTTTAATGTTTTTAGGCTCAGATTGGCAGACAGTGAGTGCATAAATGCAATGTTCACCATCTGTGTGAAGACGTTGTCTCGTAACGACTGGTTGATTCGGGTTGCCAATAATATTAGCCAGAGGATGGTCTTTTGTCCATCGATGTGTAGAGGGTTGATGTTGGTATACATTGTGCAGATTCTGAGGATTCAAATGGTTTGTTGATGATTCCGCGACATCAGGTGCAGCAGTGTCATTAGCAAATAAGTTAAAGAACGCATTTGGATCAAAATCTGCAGGTGGGGGTACTTCATTCAGAATATCATCAGCTGGTTCATCATTGTTGGAAGCGGTGTGTTCAATTGTTGTGTTGGAGTCAACTGGTGTAGGTGCATCTTCAACAGTAGTTGTTGTAGCAGGTGTATCAGGTATAGGAATATTATCAGGTTGTGCAGCGGATACACCTGGAGCACGTTCATCAATATCGTCACTGAACAGAGGAGCAAATAACCTTTCCATTTGTTGACGAGTGAGCTGGGGGCTTTGTTCAGCTGATGACGGGGGTTGAGGGAAGTTTAAATGGTTGTGACCGGGTTCTGAGCTGTTATACTCAGAAGCCATTTCCGTGAGTTCATCAAAATGAGCATGAATCGTTTCCATCACCTGTTTTGTACGACGATTCCAGATTCGGTAACCTTTAGAACTCTCACAATATCCAATAAAGACTCCAATGTCAGCTTTGGCTTTGAGCTTTCCAAAATCATCACGATCATTATTCGGATAGCAAAGGGATCCAAATACATGAAAGTGTTTGAGATTCGGTTTATGGTTGTGGACAAGCTCGAAAGGTGTTTTGTTGTGGCGTTTTGTAATCATAGAACGGTTTTGAGTATAGCATGCAGTAGATATGGCTTCTGCCCACAAGTAATCTGGAAGTTTAGCCTTGATTAACATTGTTCTTGCAGCTTCCACTAACGTTTGGTTTCGTCTTTCAACAACTCCGTTTTGTTCTGGTGTACGTGCAATAGATGTTTGATGCTGAATTCCCACTTTCTCATAGAATTCATGAAGGGTTTGGTTAACAAATTCAGTACCTCTGTCTGTTCTGATTAGCCTGACGGTGTTGCGGAGCTGAACCTGTATTTTTGTGAGAAAGGTGATGATCATTTGTGGAGCTTGGTCTTTGCTTCGAAGAAAGTAGACCCAAGTCCAGCGTGAGTAATCATCAACAATTACTAAGATGTAGCGTTTGCCATTGATCGTTTGCACACACATCAGGCCACACAAATCCATGTGAAGAAGATGAAGCACATGCTGAGAGCTGTGTTCCACCTTTGAAGGAAAATGAGCACGAGTGCTTTTCCCTTGTTCACAGGCTGAGCAAAGGTGATCTTTTGAATACCAGAATCGTGGGAGACGTTCAACTAGTTTGTGTCGAGCAAGGTTGGTGATGGTTTGAAAGTTTAGATGTGAGAGACGACGGTGCCATAGCCAGGATTTTGTTGATGTTGCCTTTGAAAGTAAGCAGATAGGGGATGAAGCAACCATGTCTTGCATAGAGATAGTGTAGAGACTAGAATTACGCGAGCCAGACATAAGGTCATTTCCTTGTAGATCACGAATGAAACAAGTTTTCTCCCTGAAAGCAACCTCCAAATCTCCATCACAAAACTGACCAACTGAAATCAGATTATGATCGAGGCCTTCCACATAGTAAACCCTGCTGATTTCGATGTTCCCATTGACATAATCTCCGTAGCCCATGATAGCTGCGAAGTGATCATTCCCGAACCTGACAGTGCCAATGAACTTTGCAATAAAGTTTGATAACAGTTTAAGGTTGCCTGTCATGTGTCGGGAACATCCGCTATCAACAATCCAGAGAATGATCTGTATCACCTGCATTACACACAGACGACACAGATGGAATAGAGGTAGATGTGGAACCCGAGATGTTAGAGGGTTTCGAAGCATGTATATTAGATATACACACATTAATAATTTTAGGCATCCATTTAAACCCTAGTGTGTTATATATTCATTTCTGCCATCTATAACTACTCTTTGCTTTAGTCTTAGTGAATGCACTAGGTGATACTACATTCTTAGGAGGTGAAACTGGAGCTACAGGGACAGCAATTATTGCCTTAGAATCTAAAGAAGGCGGTCTACCAAGCACAGACTTAGAATGATTAGTGGGCCTAGCGGTATTCCGATTCTTAGGATTCCGTAAACGAGAGATTATAGCTTTAGCAACACATTTGTCATGACAATCCGAATTCATACTTTTACGACAAATAACACAAGGTGCATCAGACTGAATATCAAAAGTACTTAACGGTTTAGCATTCGTTACATCACTATTTCTATTACATTTGCCAAACGCAACATCTATAGTGGAAGCAACGTGAGTCTTATTCATAGTCCTAGAGTGTTCTTCTACTTTAGCATTCCTTATTGATCTTTTCTTAGGTCGCAACTTCCTATTCTTCGATTGAGTGCTCCTAGGCTGTGAAGTGCGGACGTTTGGAAAAGACGCAACTATTCCTGTTTCAGTAGAAGGAAGCACGTTAGCAACTTGTGATTTGGCAGTAGGGATTCTAGGTGCACGATTACTAAGTGTTACTGGTGCTAATCTCTTAATGATGGTTGGCGGGAGTTGTTCATACTTTCCTAACATTTCTCTTAACTTAGAGATAGTGTGAATCAAATCTTGATTTTCAGAACGAATATTACCAGCAAAATTCATGACTTCGCTAGTGTGAGCAAGATAGTGATCAAGTTCGTTTGATGCTTCATGACGAGTCTTATTGAGTAACTCAAATATGACACTATATTCCTGTTTAACTGTTACAAGTTCTTGTTCATATTTAGTGATTTGACTTTTCAAAGATACGTTTTGATCATCCAGTTGCTCAATTTTAGGATCAGAAGATTTTGCACTCAACAGAGCGATTTTCTTTTGAAAACTAAGTTGATGATTGTGAATATCTTTTTCACACCAATGAAGACGACGTTTTGCATTGTAAAGTTCATTGAGTAATTGTTTATTTTCAGCTTTTAAAGACTCGATCTGAAGCACATTATCAGTATTCTCAACAGTTACCATAGAGTCAACATTATCAGCAGAGGTATAATCAGATGCATGTGGCAAAGAATAGAATAACACAACATTATGGATATCAGCACAGATAACATCTTCCAAGAGTCGATCAACATCTTTTCTCAACATTTTCTTTTTACGTTTAGTATTAGAAATAGATGTTTCAGTTTTCTCGAAAACTACCTTCATCACTCCAAGCTCCTTATGAAAATCCTTTACCCAAGCTAATGCACAACTTTTCAAATTTTTAACATTTGGTAAAAGATTTTTCTGAAAAATGTCTCTTTGTTCTCGCGCTAAAGGCGATTGAAAGTGTTGAACTTTGATTTTAGAATGATGTTCTATCTCATGTTCTAAAGTTTTGAGGTCAGCCATGAAAATATCAAAATATCTAAGAATTTTGCGATTTTCAGGTTTTGAGTTTACTTCACTGATTGAAGGTAAAGGACCATAAATTTGTGAATAATCTGGTTGGGGATTAACATTAGAAGACTCAGGTGTTTTGATGATAACCCTTGGTGTGTTAGAAGAATCCGTTGGTGTGACAAAAGTGACCGGTTTTGAATAATTAAAAGGTTTGTTGTAAACAACAGTTTTTAATTTTGATCGACTCTCGTCTTCTGCATCTAATTCCTCTTGACGATGATATTCAACAACACTCATAACAGTATCATTAATTTTATATTCTGCACTGGAAACTTCAGGATTTGGTTTGAATGTTTTTAGTGAAAGCTTTGGTTTGTAATCAGCTAGGTTTGGTCCATATCCTTTTGGATTGGGTTTTAAAGTAAATTTTTCAATAGCTGTTACTGATTCACCATGTTTGTAAACAACAGTTTTAAACTCTTTAATTTTGTTTTGCAAGCCAATAATTTCTGCAAGAAGGTCATCTACCCGATTCGTTGAATGCTTTTTGTATGCGGAGAACTGTTTTTGACAAGTTAACAACTCAGCCTTAGCTTTTTGATTTTCCAAGGTGAGAGCGTTAATTTGCTTTTTATGTTCATGTTTCAGTTGTTCTATTTCAGACAACAAAACATTCTTCGAAGCGGCTAGATCACGCATCTATCTCTCTAAATATTTTTCGTTTTGATGAGATTTAGCAAAAGCGGCTTCAAAACCTTTTTCACGGTTTTATTGAGTTTTGAAAATTTTGAGTTGCATTTGTAAGCATTCAAAATCCTTGGTTAACAGTGCATTTTTGCTTTTTAAGTCCTTGTTTAATGCATAACATTCCTCCATTTTGATTTGATGGTCGTGAATTAAACGAGCAAAATCTGGATGAGGCAACAGTTCGGCTTGTTCAACGTGAGTCACAACATGATCATTATTTAGATCCTCAAGTACAACCACGGAGTCAATTTGATTATCAAAGGAAACCATAAGGTCATCTTGATCGTCAAATGTAACTACGGGGTTTATTTGAAAATCGTCAGAATGAGATGTAGATGACTCATTTTGAACAGTCTGAGCCGTGTCGGATTCAGATATTGGCGGAGATATTAGTTCAGATATGATGATGGTTTGTTCGGGTACCTGAGACAAGCCATCAGTGTCATACACTGGGCCTGTGTCACTCATGTGTAACTCATGCATATTAGCCATCAACATAACAGCTGCATTGGCCTGCAAGTCCTCTATATCATCATCTGAGTCTGCATCTTCCATAAAGCTCTATTCCTTGTTTGTGAGAGATCCACCAGCTTCATCCTTAAGAGCCAAAAGAAGAGCCTCTTTGAAATAAGTACTGCCCCTAGTCCTTGGCTTTGGGCATGCATTAGCCAGGTGTCCCTTCTCATTGCAGTTGTAGCATCGAAGACCATTCAACCCATTCTGAGCATTTCCCTGTTCCACCACTGGAGCTCTGTTGTTATTCCTACCCATAGCATTAAACCCTTGACCACCTCCAATTTGACGACCATAACCACGATTCTGAACTTCAACTCGTCCATTGTTCACAACAGCCTGATTTCGTGTATTGGATGAGGAACGAATACGATTGTTGGATTTGTTGGTATAACGGCTAAAAGCATTAGCAATCATAACAAATCCCTGTTGCAATGCTTCGAACGGATCGGATTCCTCATTAGTTTGACTATGAAGTGTTTGATCATTGTTGTTGTTGTAAGGAACCAATTGATTTTTTTGAGGTTGCTGTGATTGATCGTTTGGTGTGACTGAGGCAGTTGGTTGAGTTGCTTTTTGAGGAGGATAAATTTGTTGAGCATATAAGGCAAGTTGTTGATTTTCCAGATGTGTAGGTTGAGCTATTTGAGCACGGAGAATCCTTTCCCGATCAACTTCCTTCTCATGAGGCTTCAAGTAATCGTATAACAATCCATATGTAGAATGATGCATATTCTTCGCTTGACGGAGAAAAATGACATACTTCTCCCATTCAGGACCAAGACTACTCAGGAACTTAGTATTCACTGCAATTCTTGGCATGATGATGTTGTGTTTATCTAAATCATTGATGATGTCTGAAAATCGATGATGATAAGACTCTAGTGTCTCTCCAGGTTCAATCATGAAGTGTTCATAAGCCAAGTAAATTTTCGATTCCAAATCCTCCTGATTGAGTATTGATCCTTCCATAAGAAGATGAATATGGTCCCACATTTCTTTTGCAGTCTTTTGAGCATCAACACTTCGAAGAATTGGGTTAGGTAATCCTAAAAGGATATATTGCATTGCAAGCTCATCAGCTTCATAGTGTAGAAGCTCTGTTTGATTTAGATCTGCAACAGTAGCAATGTTTGTTTGTTCATCTCTTGGTGGAACAGCATTAGGATCTCCGGGTACAATGACAGTAGGCATCTCAAAAGGACCTTCCAAGATAACCTTCTTTACGAACTTTCCATGTGGCTTCTTCAGATCACAAAACCTAAAGAACCTTATCACCCATTGATCGTAATTTCCTGGAGTGAGCATTGGAGGTCTATCAAGTGATCCAGCCTCATGAATTGATTGTTGGCTGCTTAAAGCTTCACACATCTTTGCAAACCAAGTGGGTTCCTTCATAGTGTTCCTTGATGGATGTTGATTGAAGTCATTTGTGTAGGGTTGAACTTGAAGACTTGGCGGTGTTTGAACCATTTGTGGTGGGAGAATTGCACCAAGTTGTGGAGTATGTTGTTGATTAAATTGTTGTTGATAAATTGCTTGTTGTTGATTCCATTGTTGATGTTGTGGACTTAGTTGTTGTTGTCGTTGAGAATAAGTGTAAGGGAAATAGTTAGAGTATGGTGGTTGAGACATGTTGAAAACTTGTGTTGGTAAAAATGGATCTTTGTAGTCGAATGAACCTTTGATGAAGAAGTATCCTTAGGCGTAGAAATCACAATAGCCAAGTAGCACTTATGCGTAAAAACACCAAAGTTACGCGTAACAATAAGGAGTTACGCGTAGATTTAGCTTACGCGTAAGTATGGAAAATACTCTAAAGTTATGCGTAGACAAAAGTTATGCGTAGAAAGTTAGGCGTAGGATTATCTTATGCGTAAGACTAGGCTTAGGCGTAAGAAAAATCTTATGCGTAGGATTTCTACGCGTAAGCTTATGCTTATGCGTAATTTTAGGGTTTTATCCCAAGTGATCTTTTACACTTCACAGTGCAAAAGATATCCAAAGTTGACGTATTTTCAGACTTATCCAAGTAAGAAAACACGGAGTAAACCACGAAAATGAAGATCAAACCAAGGATAATCTTACGCGTAGGATTAGGGTTTTGCTACGCGTAGAATTACTCGTAATTTTGATTTTGCCCAAAAATGTTTCTAAACCAGTTTTTGTGTGTTGAAATAGCTTCAATAACACCAAAAGACACAAAAGTGTGAAACTTGATGATCCAAAGCACTCAAAACAGTTATGCGTAGAACGATACCCACGAACAAAAACAAGCTTAAAAACTTAGATCCACGCGTAAAGTTTGAAACTTTTTGCCAAAAACAAGTATTTTAACACCTTAAAACGTTGAAAGTACAAGAATCTTGGATTAAAAAGTGTAAAAAACAAGTTTTTAAGCGAACCAAAGTATCAAACGTGTGTTTTAAGCGTACGACCGAAACCCACTTCAAAAACAAACACGATTCACCCAACTAGTAGGCGATTGATACCACTGTTAGGTCACTAGTTTTACAAACACAAGTAATATAGAAAGAGATAAGGCGATTGAACAAGATCTAACACACACACACACACGATATTAAAGACGGTTTAGGCGTAGGATGTGAATGAGAGAAAAACTTGAACAACCAACCTTCAAATGAAGGTTTACATAGAGTATTTATAGGAGGAAAGCTAGGGCAACACTCCTAGTTTCCATCCTTTCCTTAATGGACTTGGGCCTAGGCTTATGGGCCTTCTACATAAGCCTAAGGCTAATTGCAAACATAAAGGCCATAATAAAGCTAACTATTACATATTAATTACAAACACTTGATTATGGTTTAGGAGTGATTCCAACAGCGAAAAATGGCCCATTATAAATAAGTGGTCCCAATACATAAATCAGAGTCATCTATGACCGTGCCATGCCTTTGCCTTGCGCCTCCAAAAATAAGCTATCACCTAAAAACATGAAGATACATGCTAAAAGGGGTCAGCTTACGCTGGTGAGTTCATAGATTTATTTAAAAGGGATTTCAGTACACTGTTTCAAATTTGGTTTTTGATGACCATTACGTCTTGCATAATGTCATAAAGTTTATGGTTTCATTTCATAAAAGAATTTCATTAGTGGACCATGAAAAGGGTATATGTACACTACAATGAATATAATGCCACATATCTTTAAGTTTATTACGCTAGCACTAAGTTCATGCAACCGAAGCTCCGACAGTTTATGTATGCACAAGGAAGTCATACAAATAAGGAGCCCATGGCGAGTGTTTATCCCAATACACTCGATTCCGACATGCTATATGTTTCGCCTTCACCCAAGCGGGGTCAACCGAACAGAGGAGTCACCCTCAATAGATCTATTTATAACATTCGCGCTTCCCAGCAGGAATTGACGGTTCATGAAAAGGGCAATTTGGGATCTAAAGTCTTAGGCTAAGCTGCGTAATATTCTAGGTCAAAGGTTTTGGTGTGGTCCATAAAGCATCTAGGTATGATGTATCTTAAAACATATCAATCAAAGGGCATAGTATGCATAGAATGCAGAATTTTAGTAATTAAATCATTTAAGTAAAAATGAGCATGTATCTTCCCCCAAAATAGTTATAAAACAAGTAAAAGTATGGGCTATGAAACTCACCTTGGCAATGTGCAATATGAAGTCTAAAGGAAATTAAATCAAGGAGTGATAGTGCACGGCTCCGACACGCAACCTAATTAAGTACGGCATATTTAGTCTTCATGTTTAAGACTCGATAAAGTTTAACTAACTTTATAAATTTTAAATGTTTTTGTTGTTGTTGATGTTGCTTGCGTGGCATCGTTTTAAGTTTGAAAAAAAAATATTTTTCAAAGGGTTGTGTGTATATCGGCTTATGGTACAGAAAGAGTATATAAAGGAAAAGTATCGAGTATGAACGAGACCTTGGTTTAGTGATAACCGAATGACGGTGTACGAAGAATTGTGTATGTGATGTAGGACTTTTTCGATGCAAGGATAACGTGGTTGAAAAATACATCCATATATGTTAAGTGCTGTTGGAATCACTCCTAAACAGTATTTCAAGTATTTATATTTCACATGTAATAGGTAGCTTTATTATGGCCTTTATGTTTGTTTAAGGTCAAGCTTATGTAGAAGGCCCATAAGCTTAGGCCCAAGCCCAATAAGGAATAGGGAAGGAGAGGGAGTGTTGCCCTAGCTCCTTGCCTATATAAACAATGTAATAACCCTCACTTGAGGGTTGGTTGTTCAAGTTTTCCTTTCACATATGCCTCACGCCTAAACCGTCTTTAGTATATCGTGTGTGTGTGCTTGCTTACTTGTTCAATCGCCTTATCTCTTTCTCTATAACTTGTGTTTGTAAAACTAGTGACCTAACAGTGGTATCAATCGCCAAATAGTTGGGTGTACACTTTGTTTTTGAAGTTTTTGGTTTTGGGTCTTACGCGTAAAGATAACGCCATATTTGGTTCTCTTAAAAACTCGTTTTTTACACTTTTTAATCCAAGATTCTTGTACTTTCAATGTTTTGAGGTGTTAAAATACTTGTTTTTGGCAAAAAGTTTCAAACTTTACGCGTGGATCTACGTTTTTAAGCTTGTTTTTGTTCGTGGGTGTCGTTCTACGCGTAACCTGTTTAGCAGTTTTGGTACATCAAAATTCACATTTTTGTGTTCTTTTGGTACTATTGAAGCTATTCCATAACAAAAATCTGGTTTAGAAACACATTTGGGCAAAATCAAAGTTACGAGTAATCCTACGCGTATCAAAATCCTAAAATTACGCGTAAGATTTTCCTTGGTTTGATCTTCATTTTCCTGGTTTATTCCGTGTTTTCTTACTTGGATAAGTCTGAAAATACGTCGACTTTGGATATCTTTTGCACTGTGAAGTGTAAAAGATCATTTGGGAAAAAACCCTAAAATTACGCATAAGCATAAGCTTACGCGTAGAAATTCTACGCATAAGATTCACTTTACGCGTAAACTTAGGTCTACGCATAAGGTAATCCTACGCCTAACTTTCTACGCCTAACTTTTGTCTACGCCTAACTTTAGTGCTTTTATCCTACTTACGCGTAAGCTAAAACCTACGTGTAACTCCTCATTGTTATGCGTAACTTTTGGTGTTTTTACGCATAAGTACTACTTGGTTCTTGTCTTTTCTACGCCTAAGGACACTTCATCAACAAAGGTTCATTCGACTACAAAGATCCATTTTTACCACACAAGTTTATCATTATGTCTCAACCACCATACTCTAACTATTTCCCTCACACTTATAATCATCAACAACAACAACAATTAACTCCACAACATCAACAATGGAATCAACAACAAGCTATTTATCAACAACAATTTAATCAGCAACATACTCCACAACTTGGTGCAATTCCACAACCACAAATGGTTCAACCACCACCAAGCCTTCAAGTTCAAACCTACACAAATGATTTCAATCAACATCCATCAAGGAACACTATGAAGGAACCCACTTGGTTTGCAAAGATGTGTGAAGCTTTAAGCAGCCAACAATCAATTCATGAAGCTGGATCACTTGATAGACCTCCAATGCTTACTCCAGGAAACTACGATCAATGGGTGATAAGGTTCTTTAGGTTTTGTGATCTGAAGAAGCCACATGGAAATTTCTTAAAGAAGGTTATCTTGGAAGGTCCATTTGAGATGCCTACTGTCATTGTACCCGGAGATCCAACTGCTGTTCCACCAAGAGATGAACAAACCAACATTGCTACTGTTGCAGATTTAAATCCTACAGAACTTCTACACTATGAAGCTGATGAACTTGCAATGGAATACATCCTCTTAGGATTACCAAACCCAATTCTTCGTAGTGTTGATGCTCAAAAGACTGCACAAAAAATGTGGGATCATATTCGTCTTCTTATGGAAGGATCTGTACTCAATCAGGAGGATTTGGAATCCAAAATTTACTTGGCTTATGAACACTTCATGATTGAACCTGGAGAGACACTAGAGTCCTATCATCATCGATATTCAGACATCATCAATGATTTGGATAAACACAACATCATCATGCCAAGAATTGCAGTGAATACTAAGTTCCTGAGTAGTCTTGGTCCAGAATGGGAGAAGTATGTCATTTTTCTCCGTCAAGCGAAGAATATGCATCATTCTACTTATGGATTGTTGTACGATTACTTGAAGCCTCATGAAAAGGAAGTTGATCGGGAAAGGATTCTCCGTGCTCAACTTGCTAAACTGTCACAACCGGACAATCAACAACTTGCCTTGTAAGCTCAACAGAATTATCCCTCTCAACCAGCAACTCAACCAACTGCTTCAAACACACCTTCACAGCAACAACCTCAACAAAATCAATTGGTTCCATACAGCAACAATGCTCAAGCATATGTCAGTGAAGCGACTGAGGAAATCGATCCATTCGAAGCATTGCAACAAGGATTTGTGATGATTGCTAATGCTTTTGGCCGTTACACCAACAAATCCAACAATCGTATTCGTTCCTCATCTAACACACGGACTCAAGCTGTTGTGAACAATGGACGTGTTGAAGTTCAGAATCGTGATTATGGTCGTCCGATGGGCGGTGGTCAAGGGTTTAATGCTGTGGGTAGGAATAACAACAGAGCTCAAGTGGTGGAATAGGGAAATGCTCAGAATCGGTTAAATGGTCTTAGATGCTACAACTGCAATGAGAAGGGACACCTGGCCAATGCATGCCTAAAGCCAAGGACTAGGGGCAGTGCTTATTTCAAAGAGGCTTTACTTTTGGCTCTAAATGATGAAGCTGGTGGATCTCTCACAGACAAAGAACAGAGCTTTATGGCAGATGCAGAATCAGATGATGATATGGAGGACTTGCAGGCTAATGCAGCTGTTATGTTGATGGCTAATATGCATGAGCTGCACATGAGTGATACAGGCCCAGTGTATGACACTGATGGCTTGTCTCAGGTACCCGAACAAACCATCATCATATCTGAACTCATATCTCCGCCAATATCTGAATCCGGCACGGATCAGACTGTTCAAAATGAGTCTTCTACATCTCTGTCTGATGATTTTCAAGTTAACCCTATAGTTACATTTGACGATCAAGATGACCTTATGGTTTCCTTTGATAATCAAATTGACTCCGTGGTCGTACTTGAGGATCTAAAGAATGATCATGTTGAGACTCACGTTGAACAAGATGATCTGTTGCCTCATCCGGATTTTGCTCGGTTAATTCAAGACCATAAAATCAAAATGGAGGAATGTTATGCATTAAATCAGTCCTTAAAAAGTAAAAATGCACTGTTAACCAAGGATTTTGAATGCTTACAAATGCAACTCAACTTTTTCAAAACTCAAGAAAACCGTGAAAAAGGTTTTGAAGCCGCTTTTGCAAAATCTCATCAAAATGAAAAATATTTAGAGAGACAGATGCGTGATCTAGCCGCCTCGAAGAATGCTTTGTTGTCTGAATTAGAACAACTGAAACACGAACATAAAAAGCAAATTAACTCTCTCACCTTGGAAAATCAAAAAGCTAAGGCTGAGTTGTTAAATTGTCAAAAACAGTTCTCCGCATACAAAAAGCATTCAACGAATCGGGTAGATGACCTTCTTGAAGAAATTATCGGCTTGCAAAACTAACTTAAAGAGTTTAAAACTGTTGTTTACAAACATGGTGAATCAGTAACAGCTATTAAAAAGTTTACCTTAAAACCCAATCCAAAAGGATATGGAAAAAATCTAGCTGATTACAAACCAAAGCTATCACTAAAAACATTCAAACCAACTCCTGACGTTTCCAGTGCAGAATACAAAATTGATAATGCTGTCATGAGTGTTGTTGAATATCATCGTCAAGAGGAATTAGATGCAGAAGACGAGAGTCGATCAAAATTAAAACACGTTGTTTACAACAAACCTTTTAATTATAAAAATGCGGTCACTTTCGTCACACCAACGGATTCTTCAAACACACCAAGGGTTATCATCAAAACACCTGAGTCTTCTAATGTTAATCCCAAAACAGAATTTGCACAAACTTATGGTCCTTTACCTTCCATTAGTGAAGTAAACTCAAAACCTGAAAATCGAAAAATCCTTCGATATTTTGACATTTTCATGGCTGACCTCAAAATTTTACAACATGAGATAGAATATCGCTCTGAAATCAAAGTTGAACATTTTCAATCGCCTCTGGCGCGAGAACAAAGAGACATTTTTCAGAAAAATCTTTTACCTAATGTTAAAAACTTGAAAAGTTGTGCAATTGCCTGGGAAAAGGATTTTCATAAGGAACTTGGGGTAATGAAAAACGTTTTCGAGAAAATAGAAACATCTATTTCTAACACTAAACGCAAAAAGAAACTGTTGAGAAAAGATGTTGATCGACTCTTGGAAGATGTTATCTGTGCTGATATCCATAATGTTGTGTTACTTCATGCCTTGCCATTTGCATCTGATTACATCTCTGCTGATATTGTTGAAACTGTTGTAACTGTTGAGAACACCGATAATGTGCTTCAGATCGAGTCTTTAAAAGCTGAAAATAAACGATTACTCACTGAAATTTACAATGCAAAACGTCGTCTTCATTGGTGTGAAAAAGATATCCACAATCATCAACTTAGTTTTCAAAAGAAAATCGCTCAGTTGAGTGCTAAATCTTCTGATCCTAAAATTGAACAACTGGATGATCAAAACGTGTCTTTGAAAAGTCAAATCTCAAAATATGAACAAGAACTTTTAAAAGTTAAACAGGAATATGGTGTCATATTTGATTTACTCAAAAAGACTCGACTTGAAGCATCAAACGAACTTGATCACTATCTTGCTCACACTAGAGATGTAATGAATTTTGCTGGAAATATTCGTTCTGAAAATCAAGATCTGATTCACACTATCTCTGAGTTACGGGAAATGTTAGGAAAGTATGAACAACTTCCGCCTACGGTGATTAAGAGATTAGCACCAGTCACACTTAGTAATCGTGAACCTAGAATTCCCACTGCCAAATCACAAGTTGCTAATGTGTTTCCCTCTACTGAAACAGGAATAGTTGCATCTTTTCCAAACGTCCGCACTTCACAGCCTAGGAGCACTCAATCGAAGAATAGGAAGTTGCGACCTAAGAAAAGATCAATAAGGAATGCTAAAGTAGAAGAACACCCTAGGACTCTGAATAAAAATCATGTTGCTTCCTCTATAGATGTTACGTCTGGCAAATGTAATAGAAATAGTGATGTAACGAATGCTAAACCGTTAAGTACTTTTGATATTCAGTCTGATGCACCTTGTGTTATTTGTCGAAAGAGTATGAATTCTGATTGTCATGACAAATGTGTTGCTAAAGCTATAATCTCTCGATTACGGAATCCTAAGAATCGGAATACCTCTAGGCCCACTAATCATTCTAAGTCTGTGCTTGGTAAACCACCTTCCTTAGATTCTAAGGCAACCATTGCTATCACAGTAGCTCCCGCTTCACCTCCTAAGAATGATGTACCACCTAGTGCTTTCACTAAGACTAAAGCAAAGAGTAGTTATAGATGGCAGAAATGGATATATAACACACTAGGATTTAAATGGATGCCTAAAATTATCAATGTGTGTATGTCTAACACACCTGCTTCGGAACCCTCTAACATTTCGGGTTCCACATCTACTTCTATTCCATCTGTGTCGTCTGTGTGTAATGCAGGTGATACAGATCATTCTCTGGATTGTTGATAGCGGATGTTCCCGACACATGACAGGCAACCTTAAACTGTTATCAAACTTTATTGCAAAGTTCATTGGCACTGTCAGATTCGGGAACGATCACTTCGCAGGCATCATGGGCTACGTAGATTATGTCAATGGGAACATCGAAATCAGCAGAGTTTACTATGTGGAAGGCCTCGGTCACAATCTATTTTCAGTAGGTCAATTTTGTGATGGAGATTTGGAGGTTGCTTTCAGGGAGAAAACTTGTTTCATTCGTGATCTACAAGGAAATGACCTTATGTCTGGCTCGCGTAATTCTAGTCTCTACACTATCTCTATGCAAGACATGGTTGCTTCCTCTCCCATTTGCTTACTTTCAAAGGCAACATCTACAAAATCCTGGCTATGGCACCGTCGTCTCTCACATCTAAACTTTCAAACCATCACCAACCTTGCTCGACACAAACTAGTTGAAGGACTCCCACGATTCCGGTATTCAAAAGATCACCTTTGCTCAGCCTGTGAACAAGGAAAAAGCACTCGTGCTCATTTTCCTTCAAAGGTGGAACACAGCTCTCAGCATGTACTACATCTTCTTCACATGGATTTGTGTGGCCCGATGCGCGTGCAAACGATCAATGGCAAACGCTACATCTTAGTAATTGTTGATGACTACTCACGATGGACTTGGGTCTACTTTCTTCGTAGCAAAGACCAAGCTCCACAAATGATCATCACCTTTCTCACAAAGATACAGGTTCATCTCCGCAACACCGTCAGGATAATCAGAACAGACAAAGGAACTGAATTTGTTAACAAAACCCTTCGTGAATTCTATGAGAAAGTGGGAATTCAGCATCAAACATCTATTGCACGTACACCTAAACAAAACGGAGTTGTTGAAAGACGAAACCGAACGTTAGTGGAAGCTGCAAGAACAATGTTAATCAATGCTAAACTTCCAGATTACTTATGGGCAGAAGCTGTATCTACTGCATGCTATACTCAAAACCGCTCTATGATCACAAAACGCCACAACAAAACACCTTTCGAGCTTGTCCACAACTACAAACCGAATCTCAAACACTTTCATGTATTTGGATCCCTTTGCTATCCGAATAATGATCGTGATGATTTTGGAAAGCTCAAAGCCAAAGCTGATATTGGAGTCTTCATTGGATACTGTGACAATTCTAAAGGTTTCCGAATCTGGAATCGTCGAACTAAGGAGGTAATGGAAACGATTCATGCTCATTTCGATGAACTCACGGAAATGGCTTCTGAGTATAACAGCTTAGAACCCGGACACAACCGTTTAAACTTCCCTCAACCCCCATCATCAGCTGAACAAAGCCCCCAGCTAACTCGTCAACAAATGGAAAGGTTATTTGCTCCTCTGTTCTGTGACGATATTGATGAACGTGCTCCTGGTGTATCCGCTGTTTCCGCTGCACAACCTGATAATACTCCTATACCTGATACACCTGCTACAACAACTACTGTTGAAGATGCACCTACACCAGTTGACTCCAACACAACAGTTGAACACACCGCTTCCAATAATGATGAACCAGCTGATGATATTCTGAATGAAGTACCCCCACCTGCAGATTTTGATCCAAATGCGTTCTTCAACCCGTTTGCTAATGAGACTGCTGCACCAGATGTCGCGGAATCTTCAACAAACCATTTGAATCCTCAGAATCTGCACAATGTATACCAACATCAACCCTCTACACATAGATGGACAAAAGACCATCCTCTGGCTAACATTATTGGCAACCCGAATCAACCAGTCGTTACGAGACAACGTCTTCACACAGATGGTGAACATTGCATTTATGCTCTCACTGTCTGCCAATCTGAGCCTAAAAACATTAAAGACGCAATGACAAAAGACAACTGGATTGAATCCATGCAGGAAGAACTCAACCAATTCAAACGTCTTGAAGTATGGGAACTGGTTGAAAGACCAACAGGGGTCTACGTCATTGGTCTAAAATGGATTTCGAAAAACAAATTGGATGCTGAAGGGAATGTTATCCGAAACAAGTCACGTCTTGTTGCTAAGGGTTATCGTCAGGAAGAGGGAATAGACTTTGAAGAATCTTTTGCTCCGGTTGCTCGTCTTGAGGCTGTTCGGATATTTCTCGCGTTCGCTGCTCATATGAACATGACGGTCTATCAGATGGATGTCAAAACGGCGTTTCTCAATGGGCAACTTAAAGAAACGGTCTATGTCAGCCAACCAGATGGATTCGTTGATCCTGAGTTCCCGAACCATGTCTACAAACTGAACAAAGCTCTTTATGGTCTCAAACAAGCCCCTCGGGCATGGTACGATAAGCTATCATCTTTCCTCATTGCCAATAATTTCACCAAAGGCTCGGTTGACCCAACTCTTTTTATACAATATCACGGGGCACATATCTTAATTGTACAAATTTACGTGGATGACATCATTTTTGGGTCGACACATAAAAAGTTTTCAACCGCTTTTGCAAAACTAATGAAGAAAAATTTTGAAATGTCCATGATGGGTGAACTTACGTTCTTTCTAGGACTGCAAGTTCATCAATCACCCCGTGGTATTTTCTTGAGTCAGTCCAAATATACCCTTGAATTGTTAAACAAATTTGGAATGAAAACCTGTGACACTTATGCCACACCAATGGCTCATACCAAGAAGCTAGATGCTGATTTACATGGGAAAGTAGTTGACCCTACCAAATACCGAAGTATTATTGGGTCTCTCATGTATCTAACAGCTAGCAGACCTGATATTGTCTTTGTCGTTTATCTATGCTCCCGTTATCAGTCGCGACCAACTGAAACCCACCTCTCTGAGGCTAAAAGAATCCTCCGATACATCAAGGGAACCATTAATTTGGGGATCTGGTATCCGAAGGATTCTGGTTTTGAACTAATCGCTTTTTCAGACGCTGACCACGCAGGATGCTTAGACTCAAGGAAAAGTACTTCAGGAGCTCTACAATTTCTTGGTAATAAACTGGTGTCTTGGCAATCAAAGAAGCAGGATTGTACATCGCTGTCATCAACCGAAGCAGAATATGTAGCCATGTCCGCATGTTGTGCTCAAGTCATCTGGATGAGAACACAACTCAAAGACTATGGTTACGTATTTGACAGAATCCCGATGTACTGCGACAATCGGAGTGCCATTGCAATCTCGTGCAACTCAGTTCAGCACTCGAAATCAAAGCACATCGATCTTCGCTATCATTTCATCAAGGACCACGTGGAACAGGGTACCGTTGAATTATACTTTATGGGTACCGAATACCAATTGGCAGATCTGCTCACCAAAGCCTTGCCTCCCGCTCGGTTTAATGAGTTGGTCCACCGAATTGGTATGAGGTGTTTGACTCAAGAGGAATTGGATGACCTCTTAAAACAGTCTTAAAAACCTGTCAAACACCAAAACATCTTTTGTAAATAAATTTTCAAAAACAAAATACAAAAATATAAAATCCGATAAAACAACAAAAATATTCTCCTAATCTATCTTTCTTTCAACATGGCAAGTACATCTATTCCGTCAACACTTTAATCTTTCAAAATTCAGTATTTTTCCGATCAAGTGTTGAGGGGGAGAAAATAATCTATTAACTGTTTCAAAACATCTGTGTACTTGCATGTTATCATATCTCGGTTGATTCTTTTACAAATGGTGGTACATTTTCTGGTTCAAAGACACTCCTCGGACTTAAATTACTAACCTTTCATTATTTTCTCAAGTCGAGGGGGAGTGTCGTCAAGTTTCTTTCCTAAAATCTTTATTTGGTAACCAAAATAGAAGTTAAATGGCTTTGTTTGAAAATGGAAAAGGTGGAGGGACCAAAACTGTCAAAATGATAAAAGTCATTTTAATAAAATACACCTCCACCTAACTTACAACTCACATTTATTATCATCAAACTAATCCTACGCCTAAAATTCGCTCATCAAATCCGTGTTTCAGATCCTCAATTTGTAAGTGTTTTTGTGTTCCTAACAAGATTACAAACAATGGTTTCAAATCGTTTTAAATGTTAACGGTTAGATATTAACCTATGGTCGTTCTTGTGTTCTACGCGTATGCGTATGAACACATAATCTTGTTTATGTGTTTGTGGCTAAAACGATAGTGTCAAAATGCTTTATTAACATCATTGATACTTTTTCTATCCTCATAACGAACCCAGATTCACGAATTAAATGAGTTTGAAAATTAGGGTTTATGCGTGATTTTGGGTATTTTCAAATGTGAATGTTTTTGGTCAAAAATATTGTTGGGTTATGCTCTTGTGTTGTTGAATTAATGATTTTCAAGGTTTCTAACCACCCAGATACACGAATTGACTAACAATTTGAAATTAGGGTTTAATGTTCATAACTTTTGGGTATTTTTGATTCTCAGCAAACTAAGTGTTATAACTTGGCCTATAGACTCTCAACACATCTAAGGACTACCAGAATCAGTTTTATGCATATTCCATGGCTAGATCTCATACGCGTAGAATTAGGGCTTAGTCTACGCGTAAGATTTTCTACGCGTAACTGACAAACTGTCCAAATATGTTTTGATCTGTCATAAAATGAATGTTATGTGTTAAACATTGATGATATGATGCTTTGTTTCAGGCTTTCTACACTTAATATTCAGAATCAAGGTTGTTGTTACTCTACGCATAAGGATCACCTTACGCGTAGCTTGTTATGCGTAAGATTAGTCTTACGCGTAGCTTCTACGCATAAGGTTCTACATATGGGACTACGCGTATCCTGTGAAGGATATGCGTAAACAGTGACCTCTACGCATAAGGTCAACTCTTACGAGTAGCCTTACGCGTAAGGTTAATATTTGCCTACGCGTAAACCCTACGTATAAGGTCCCCTTTCCTACGCATAACATTTCTTACGCGTAAGTTAGGATCCTACGCGTAAGTTTACGCCTAAGCATATATCATTCCTGTCTACGCATAACTTTACCAATCCTACGCATAAGCCGAGATCATACCTTCGTTATGAATTGTTACGTGTACAAACTTGTAAATAAACCTATCATAACGTCACGAATCCAATAATGTCACTAATAAACTTAATCGTCTAATATGCTGTGAACAATAAGTGATAACATAAACTTTAAAACTTAAAGTTAACTAACTCACGAAACTTTTCACGACGTCATTAGACTATTGGACATACAAGTGACTTAGGACTCGTAACAATCATTGACACTGTACATTCAATAACTAGACATTAAGACCTTCTGTTGACTAACATTATGTCTTTCGATATGTTGGTTCTTTTGGCTAATGTTATTTCAGATCACAACATGGCTGAACAAATGAATGTGGATGCATCTGATGTTCTCTCCATTGCTGATATCTATCCTCATGGCTATCCAATGAAGATAGGAAAGAATAATCTCCGTGTTGACTTTGACAACCTCACTTGCTCAGAATCTTCGTGTCTAATTGCTATTGATATTCTGAGGACTCATCCGTATCAGAATATGCTCACTCTCTCTGCAACTGTTCCTGAGATCTATATCCAACAGTTCTGGAACACTATGGAAAGGGTCAAAGGATGGACTGCTGTGACGGTGACTCTGAATCACAAACAAGTCACCATTACACCTGCAGACTTAAGGGCTGCTCTACTAATTCCTGAAGTCGATCCAACCAAACTATATGCCACACCTGCTGAAGAGCTCACTCTCCAATTCTTAATCGATATCGGTTATGACGAGGCTACAGGAGTAATCACCAAGCATTCTCACGTAGAGCTTAAGAGTATTCCTCAACCCTGGAGAACTCTCTACATGATCATCACCAAGTCTGTTTCTGGTCGTGACAGCGGCTATGAGCACCCTAAGCTCATGGAACTGCAAATATTCTGGGCATTGGTCAACAAGAAACACATCGCTATCGAAGCTCTGATTTGGGATGACATGATGTCATTTCTCAACAAACTTGGCTCAAGGATTCCCTACATCAGATATACTAAATTGTTGATCCAGAGAGCACTTGGACTTCATCCTGATATTCCCAAGAGGCTCAATGACCCCGACTATCACGATATGTTGACGGAACCTATTCTATCTGTCAGAATCAAGGAAACGTCTACAAAGAAACAAGGTGTTGTGCTGCCAGATTTCCTTCTAACTGAAGATGTCAGAAAGCTCGAAACGTACAAAAGGTATCTGGAAGCAGTCAGACAAGGCAAAGTTGGTCATCTCGACGAAAAATTTTCTGGAACACCTGTAAGGAGAACCAGAAAAGGAAGTGCTGGAAGTGTCACAAGTTCAGATAGTCAGAGGAATGTTCCAAAGAAGAAACCTATTCCAAAGAGGAAACCTACCCCTAAGGAAAAAGTTCCTTCTTAGGAAGCCACTCCGATCCTTTCACCTGAACCGCAAAGACAGCTCAGGGACGAGGACTCTGATGCTACTGACACAGATGAAGAGATCACATACTCTGAAACTGCAAAGGATGATAATCCCTCAGTAGCAAAACCTCCAAGTCCTCCAGCTGTCCAAGAAAAAGGGAAGACTCCAGCAATTGTACCCTATGATGAGAGCTCTGATGAAGAAGAAGAAGTGCAACTGGATAAATCATACAGGAAGAAGTTCAAAATCGTCCGACATCGTCAAAAGGCCGAAGAATTTGCTAAAGATCAAATGGGTGGCCCCGGAGGATCAAGTGGTGCTGCCCACTCCTCTCCAGATCCTAATGCGGTTAATCGACCCGATAAGGGATCTGGTGCCACCACTCTTGTGCAACAACAAAAGCCTGTAGAGGATACTATTGTATATGATTTTGAGAAACTGGAAACTGAGAAAGAAAAGTCTAGAGATGACGAGGATGATTATTCAAAGTTTCTTCTAGACAGTCCAACACACTCAAAGGAGAAAACCTCAGAAACTCCTAAGGACATGAAGTCTCCTCATGTCTCCTCATCATCAGACTCTTCATCTCACTCATCACCACCACCATCAACGAAGTCAACCAGATCATCATCCAAATCAGTGAAGAAACCACCTAAATCTTGGATTTCTCAGACTCATGAAAAGATTGTGAAAGCTGTCCAACAAGTCAGAAAGAAGGACATACTTTACAGAAAACTGAATTGGTTTGCTGACCAGATTCAATACTTAAATGATGAGAAAGACAAGATGGAGAAAGAAAGGGAATTTGTTCAGAAGTTCATGAAGAGTCATCGTAAAGAGGAACTGAACGAAATGATCGAAGGTTACACTAACAAGCACCTTCAGGATATCGTTCCTAAAGTCCAAAAGGAACTGGAGAAGACAGCAAGAGATCATACTCACAAGTTTCTTCTCGACACTGTCCCCGGTGTGACTAGAGAAGTATTTTCCAGACAACTCACCCCTAACATCGTCGCATTGGTTAAACATACAATGGCCAAAAAAGCTGAACTCTCTGAATCTGAGTTAATCGCTAAACTAGTGATGCAAATGTCAAAGCGATCTGGAACGTTTACTTCGGATGAAGCTAAATTTTTCGAAAATCTACTTGATTTTCAACTCAGATCTTCATGCAAGGAGTCAGCCGATCAACCCAAACGACCAAGAGATGACGATGATAAGGACAAGGACTCTGCACCTAAACGTCAGAAGCAGTCTGGTAAATCTACTTCGATGCCACCTCCTCCACCACGGACTTCTTCTCAACAAAAGTCTCCTCCACCTCGGTCTTCTACTGATAAACCTCGGGACGATTCCGAGTTACCACCCCTGATTCATAAAACAGGTGATTACTTTGAGTATACGGGTGGTGACGATGAAGAGGTCCTTGAGCCCCGACAACAACCCACCTCACCCAAACAAGTGCAGAAACCAGTATCATCATCAAGGCCTTCCAAAAAGAAGAAAAAGACGACTCAGCCTGGAGTCGTATCATGGCTAGATGACGATAAAACCAAAGAGTTTGAATGGTTCTCCACACTTGTCAATCAAACTCCCTACCCTGATGAAGGTCAAGAATTGGTAGATGGTTCTACATTGGAGCACGCAAAACTTCTGCAAGAAAAGTTCCATGTGAAGAAAATGACGAAATATGAGTTGAAGCGAATCAAGAATGAAGCATTTCAACTTCTACAAGACAGCTCTGAAAGCGCCCTCGAGGTCGAATATCATCTTGAGAACATCGCTCGAGCTATGTCTAACAACATGGATTGGCTCAATCCGGAAGCAAACATTGACTTCACACAAAGGGACAACCCTCCATACTACACCGACTGGACCAAACCCCTACCGACCATTGGCCAAACAGACGAACCACGGATTCCCTTCCGATACTTCTTTAAAAGAGACCTGGATTTTCTCTTACACGGCAGCGATGGGTCGCGAAAATACGCTACATCATTGACTCTTCCATTCCCAGCGGCTATTTACTCTAACTGCATAGCTATCGAGGAACGTGCAAATCACTTGTTTTCTGACAACGTGCAAGCATACGACCAAGATGCATTGTATGGGATTCATCATTGGCCTGAACGCCGAAGAATCTACTACAGAAGCTGCCTGGTTCAGAAGTCTCAACATGCAGTGGATAGTTCTAAAGACATCGTGGCCATCAAACACATTGATCTCAAGTCTAAGTGGGACTACACATTCTTGAAGAATATCATAGTCAAACGACAAGATGAACTGGACTATGGATTCTCCGAGGCTGACTTTGAGAACTTGTCCCTCAACGACATCGAAGACATGTACCTTGCCAAAGTACAGGGTCGTATGAGACAATTCTCGACTGAAGTTCAACGTGAATTTATCAAGTCAGTCCTCATCTTCATTAGACGCATCGTGATCAAAGAACGTGTTGAAGATATCCAGATGGCTGTTGAATCTTATCAGACGCGTGTCAACCTCACTCCTCCAACGCTTACTCTTCCAGATCTCAACCAGCTATCTCAATATACACTCATCAGCAAACCTTTCGGCGTTGTTTACCATAGTGAACTTCAAAGAAACTGCTTAATGGCGTGTAGTGAGCTCCACAAATTCGGGGATCATACCTTGAAGCTGGTTAGGGATGGATTGGCGTACAGGTTGAAGGATATACGCCTGAAAGTTGGGTCTCCTAAGCGCTGGAATTCTCAGGAAAGGAGGGATGTGAGACGCATCATCACCATGATTGATGAACGGTTGTTCAGAAGGGATCAGTTCAGACAATTGGAGAGCTATGTTGGTGGTCGACCCAGGAGAAACATCACCGGCTTTCAACGCCCTGTGCGCACTCCTGGGAACATCACTGCACTTCCTGGTACCCCTTGAATTGCTTCCTTCATATAATTTTGGATGTGTCATTATATATGTCTATGGCTTGTGCACACATAACAGTGTACAACCCGTAATTGTCAAGAAAGGACCCTGTGGTACGCCTCAGTGCCACAATCCTTATAAAAGGAGCGAAAGCTTCTTATTTTTGAGTAAAACCTATCAAACCTTTCATTTTTCAAGGTTTTGCTCAAAAAGACAAGTACTTCCCCATATGATTTTTTCAAAACCTCAACCGTTTATATCACCAGTTGAGGGGGAGTATTTGAATTAAAACTTTGTTCACAAATTGTTCATAGTGGTCATATTCCCGCAACACTCGAAATGGTCATATTTATTCTCAAACGTTCAAAAATAACACTTTATATGCCATTTTTGAGGGGGAGAAAATTTGTGTGATAAGAAATATGTTGTACAAAATGCAAATGAATCTGTGTACCTCAGACTTAACCTACGAATTGATGGTACTAAACTGTTTGTAACTCGAAAAGACTTGTCCTGGACGGGTAATAATTTCAAGCTAGTTCGCTAGTAATGTAAACGTGTCTCGCAAAGGACTTGTCCAAGTAGAAAGTACCATTCGAGAAACTCTTGATAGACATGAACTCTGACGGGTTTGACAACCTTCCAAGGTTTGTCTACACCTTCAAGGTAGTTATTAGAGCTAGTTGTCACCTAAAAGCTGACAATGTAACTCTTTAACTATTCAACGTAACCGTGTCTCGCGGGAGATTGTCTATCTTCAGTGGATCAATTCAAAAAGTGCGCGCTCCTTCCTTACTGTGCATTTAACCATTAAAACTATTAAGCACATGTGGAGGGGGAGTATGTCTGCAAAACTTCATCTCTCACTGTGGTTCAAACATGTTTTTCATTAACAAACCCTTGAGAGATATTTTAACATACAGTGGTTTTAATGGCAAACATAGGTTAGTCATGGAGTTATAAGGTAACTAAGGTTAGGAATAACCGTCCTATGATCCGCCAGAGCCGGAGGGATCTACCCAAGGACACTACCATTAGTTAGTGTTAGAAGTCCTTAGGAATGATTATAAAAAGGAGAAAATGAGAATCGGAGAAAGAAGGAGTTGAAGAATCAAAAAGAAATGTAAAGTAAAGGGTGAAAAGAAACAGCCCTCCAGATTATTCAACTTAGGGCAGACATCGGGTTCAATTCATATGCTACTGGCTGTCACTTAGTGACACCGGTATTGAAGATTAAAATTCGTCATGGACCCAGTGACGCACGCACTAAACCTTCTTAACCACTCAAGTTTCTCTCAACAGAAGCTTGTTTCATTCTCACAGGGAACCCTACGTAAACTATTGGCTTTCTCTTAGAGATCGCTGGTATTGAAGAAGGAGACCCTCTCCCTAGTCTCCGCTCAGGAAAACCAAAACGCACTTTTAAGTCTAGAGCCACGAGATTCATCAAAAGATCTCTTAGGAACACTTGACATTTAATCACTTGATGATCAATAAAAAAGATCATCAGTGGTTCATATCGAGTCCTTCACAGATCTTAGAAATCTGTCGAGAACATTTATGAGAGGTTCACATCTGTGATCCTCAGTGATTGAATGGAAACTCCTGCCAGGGTCAACATCAAACAGCCCTGACAGCAGGTCACTTCGGTAACTCCCCGTGGATTACGCGGAGTGTGTCTCAAACGGTCTACAGTCGTGAGGTGATACTTCGGTGTACCTCAGCGACTCATCTGAACTGTAGATGTACTTCAGTACATCGCGTTATCTCACTTGTGGGACTCCAGTTCAGGAACGGCCTTTGTAAGAATTAGAGTTGTGTTTTCACACTATGCTGTTAACACTCTCGAATTTCAAACTTGTAAGTGCCAGAATCTGCTTATTACTAACCGTTTGAAATGTTTTCTTCTTATGGAAGCTCCGAAGCGGGATGATCGTGCTGATTCTTCTCATGCTCACGCCAACATCATCACTAATGGAAGTTCTATTCAAAAGCAACACAACCGTCAGAATGATTCTTCGTCAAACCAAAGAATCTACAATGTTAAAGACTTAAAGAACTTCATCAGCATTGAATTCCAACGTCAAAGAGCGTGTGAGCATGTTGAAGAATGACGTGGAGACACTGGAGCAGCGAAGCAGACCTGAGGGAGATTGATGCAGACAACAACATACTATCACTTTCACCACAAAGAACAATGATCAAAGAACAAAGTTAAAGATGACGTCGAAGCATAACTGTTCAAAGATAACTATCTCTCTACACTGGGGAGATTGTTCGAATCAAGGCAATTCCTCTCACAAGAAAGAAGAATGTCAGAAGACGTCACAGCTACTATTACATCAACGCCTTCACCGTTTACATTCATATATACTTGAGGGGGAGATTGTTGGAATCACTCCTAAACAGTATTTCAAGTATTTATATTTCACATGTAATAGGTAGCTTTATTATGGCCTTTATGTTTGTTTAAGGTCAAGCTTATGTAGAAGGCCCATAAGCTTAGGCCCAAGCCCAATAAGGAATAGGGAAAGAGAGGGAGTGTTGCCCTAGCTCCTTGCCTATATAAACAATGTAATAACCCTCACTTGAGGGTTGGTTGTTCAAGTTTTCCTTTCACATATGCCTCACGCCTAAACCGTCTTTAGTATATCGTGTGTGTGTGCTTGCTTACTTGTTCAATCGCCTTATCTCTTTCTCTATAACTTGTGTTTGTAAAACTAGTGACCTAACAAGTGCATTTATATATTTATGTACATATATATACTTTGTTTAACGTTTGCACTAAATATATTTAGTAAGAGGTTTTAGTATCACAATCTCATATGAGTCACTAATGTTCGTTCACAATAAATGTTTTTATTTTAAAGAAAAGTTTTAAACATTTATCCAAGTTTGTAAGTGACAACATAATTATTCTCGTGGTTAATGAAAATGTGATAGATTACAGAAATATATTTCAAATACTAATATGTTTTGAAAGATTTTATATAACTTGCCTTATATAAATTTCAACATAGGTTTTTATGAAACATATCTCGTTTGTGAATTTGAAAGTAATAATATGTTTGTGAACCGCGTGTATTTTCTATTTATCTGGTTTGACTAAATATCAAAAGTCGTATATCAAGTTTATTATTTGATTTTTAAATAAGAAAAATGTGTGAGTATGAGTTTATATCCCGTAAAGTTTAGAAGTGTGAAAACCTCTTTTTAATTAAGTCGTAGCAATAGTTAGTTTGGTTCCCTATACTCGTTCCATTAAGTATTTATATCGTGACTCATTTTATTATAAGTGTTAGCAATGTTTATAAGGGAGGTGGTATGTCGTGTTTGAAAATAGAAATGTCAAGTGCAAATTTGGTATGTTCGAGAGAGGTGAGGTAAGTCAAGTGAGCAGAAAACGAGTCGGACAAGACGGAATTGACTCGAGAAGTACTGTGCACCTTAGTGACTAATTGAAATCAAATGGACTCTTCACGGTACTGGGCTTCGCAGCCCAGCTGCTAACCCGGGTCGAACAGATCACCCAACTCCCTAAATGGGATATGGGCTTTTGTCCGTTGATGACCAGACAATACACTCTTAGCCCAAATATATGAGTAAATGCATATGACGCTAGGCAGTTTTGAAACCTGAATTTTTACACGAGGGATTTATGAACTGAAGACTCGATATCGAGCCCGAGAATGGAATGAGTGTATATCGAGATTCAAATAGAAGATTGTAAACTAGACAAGTACATCAACGATAGTGATCATAACAACCTAGGCTAGTAACAACGTCCATGTATACTCGAGAAAGTCGTAGAGATATTGGCCAAGTTCACTTATGTTTTGCTAGTACCACTTAACTCGAATGGAAGGTTTGATACCAGTCGCACCCTTACGGGTTTTGTGATGGTATGATGCAAAATAGGTACTTCAACGTGGGTTTCTCTTAACTGAACCCAAGTCTCAACTGGGGTGTATGGTTTGACCCGAAGTAGACCAAACGCGAGCATAAGCTACTAGCTTATTCTAACAGCTCATCGGTCTTACTAACACAAGAATGGAGCAGAAATATGTCGTCAAGAACTAAAGAAACCCTTATTATGTGGGTATTGAACCTATTGCTAGACACCCAACAAAAGGATCACAAGTATATTTGGCTAGTATCCGGAACAGAAAGAAAATCACTCTCGGGTATGACCCAAACCTGAGTGAGATGGAAAGCTTAAGCCGATGATATCAACTAGTCGAGACACAAGTTTTTAAGTTTCTAACCTGTTTTCCTTTACCACTGATTCGAAACAACAACAACAACACTTTGACACACCATTTTAACTAAATCCCATCACTACTAACTCATTTATCAAATTCAATTTTTACCAATATTTAACAATATGACTTCAAATCCATTACTAACATAAAAATGTATTTATAATTCAAATTTTTACAACTGAGATTACAATTTAACAAGAAAACAATTGAATATCCTTACATTGGATTTTCGTGGGTTGAAATAGATGAACACCGAAAAACCTAACGAGCTCAATTGGAGGAGACTTAGGACGAATTAGAACAATTAACTTCTTGGAATAGCTTCCCTATGCATCAAATAACAAAACCCCTCTATCGATTTCGAAAACCCCTTTGGTATGGTGGAACCCTAATTCTTGTATGAACCCTAATTTCTGTGATTGTGAGAGAAGTGTGAATATCTTGTAAAAAGATTAGACCCTCTATATAGATGAATGACAGGTAAGTCTTGACTTCCTTTTCCTTGGCCTTTGCTCGAGTAGCTACCCATTCTTGGCTGCTGTCTTCCTCATCTACTCTTACCAATGACCTCTAGTGATGGTCTAGATTAGTAGATGGCCGGATTTGGTATAATGAGAGGGATAGTTTTGAGTTTGATTTTCAAAAAGCAGGAGAAGTCACCATTTTTATGTTTTGTGTCGACAAAGGAGAGAGGGAGAGGACAGTTAATTCAGAAACGTGGGAGAGAGAAGGGAGATAGAGTTTTATCTCTTTTTGTTTTATTAGACGGAACAGTATAATTGGTACCCCGTGTTTTGTCGAATCTTCTAGTAAACGTACCTTTCCGGTACCCGAAAGACATAGAAATTATATTTTTAGAAGCGTTTTTGTAAGTGTAATAATATATTATTATTATTACGTAGAAATTTGATTATAAATGTTTGCCGTTATTAATTTGGTGTCGGTCTGCGTGCGATGCCGTGACTTCTAAATTCACGAGATAATCTCTCGTTTTCTTTAGTGAATTATCAGTGATTGATAAAAAGTGTATTTTCCTCTTATCTAAGTATTTACTTTTAGTTTTGTATGCTACTGCACTGCAGTATGCGGAATAACTTTTAGATTAAGCTTATGTATGCTTAAATTTTAACTTGGATAATAATAAATTTCATATTTATTATACAGTTAATTAGTGGACAAGTGGTGTCTTATTTCTAAGGAAACGAGATGTCCTCTCGGTTTTTAATTTTTGATATTGGCATTTTATCAGAAAGTAATTGGTTTAAATTTTTCTGACGTGTAAATATTATTATAATAATCCGAAATTTTACGGGTTGTTATAGTCTACCCACCTTACAGGAGATCCTTCCCGGATCTCAGTTTACGTTATCTGATGGGGTGTCGGAAACGAGGTGATGGTATTTGGAACAAGTTTTGAACGTTCCCTAAGTTGTCCTAGGGTTTCCTCTTCGGGTATGGGTACCTAGGTGTTATACCAGTAGCACATCCTCTATTTGAGGAGCCATGATTTTCTGGGGTAGGTTCATTGAGTGAAGGTTGATGTTATGAGGTTTCACTATTTCGTTAATGTGAGAATCTCTAACTTCCCATGCTAAAACGTACCTATTTTTGGTATTTAATGGTTCTAAAGTATATGGGTTGGTTCTTAAAGGATGGAGAAATATTTGTTTTTGAATGTCTCTAAATGTTTGTACAAGTTTGACTAAGACCAGATTTCAAAATCGAGAAGATATAAAAATGACACATTTTTAAAATATTGTAAAACCAGTTCTAAATTATGGGGTGTACAGGGAAATTTTTACGAAACTTTTAGTGTTTCAGCATTTTGTCTCATTTTAACGAGGGATTTTGGAAAGTATTATTGTTGGATTCTAGATAGGAATTCTCAAATTTGGAAAATATATTGTAGCAAGGATATGTAGCAGGATATAACATTTACCCATAGCCACGGGTAGGGTTTAGTTGTCTAAGTTGGGTAGGATTGGAGGTTTAATAGTTGATGAGCCTTATGGTTATTTATGGTTTTAGGCAGAGGTGTAGGATACATCCTAAGGTCAGGCTTAGCTATCAAGGTGGACATTGATCATTTCTGTTTATGGGGTATTAACTTAAAGTACATTTTTGAGGAAATAAGTAACCAATAGAGTGGTTATGGAATACCTTTCAAGGTATTAAGAAACACTTTATTTTGGTAAGGTATGGGTAGAATTGTAGTCTATTTTATGGTGAAATGGTAAGGTGGTAATTTGGTTTGTAGAATGATTCATGAAGTGATTCATGAAATATTTTGATTATAATGGTTTGGGGGATATTCGGAAATAGTTTGTATGGCAACTCTTTTGTTTGTAGGAGAGTGACAAGGTAGGCACGGTTATTCTTAAAAGGTATGTGGAGCTTCTAGGTTTTTAATTCTCAAGGTAGGGCGTAAAGTTTTCAAGTTTCAGTGGGATTATATGTCCTTTATTATGCCCTTCTGGATTTTGCCAAAAGTTTATTGTATTTTCTCGTAGGTGCTATTGAAAGGTTGCTCCTAGAATGGTTTGATTTGTCCATGGGGTGTAAGGTGTGGGGTAGGAGTGACTATAACATAACCCGTTTGTGATATGGAATTTTAAAGTTTATGATTAAGAAATAGTATGACGCTAGTGAGTGGCTTATGATTAAGGAATATTGTGACGCCAGTGAGTGGTTTATGACTAAGTAATGCCAGTGAGTGACTTGTGATTAAGGAATGTCAGTGAGTGACTTGTGATTAAGGAATGTCAGTGAGTGACTTGTGATTAAGGAATGTCAGTGAGTGACTTGTGATTAGGGTATGCTAGTGAGTGGTTTGTGATTATGGTATGCCAGTGAGTGGCTTGTGCTTAAGGAATGCCAGTGAGTGGCTTGTGATTAAGGGATAGTGTGACGCCAATGTGTAGCTTTAGTGTAACGCCGATGTGTGACTTATTGAAATGTTACATGTTTATCATTTTCTCACTTGACATAAGGCTATTATAACTATCCTAAGTACTGCAAAATTCACCTCTGAGTCGGACATAGGTGATCAGGCTATGTCCCACTGTCCCTGGTTGAATATAGGTGATCAGTCTATACTCACCCGAGGTTCAATGAATTTTGAAATACTTAGCTTAATTACGCTAGTAATATGTCACAATACTTTTAAAGGTTGTCTTGTAGGATTAGAACAATTATTCTATTTATGTGAGTGAAATGTGTAGTGTTGTGATACGTAAGTATACGTATAGGGAAAATATATTTAACCTACAATGAAATTAGGTGAGCAGTGATAAAACATGTATCTTATCAAGTATGATCTCAACAGGATCATAAGTGAGGCATCATCTCGGCAGGCAGGCACGTGTCGGTCATAGGGTTTAGTTTTTGCAAAAGTGGTTATAGTCCAGGTTTTAAAAATTACCCAGTACTCTATAACCTAGGCTCTGATGCCAATCTGTAACACCCCCAAAAATGACTCAGCGGAAGCATACAAGTATTGGGGTGCTACTAAATTGATATCACAACATAAGCATAGAACAATTGGTTTTTCATAAATAAACTTTTATTCATTCTTAAAAACAATGTTACATTATTGATTAGTGCGGAAAATGGCCCATTATAAATAAGTGGTCCCAATACATAAATCAGAGTCATCTATGACCATGCCATGCCTTTGCCTTGCGCCTCCAAAGATAAGCTATCACCTCAAAACCTGAAGATACATGCTAAAAGGGGTCAGCTTAAGCTGGTGAGTTCATAGATTTATTTAAAAGGGATTTCAGTACACTGTTTCAAATTTGGTTTTTGATGACCATTACGTCTTGCATAATGTCATAAAGTTTATGGTTTCATTTCATAAAAGAATTTCATTAGTGGACCATGAAAAGGGTATATGTACACTACAATGAATATAATGCCACATATCTTTAAGTCTATTACGCTAGCACTAAGTTCATGCAACCGAAGCTACGACAGTTTATGTATGCACAAGGAAGTCATACAAATAAGGAGCCCATGGCGAGTGTTTATCCCAATACACTCGATTCCGACATGCTATATGTTTTGCCTTCACCCAAGCGGGGTCAACCGAACAGAGGAGTCACCCTCAATAGATCTATTTATAACATTCGCGCTTCCCAGCAGGAATTGACGGTTCATGAAAAGGGCAATTTGGGATCTAAAGTCTTAGGCTAAGCTGCGTAATATTCTAGGTCAAAGGTTTTGGTGTGGTCCTTAAAACATCTAGGTATGATGTATCTTAAAACATATCAATCAAAGGGCATAGTATGCATAGAATGCAGAATTTTAGTAATTAAATCATTTAAGTAAAAACGAGCATGTATCTTCCCCCAAAACAGTTATAAAACAAGTAAAAGTAGGGGCTATGAAACTCACCTTGGCAATGTGCAATATGAAGTCTAAAGGAAATTAAATCAAGGAGTGATAGTGCACGGCTCCGACACGCAACCTAATTAAGTACGGCATATTTAGTCTTCATGTTTAAGACTCGATAAAGTTTAACTAACTTTATAAATTTTAAATGTTTTTGTTGTTGTTGTTGTTGCTTGCGTGGCATCGTTTTAAGTTTGAAAAAAAAATTTCAAAGGGTTGTGTGTATATCGGCTTATGGTACAGAAAGAGTATATAAAGGAAAAGTATCGAGTATGAACGAGACCTTGGTTTAGTGATAACCGAATGACGGTGTACGAAGAATTGTGTATGTGATGTAGGACTTTATCGGTGCAAGGATAACGTGGTTGAAAAATACATCCATATATGTTAAGTGCATTTATATATTTATGTACATATATATACTTTGTTTAACGTTTGCACTAAATATATTTAGTAAAAGGTTTTAGTATCACAATCTCATATGAGTCACTAATGTTTGTTCACAATAAATGTTTTTATTTTAAAATAAAGTTTTAAACATTTATCCAAGTCTGTAAGTGACAACATAATTATTCTCGTGGTTAATGAAAATGTGATAGATTACAGAAATATATTTCAAATACTAATATGTTTTGAAAGATTTTATATAACTTGCCTTATATAAATTTCAACATAGGTTTTTATGAAACATATCTCGTTTGTGAATTTGAAAGTAATAATATGTTTGTGAACCGCGTGTATTTTCTATTTATCTGGTTTGACTAAATATCAAAAGTCGTATATCAAGTTTATTATTTGATTTTTAAATAAGAAAAATGTGTGAGTATGAGTTTATATCCCGTAAAGTTTAGAAGTGTGAAAACCTCTTCTTAATTAAGTCGTAGCAATAGTTAGTTTGGTTCCCTATACTCGTTCCATTAAGTATTTATATCGTGACTCATTTTATTATAAGTGTTAGCAATGTTTATAAGGCAGGTGGTATGTCGTGTTTGAAAATAGAAATGTCAAGTGCAAATTTGGTATGTTCGAGAGAGGTGAGGTAAGTCAAGTGAGCAGAAAACGAGTCGGACAAGACGGAATTGAGTCGAGAAGTACTGTGCACCTTAGTGACTAATTGAAATCAAATGGACTCTTCACGGTACTGGGCTCCGCAGCCCAGCTGCTAACCCGGGTCGAACAGATCACCCAACTCCCTAAATGGGATATGGGCTTTTGTCCGTTGATGACCAGACAACACACTCTTAGCCCAAATATATGAGTAAATGCATATGACGCTAGGCAGTTTTGAAACCTGAATTTTTACACGAGGGATTTATGACTGAAGACTCGATATCGAGCCCGAGAATGGAATGAGTGTATATCGAGATTCAAATAGAAGATTGTAAACTAGACAAGTGCATCAACGATAGTGATCATAACAACCTAGGCTAGTAACAACGTCCATGTATACTCGAGAAAGTCGTAGAGATAGTGGCCAAGTTCACTTATGTTTTGCTAGTACCACTTAACTCGAATGGAAGGTTTAATACCAGTCGCACCCTTACGGGTTTTGTGATGGTATGATGCAAAATAGGTACTTCAACGTGGGTTTCTCTTAACTGAACCCAAGTCTCAACTGGGGTGTATGGTTTGACCCGAAGTAGACCAAACGCGAGCCTAATCTACTAGCTTATTCTAACAGCTCATCGGTCTTACTAACACAAGAATGGAGCAGAAATATGTCGTCAAGAACTAAAGAAACCCGTATTATGTGGGTATTGAACCTATTGCGAAACACCCAACAAAAGGATCACAAGTATATTTGGCTAGTATGACCCAAACCTGAGTGAGATGGAAAGCTTAAGCCGATGGTATCAACTAGTCGAGACACAAGTTTTTAAGTTTCTAACCTGTTTTCCTTTACCACTGATTCGAAACAACAACAACAACACTTCGACATACCATTTTAACTAAATCCCATCACTACTAACTCATTTATCAAATTCAATTTTTACCAATATTTAACAATATGACTTCAAATCCATTACTAACATAAAAATGTATTTATAATTCAAATTTTTATAACTGAGATTACAATTTAACAAGAAAACAATTGAATATCCTTACATTGGATTTTCGTGGGTCGAAATAGATGAACACCGAAAAACCTAACGAGCTCAATTGGAGGAGACTTAGGACGAATTAGAACAATTAACTTCTTGGAATAGCTTCCCTATGCATCAAATAACAAAACCCCTCTATCGATTTCGAAAACCCCTTTGGTATGGTGGAACCCTAATTCTTGTATGAACCCTAATTTCTGTGATTGTGAGAGAAGTGTGAATATCTTGTAAAATGATTAGACCCTCTATATAGATGAATGACAAGTAAGTCTTGACTTCCTTTTCCTTGGCCTTTGCTCGAGTAGCTACCCATTCTTGGCTATTGTCTTCCTCATCTACTCTTACCAATGACCTCTAGTGATGGTCTAGATTAGTAGATGGTCGGATTTGGTATAATGAGAGGGATAGTTTTGAGTTGGGTAAAAGCTAAAGGTACGTGATGAGTGTGTAAATACTCATCATTTTTAGTCAAATCTGAACTGCAAAACGTTTAAAAATGCTCAGAAATGCATCAAAATACTGAAAATATTCCAAAATTGCATTTTATATGTTTCAGATGCAAAATGTTCGAAATCAGATGAAAAACGAGCAAAATAAGCATAATTGGCAGTTTTAGTCCCCCGACTTTCAAAAATGGCAAAACAAGTCCCCAGGATTTTTTAAAAAATGGAAAAATACTATTTATGGCCCTTGGTTAATAAAGTTTGTCATTTATGGTCCTTATAATAATTTTTGGAAAAATACAGTTTCAGTCTTTCAAGTTTCACAATATGCAAAAATGGTCCTTTGATTATTGGATAATGTCAAGAATGGCCCTTGGATCATTTTTCAGAAATGACATGATTGGTCCCTGGATTTTTAGCTTGTACATCCTTGGTCCTTAAAGTCTAACATGGATCCAAAAATTCATCCTAAGTCCAAATATTAACTAAACCTTCCCTAAGCACAAACATTTACCCAAGCCCAATCCTATAGCCTAACCCCAATCCAACCCACGGTCCACCCAGCTAATACCCGGTCAAGGGTTAGCAACCCTTTTCTTCTTCCCTTTGTTTCCCGCCCACACACACACACAGAACCCTAGCAAACCAATCACCACGCCTCAATATAATAATCCCATCAAGCCTGACAATCCCAAGTTCCCAAAACCACGCCTCAAATAAATAATCACCCAAACCCATCATTATTCCCCACACGTGGTTTTCGTTTCCAAGAATGAAGACAAGATGGCAGGCACGCGCATCTCAGAGAATCAAAGGAGAGAGGGAAGCTGAGCTTATAAAAAAGAACTCGAAGCCATTAAGAGAGGCAGTTTTTTTTTAATCAGTAGTTAGCTTTAGTTAGTTCTTCAGTTTTCTTTTTTTAGCTTTTGGTCTAGAACGTTTTTTTTTTCAAGCTCAGTTTTTAATTTCATTACTATTTTAATTTTATGTAATCTCTAACTCTCTAGTTAATGCAATTTCCAGTTTCATTTTAAATTCAGTTCTTGCTGCTATTTTATTATTTTTTGGGTTCAATTGATTTGCATTTTAATGTTCTAAGGTGTGTATAATTGTGTTGAAGCTACTTGTGAAATCATTTGCGTGATTCTAAGAAGGATAAGTCAAGTTCTCTCGTTTTTTTTATCACTGCCTAAGGGTGTTTGGATTAGTGCTTTAAGTGGGTTAAAAGCAAGTTTTTGACCCATTTAAGTGGCTAGACGGTTTCACTGATTTTAATGTATTGAATTTGTTAGCTTTACAGTACTTCAAATAGTTTAGAATGGTTATTGAAAATCTGTGCTACTTCCCTCATTGTCTTCAAAGCAGCTTTTTAAAGTCATCTTTTAGAATAGTTAAGGTTAGCATTAAGGTTCTAATGTATGTTTTGCGAGTAGTTAGGTGCAAGATCTTATCATGTGTTAGCTTATGACTGATTTTTGAGTTATCTAGTAGCTTATTTGTGCCTTGAAATTTCCCCTTTTTGTTGCTCTTGCCTGCTGCATCAGCAGCCTACTTGGCTTATTGAGCAGCCCCTGCACCATTTTCCAGAGCTTATTTATAAGCTGTAAAGTGATCATTAAGGTGATCTCATGGGGGCAAATGTTAGCTTGCCAGGAGAACTTTAAAGTGCCAGAAGCTCAAGGTCTTGCTCACCCTGTAGCTTAATCAGAACAAGCTCAAAACAGACCCTTGTGGACTGTTTAAGACAGCACCACCACAGCAGCCCCAGGTGTAATTTTTTCTTCCTTTGTTTGTAGCTTATCAGTATAATAGAACCAGCTTATTTAGGAAAGTGATTAGTTTTAGTTAGCCTATATCAGACACTTCAGGATCTAGCTTGTCCAGTTCTCATTAGTGCTTAATTGGTACCCTTAATTCCTATTTCTAGTCTTACTCAGTTTTAGAATTTATTAGAACTAATGCAGTTGCCAACTGCTTACTCCCTGTAGTTGATTAGCTTTTGTACTATAGTTTGTTTACATTATTTTTGGGATCAGCTTGTTTGTCCAATTTTTCCATCATAGAACTTCTTTAGTTGAATTGGTATTTAGAACTTGAATAAAAGTTTGTTTGGTTGGGATCTGTACAAAATAGCAGCAAACAAGCTGTCTAATTAGCCTATGTTGTGGGATTTAGAAGAAAAGTGTTCACAAAAGGTACTTATCTTGTTTGCATTGTTAAGCTGTGAAAAGGAAAAGTAATAAAAAAAAAATGTTTTGCAAAAAAAAAAATGGCATGGTGGGACTCGAACCCACGCCACTCAGCTCACAACCAACACTCATTACCAGTCGCCCTAGGGTCTTTTTCATGTTTTATCTTGCAACATTAAATACTTAGAGACACTTGGGCAGTTTAGTTATAAGCTCTTTTGAGCTTATTTCCAGCTTATTTTCCAAAGAAGCACCACAGTTTTTAATTTTCCTAGGATCAGTGTAGTTTAGAGTACTTTTAGTGATTTTTCCAGATTTTTAGGAATTAGTTTAGTATTTTTAATCATTTAATTAGAGTAAATCAGTTTTTAATTCGTAATAAATAAAATAAAACTCGAAAAAATATTCCGCTTTTTCCTAAAATTATTTTTAGTCATGTAGAACGTAGGAAAATTAGTTTCGCACTCGTAGGACTTTTATTTTACAAATTTTACGTTTTTTCTTGCGTACTCGCGTAATTTTATATATAACGCACGTTTTCATTCTAGGTTACGTTTTTGGGTAATTTAGGTTTACGCTTTAATTAAAATAGTTTATTTAAGTTATTTAAGTTTTATAAAAGAAAAATCAAAAAAAAAAAAAAACATCGATTTGTAAAAATAGTGATAGCGTTTATTTAATATTTTTTATCTTTTAATTTTCTTTAATTTGCATTTAAGCCCTTGTAGTTTATGTCCTTTTTCCGTAGTTATAATAATTCCAATCTCCTTTTCCGTTCAAATCTCTCGATCACTTTACGTTTGATAATCCATTGCATAGCTCGCTGGGACATAACGACCCGGGGAAACACTATACTCCTCAGATCTTCATTGAGTTCGTTCCTGAGCCGTTTTAAGGTTGTTACGGTCTGCCATTCACAAGTGGCAGGCTTGAGTGATAAACCTTGACTGTTCGGGAGCGAATCAGTACGCAACGTACTTTTTCAGAATTACACATCTAGCTAATATATTTTGTGAAAGGTCAAAGCTAGCTAACATACTTTCAAATTTCACTCGATCTAGCTAATATGACCTGTTGGTAGTAGGTTACCAGGTCACCTTGGCGAAAAATTTGCGCAGTTAGTCCTCTAGGACTAACGACCGTTAGCTAGATGATAACGACCGTTAAAAAAAAAAAAAAAAAAAACTTTAAAATTTTTTAAAAAAAAAACGTAAACTTTTTAAAAAAAAAACATAAAAATACAAAAAAAAAATTAATTTTTTTAACAAATTTTTAAAAAAAAACGTAAAATTAAAAAAAAAAAAAAAAAAAAAAAAAACGAAAAATTTTTAAATTTTTTTTTTTAAATTTAATTTTTTTTTTTTTTTTTTTTTTTTTTTAAAACGTAAGATTTTTTTTATAAAAAAATCTTAAAAATTTTTAAATTTTTTTTTTAAATTTAAAAAAAAAAAACGTAAAATTTTTTGAAATTTTTTTTAAAAAAAGTAAATTTTTTTTAAAAAAAGTAAATTTTTTTTTAAAAGTTTTTTTTTTTTTTAACGGTCGTTATCATCTAGCTAACGGTCGTTAGTCCTAGAGGACTAACTGCGCAAATTTTTCGCCAAGGTGACCTGGTAACCTACTACCAACAGGTCATATTAGCTAGATCGAGTGAAATTTGAAAGTATGTTAGCTAGCTTTGACCTTTCACAAAATATATTAGCTAGATGTGTAATTCTGAAAAAGTACGTTGCGTACCTTTATCTTTCACCCTTTTGAGTTTGACTTTCAAAAAGCATGTGAAGTCACCATTTTTATGTTTGTTTTTATGTTTTGTGTCGACAAAGGAGAGAGGGAGAGGACAATTAATTCAGAAACGTGGGAGAGAGAAGGGAGATAGAGTTTTATCTCTTTTTGTTTTATTAGACGGAACAGTATAATTGGTACCCCGTGTTTTGTCGAATCTTCGAGTAAACGTACCTTTCCGGTACCCGAAAGACATAGAAATTATATTTTTAGAAGCGTTTTTGTAAGTGTAATAATATATTATTATTATTACGTAGAAATTTGATTATAAATGTTTGCCGTTATTAATTTGGTGTCGGTCTGCGTGCGGTGCCGTGACTTCTAAATTCACGAGATAATCTCTCGTTTTCTTTAGTGAATTATCAATGATTGATAAAAAGTGTATTTTCCTCTTATCTAAGTATTTACTTTTAGTTTTGTATGCTACTGCACTGCAGTATGCGGAATAACTTTTAGATTAAGCTTATGTATGCTTAAATTTTAACTGGGATAATAATAAATTTCACATTTATTATACAGTTAATTAGTGGACAAGTGGTGTCTTATTTCTAAGGAAACGAGATGACCTCTCGGTTTTTAATTTTTGATATTGGCATTTTATCAGAAAGTAATTGGTTTAAATTTTTCTAACGTGTAAATATTATTATAATAATCCGAAATTTTACGGGTTGTTATATAGGCCACAGGGTATATTCCTTTGTTGCTGTCTATACCGACTGCTGTAAGAAGCTGGCCAGGAAAAGGACCCCTCATAAAAGCACCATCTAACCCCAACAACTCTATTTGACAAGCTTTGTATCCTTCCTTCAAAGCGCCTAAGCATACATACATTCTCTTGAAAACTCTTGTTGGACTTGTTGCATCTTTTGCAGTTTGTACACTTATCCTAACTGTTGTATATGGGTTAGTTTTCTGCAACTCTTCAACATAGTCTCTTAAAAGGGTGTATTGCTGCTTATGATCACCCCTAATCTCATTTTCTGCCGTGTTTTTTGCCCTTAATGCTTTTTGCATAGACACCTGAACTTCAAACTGTTTACTGAGCTGATCTTGAACAACCCTGATTGGAATATCTGGATTGACTTGAACTTGGTCAACTATTTGCTTCGAAAGAAACTTGTAGTCACAAGATTTAATGTCTCTTGATTGCAAACATTTGTGTTCATCCTTGAAAGTTCGAACAATCCATACATCTTTATCTGTATTTTTGGCTACATACAACAACCATGGACACTCTGTTGCTTGCTCCTTGCGCTTTCGCAAATACACATCCCTACCGAGGCCTCTAGTTATCGGACCATTTTTCCTCTTTGGGGCTTTTCCCAGCCCTGAACCTTCGGTTATTCCACAAACAGGTATTTGTCCGAGACACCTAACCCTAATTCTCTGTTTTTCATTCTTAATTAGTTGCAATTTCCTCCTAGTCTTTATTGAAAGCATGTAGATCCTATCTTTCACTTCTTTTTTAGTTGCAAAACTTTGACCACAGAAAAAAAATATTTCGTCCTCTGTTTGTGCTGCCTCATTTAACTTTTGTTTCTTGTATGCCCTCAATTTGTTCCTCCTAATAACATACTCATCCTCATTCTCAGAACCACTTGCAAAATCATTATCATCTAACAGATCCAACTCATTTTTCTTAAAAAAATTATGTGGTAGCTGGCTGGTGGTACCTATAGATGGTAAATCTGTAGTCTCGATCACTTTGAACAGATTAACATCAAAATCAGGATCCTCAAAAGTATTAGCCTCATCGACAATTGTGTTTCCATCACCATTGTTCTCAATATCATCATCGTCACTCATATAAGTGTCTGTCTCACTCACATTGTCATCACTTACAGCTTCATCGATTTCAGTAACCTGCACAGATTTACCTTTTTGGATATGATCCACAGGATTACATGTTTCCTCCTCATGATGACCTAACTCTTGATCATTTTGAGATACCTCTTCAGGACTATCTATTTGGATATGCTAAACATGTTTATCTATATGCTGGTTGACATCACCTGCAACATCTTCAGTATGACAGACCTCTACAGCTGGAAACAAGGGTTGTGTTTCTGGCATCTGACTAGATTGTACCAAAGTATTGACTTCCAAAGGTTGATCTGTAACCTCACATAAGTCCTCTACCGCAGACTTATTAACAATGTTTTCTAAGAACAATTTCTTTGAGCAATATGGAACAATAGCAAGAGCTGCCTTTTTCTTTGTTGCATCCACATTAGCAATAACTGTCCTAATAGACTTTGGTGACATTTGATCAACGTCCAATGTTGTCTTACCATTTTCAACATAAACCTCTATCATCTTATGGTCATCAACAAGATCTTTCAATATTTCTAAATTAGCACTCTCACTTAAGCTATACAAACCATCATCTAAATTACTACCCGACTTAACAAAGTAATAGTAATTTTTTGAACCGAGCTCATAACCCAATTCATACATAAGAACATCCAACTCTTCAACTGACACACTATTAACATCAACCAAATCAACTAAACTTTCCATACCTCCAACGTATATTCTACCAGGCCAGTATTTAAAGACACCATTGTGATGAACCCTCATACTAAACATATTAGATCTACCACCTGAAAACATGTCAATATATGTTTAAAGCATTCTAAAAAACTTAATTGGGAAACAATAAATACCACAATTACAAATTCCAATGACTGTAATAAAATAAAAATAAAACAGTACCGTATTTCTTCTTAGCAGAGTCGTATAGGACGGTATCATCAACTGGATAACCTGACTGTCTTCTTACTTTCCATAGGGTAAAGTCCATGTTTCGGTTTTATGATTGATAAACAGGGGTTTTGTGACATGCAATTAGGGTTTGTAAATTCTGATAATTGTTGTAACGAAAGTTCTGGGACGAATGATAATACAGACTATGTGTTTACTGGGGCGGAAAGAGGGTTACATTACACGTAACAATAATTAAGAAATTTTTAATTGAGATATGTTGAAATGACAAAATTGCCCTTGGACTAAAGACAAATGTAACGCCTTGAGATGTCCTTGACTAACGGCATAATGGTCAAAGGACTTGTAGCGAGTGAAAACCTTGAAATAGGGACCCCCGACGATGAAAAGGCCGGGTTTCGTCCCATCGCGATGCGTCGTGCCAACTTTAGGGACCAACGGTGTATTTTAGTCTTGTATAAATATATGTAATAGATATAAAATAATATAATTAGCACTTAGCACGTTGTACCTTTGCATCCTTTGCTTTGAAAATAGTCCGATTTCTATAAATAGTTTTTATGGTAAGTTTTATAAATTTTTTCTAAAATGTGGATATGTTGGTTCTCAAGGATCTCTTAGGATTTAAAAATATTTTTCGAATATTGTAATTTAGTATGCATTTTGAAACTTTATTGATTTAATAATAACTTTACATTATTATTGAAAGTGCATTTTGTGTTATATCGGTTTATATAACAAGCTTAGTAACTTGTATTTTTCATTTAGGAGTGTTTTAATAATGTAATTAACAACTAATTTGGCTGTCGCGCGTTGCAACGGAGCCAATTTAAGTGTAATATTAGTGCAACAGGGTTATTTTTTGCCAGTTTTTATTGTCGGAAATATAAAAGCCCGGATTTGATATTTTGCGTTCACCTAATGTCGTGTTTGGTTATTTTAATATTAACAATTTCGTACGGTATTTTTGAAGTGAAGAGAATGCGTGACATTAAGATATGAATAAAACTGTTTGTTAACTTAGTTACTAATATTATTACATTTGCATTATGTCTTATTGGTATATTGTACATCAAATGTAAGTTATCGAACGGTTGTAATAGTTTTTATTCCTTTGGCTACAAGGTTAAGTGGAAAAGAATTATTGGCCCAAGAGATTATTGAGATAAATGATGGCGACAATGATTGTCATAGAGCTGCTATCATCAGAATCCACATCATTTAACATAATAATCTCTTGAAACACTTATTTTAGCCACTTAACCTTGCAGCCAAGGGAATAATAAGTATTACATATGTTCGTGTGTTACATAAAAGTTGGAGACACTTGAAGAAGATGTTTCGGCTATGGGAAGCTGCAAATGTACGTAGAAAGGAAGCATCTTCTTTGTTCTGGTAAATCTGGAATAAATAATTTCATGTCTTCAAATCGCCTTTAGAGTCTCCGTCTATTATAAATTCAGTAGTATCAAAATGAATGCTAAAAATTAAAAGATATAACGAAATGGTTACAATTATAGATTATGGAAGCTATTTATTATGAACATGTGTGTATGCATGACGTTTAGAAGTATAAACCTGCATAACTGCTCGGCTTTTGGTCGAGTGTCATTCAACGGGTATCCAAGTATCCATGCTATTTTCATGACGTTTGTAGCACATTCCCTTATCTATGTCAATTGTTGGGATGAGTGCTACCTATGTTCTTCTGTTAGACATTCGCATTAGGTAAGTCATTAGAGGCCTTCATATAGATATAAAATAGTTAACAAATGTTAAATGCAAGACCTAGAAAAAATATTTCAATCTCATTATGGCCATCGATGCAATGGTAGTTTACCTTCAATTTTCTTTAGTATTTTTTTGACCTTTCTTTCGCATCCGTGGTAGTGGATATTCACCTTTAGCGCACAGGTCTGTTGATCCTAAACAAAAATAATAATAATAAAAAGGTAACTAACAAAACAGAGTATGCTGGAAAATTATAACGTAAGTTAAAAGATAATGCATAATAAACAACATTAAGATTTACTTAATTTGAAAACTTATGAAGATACAAAGTCTTCTCGTCGTCGGATTAATTTTTTTGTTTCCCAAATTTCTTTAGGTAATCGTGGTTCACATATAGAAATGTTCTTAAACATTGAGTCAAAGACGACAATGAACTAAAGGCCATTTGATGTTGGGTGGCTTCGATCAATCATTTTTCGTTTTGTTATTTCCTGTAAAGTATAAAAGTAGTAGTAAATATATGTTGGTGTGATAATAGACGGATATAAAACTCGATGCATGATTTCAAATCAGAAAGCATAGCCATAAGCTTTTTGGAGAAATTCGCACCAACAATAGTTATGTCCACAAACTACATGTGCTGAAAAATAGTGTATGGACGAAAATCATATCATGAGTGTGTCTGGATAAAGAATTTTTTCAAGTTTGCTCTGATATTGTGCTCGCTGCAAACTCAGTTTCATTATATACTGTGCAGCTTATATCGTGCGAAATTCACAACCAATTGTATCGGTAAATCATCAGAACCAATTAATTAGTCTCCAGACTAGTTTTCTTTATGTTTGTTGTTTGGTAAGAGCTGTTAACATAATTTGGATTTGCACAATGGTAAACATAAACAAATGGACTTAACTAAAGAAATGTGGGAAACATAAGAAGACCCGAGTAAAGAATTTGTACCAAATTTAGTTTATCCACATCTTCTTCTGTTCTTCACCCTTCTTTAGGTAAGTGCGATTAACAAATGAAAATTTATATTCTTGTACATTTACTGGCACAAAGGATAGCATTTTGTGTTGCCCATAAAGAAAGTCCTTTGATTTTTCAGAAAACCCAAGCACCAAATTAAAACTCAACGCTATACAATCTATTTTTATTTAAGGATTTCAAACTGCATAATCGAAACCTTCCACGTCAAAAACGCAAAATCAGAAAACCCAAGCACTAAACTGAAACGCAATGTTATACTACTAGTCCACATTCAAATGATGAAAAAGACAGCGTCAATGCTAAAATGGACTTAGCTAAAGAAAGGTGGAAAATAGAAAAGGATCTGGTGATAGAATTTGCACCAAATATACTTTCGCAACATCATGTTTTGTGCCCCATCTTTCTTTAAGTATGTGAAACCTTCTCAAGATATATATATATATATATATATATATATATATATATATATATATATATATATATATATATATATATATATATATGGAGGGCTCAAAGGAGGTTTCTAGAGTTAGTTAAACCAAGTAATTCTAGTTTGACACAAATACAAAACCCCCTTTGTGGGGTTTCAGCCAAACTGACCCAAACACCCTTTGGGGTTGTTTGTTTGGTCTTTTGTTTCTTATTTCCGCTTGTACTGTCCCGTTAAGTGTGCACCGGTGTGGCCCTTCGACATTTTTGTGAAAGCAAGTGTGAAAGACGATGTGTTATTTGCACACAAACCCTTCGTATATCACTCTGTAAGATATCACATGTGATATATCACATGTATCACAGATTAACAAGACTATATCACTTTGTGATATACTTACATGTAATATAAGAAATGAATGATGTACCTACTATGAGAGCCTAATAACAATGATATATCATATGTGATCTATGACAACTTAATTAAGCAATACTCTACACTACCAGCATGTTGATATCACATGTGATATAACACATAGGATCTAGAACAATGGTTAAACAAACTTTAATATCCAACAAGAAAAGTTCAACAACATTGTAAAATTGTGCATAATTCACATCAAGAGCACTTTAAACAACACCCAAATATAATTTCCAGCGACTTAAACCACAATCTAACAGCTAATGGAGTACAAAGAAAGCTTCTAAAATCATGAATGATCAACAATTAAATCATAATAACAATGTACTTACATCTAATCCAACTTAATCAATCAAAAGTCTACACCATCATCATGTTAATATCACATGTGATGTTACACATATGATGCAAAACATATTTAATAGCTTTAATATCAAACATTCGCATCTAAAAATATCAATCCAATATAATTTAGCAACTTAAATAGACTATAGCAACTACAATTTTCGGCAAAATTCAAACAAATCAAATAATAAACATCAAATGAATCGTAAAACCAAACTTACAAGTTATGATTTCATTATCAATGTTAGAACAAGAATCATTACATGTGTTCAAATCCATTACTTGTTTATTCGAATCCATTACAAGTGTTGATGAGGATGGTTACAAATGATTATCATGAATACGATGATCAATGATGAAGATGATTATTGATGACCAATTTGATGATTTGAAGGTTATAACTGACTATTGATGATGAATTGAGGGTTAAATTAGGGTTTAAATATGTTGATTTTGAATTTATGTTTGATAGAGAGAATTTTAAAGAAATGAAATGAAGCAGAGAATAAAAATTCAGAGAATAGAAATCAGTAGAGAATTTTGTTCAATTATAATGTTTGGTTACAACAGAGACTTAACCCGAGAAATGAATTTAATATTTATTTTTTTTTAAATAACATTTTGTCATATGAGACTCACATGTATTTGTTTGTTGATTTTTTTCTTAAATTATTATTTCTAAATAACAATTCTAAAAAAAAAAAAAAAAAATTAATACTTATTTTTTTATTTTTTAAAAACATTATTTAAAAAAATATAAAAAAAAAAAATATTTTTCAAAAATATATTTACTTTCTTTAAAATTTTAATTTTTTTTTAAAATTTAATTATTTTATATTTTTTTAAATTTTATTTAAAAAAAAAAAAACTTATTTTTAATAAAATTTATTTTATAAAATGAATTTGTTAAAAAAAAAAAAATCTTACAAAATAGTCTCATTTCTCCCATTTCCCAACTAAAAGTAGTGGAAATGATAGTTAAAAAATTGCACTACCAATTCTCTACAAATTCTCCACAATTCTCCACATTTTTATTTCTCTACATACCAAACAAAGGAATTTGATTAATTTCCATTTCTCCATTCTTATTTCCCTCTACCAAACATGCCCTTAGAGAAACTGAGAGAATTTGGGAAAAACATATTGTGAGTGTATGTGAAAATATAATAAGGGTACGTTTAAAAAAATTGTTTTCATAATAGACCAAAATGCCCTTGTTAGTATGAAAGTTAAATTTAATCCCCGCAATTAGATCTAACTAAATGGATGGTGGAGTTAGGCTATGTTTGGCGAGGGCTTAAATAAAGCTTATTGGGGCTTGGGCTTTTAAAATAAGTCGGTTAATAAAATAAATCTCCTTTGTCATAGAGCTTATGGAAGGGCTTATAAAATAAGTCGGCTAAAAACTTTTGCCCATAAAAAGGGGTGAAATCTTTAGCACGAGGCTTTTGAAGAATAAATTACTTATTTACCCATAAAAATATCTAACATATACAAAAACTCATTTAATTATGTCATTTTTAGTAATTTTGTAATAATAAGCCACAGCCCTAACCCATTTACCAAACAAATTTATATAAATTCAAATTTTAGTTTCGGCTTATAATATAAGTTCAAGCCCCAACCCATTTCGTCAAACATACCGTTAGTCCTTCAATATGCACGAAAATGAAAGTCTCTAAGTGAACTTTTGTCATATAATATGTTTTTTGAATGCTAGGACTAATATCTAACTAAAACAAATTTCTTGAGCTCGAATCCATCTCCCAGTTGAGTAATCGAAAGTCAGACTCTTAACATACCAGAAAGCTACGAAAGAACTGATGAAAGTGTTACTAAAAAACAAATTCTGTAACATACAATAAGGACTAGCAGATAGTCAACATATATCAAGTTATTCAAACTCGTTCGAGTCAAACCTTAGCGAACTCACACTCAAACTCAAACCTAGCGTACTTACTCAGATATGGTTTTCTAATAAAGAATTTGAAATACTCAAGTTAACACAGTGTTTTTAAGTTACGTTCAAATCACCTATTTAATTATACTAAGTAGTAAGTAGTATATACAATGATATAACCATCTCTTCTGTTAATTACTTACAAATTAAAAAAATAAAATACAATCATCAAGAAGATTCGAATACAATTTGGATCGAGATTCATTCAACTATATTTACATTAGATATATGAAGCAACGAATTATAGTATTATACAAAATTGCTTAACTTAATATCTAGAATGGAAGCATTTTCCCCATTCCGTTAACATTAGCAAACAACCCAACAAGATTTTGCCTATACGGTAAATACGATTTCCTCTTAACACTTTCATTTTGCGCTCTTCTTTGCACGTAAAATTGTTCATGAGCCGGACTCTGCACCTTCAATTGACTTGCATTGCGACTTTATGTTTTGGACTATCAACCTTCTTATTAGAACTTAACAACGCCATTGGCTTCACATTACATTCGCTGTTGCTCCGCTTGAGCAAATAGCGGATACTCCATCTTTTCGATCCAGAACCTGATGAACTACTTTTCTTACATTTCGTCATTTGAGGTGAGGATGATCCAATATTTAACTTTGGCCTCCAAACACAAAATCTTCCGGACGGGATGTTTTCCATTTCATTAGCTTCTTCTGATTCTGATGATGAATATGAAGAGGAAACTAATTCTTCATCAATGAATAATTTCTTTAATGAGCTAGTTATAGAAACAGATACATCAATCTTCTTGTCATCTTTTGCTTTAGCTTCACGATCTATATCATCTAACACGAATGAAAATTCAAAATCTTCGTCTTCAACTTGGTCTTCAACTCGTGCCGAATGTTCTTCATGGATCACCTTAGTGACAGCTTCGAATGTTAACGTATCAGAATAGTAATAGCTGAAACTTGGACTATCGAAGCCTAAATCTTCTATTTTACGTTGTGATTGCATTTTTCTTAAACTATAGTATGTTTGATTTTCTTTGTTTAATTGAAGGAGCAGGTTGATGGATGAAAGAGTTTGGTAGCTCAAGGTACTTATATATAGATGGTTAATATATGCATTTCTTTTTATACAAGTAACGAGTCATGGCTGACGTACTATAATCCTCTACACTATTAGTAAAATAAAATATAAATTGTTGCACTTGTTCTCTACGCCGCCATACTGTAAATATAATCAAAAACGTCGTTAAGATATTAATAAATGGTTATAGTTTAGTAGCTGGAACTTGCATGTGATATTCGTATTCATACATTTGATTAAGGTCATCTCATTACTCTTTATTCAAGTCTGTATACTACTTAGAAAGAATTTTATATAATACTCCTATATACCGTTAGTACGAACGCGATGACGGGCTCATGTGCATACGTATGCATATATTCAAGGCTAAGTTGATGTAATTTTTTGCAATGCAGATAAATGAAAAAAATAAAATAAAAAATAGTATCAAGTGCATTATTATTGTGTACGGATAATTGCCTCTAAATGTATCTTACTTGTCATCCTATCATTTTATGTGTATCAAATTAATTTTTCGGTTATTTTATGTGCTCAAATTGCATTTTGCGTATTTTGTGATTTTTTTTCCCTTCAAATTATTAACACTCCTATTACACGGGAGGGGCAAAAAGTCACAAAATACTCACAAGTGACATAAAATGCAATTTGAGTACATAGAATAACAAAAAATTAATTCGATACATATAAAAAGATAGTGCGATAAGTAAGATACATTTAATTATCCCTTATTATATCGTACTACACAGTGTTTTACTAAACACACTCACTACTACAAAAAAAAAGTCATAGAGCCTTATTGAAAATGGTCATAAAACTCGGTTTTACACACGGGCTCAAAGGGGAAAGGACTATATTGGAGATGCAAATAGAGTCTGGTTTTAGAAACGGGCTCTATTTCTCGTTATAGAGCCCAATTTTTTTTATTAAAAAATATGGCTATATGTGAATAAAAAAATAAAAAATAAACATTTTATGTCATATTTGAGTCATTAAATCGTATCGGAAGAACAAACATTGTATTGATTCAAACCAAGAAGATTCTCTCATGTTACAAGTTTACAAGTAACTTTCTATTGATACATTGAGATAAATCTTGCATAGCATATAATACTCTAGCAAAGAACACATGAAAAAGCTAACGCTAAGTTAACTGACTACTTGAATGAAAATGTAAGCAAAAAATACATCATTGGTGTCACCGTAACGTCTCTATATTGTGCGTTGCCTGACCAAAACAGATGAGGTTTGATGAAGTTTTCATCAACCCCAAATCCTACCTATAGTTGAGAATAGGGCTAATAACCTTTTAAAGCACTATACTTGTCAAGAATGGCAGTTCTGCGTAGCGAACTAAAAAAATAACTCTTTTAGACATTAAAGTTGACATTTTTTTCTTTCTTTAAGTATTATGACCATATTATGACCATTTTACCTTTCGAAAAATATTTCAATAAAAAAGAAATTCGAAAAAAAATTTCAGAAAATTCAAAAAAAAAAAATATTTCGAAAAAAAAAATTATGAGAAAAAAGGTATTTCGAAAAAAATTTAGAAAGGGTATGTTAGGTCACTAGTTTTACAACACAAGCTTATAAGAGAAGAGATAAGGCGATTGAACAAGTAAACAAGCACACACACACACAATATTGTAACCGGTTACGCGTAGGAGGTGAGTGAAAGAATAACTTGAACAACCAACCTTCAAATGAAGGTTATTACAATGTATTTATAGGCAAGGAGCTAGGGCAACACTCCCTCTCCTTCCCTATTCCTTATTGGGCTTGGATCAAGCTTATGGGCCTTCTACATAAGCTTGACCTTAAACAAACATAAAGGCCATAACAAAGCTACCTATTACATATGAAATATAAATACTTGAAATACTGTTTAGGAGTGATTCCAACAATCTCCCCCTCAAGTATATATGAATGTAAACGGTGAAGGCGTTGATGTAATAGTAGCTGTGACGTCTTCTGGCATTCTTCTTTCTTGTGAGAGGAATTGCCTTGATTCAAACAATCTCCCCAGTGTAGAGAGATAGTTATCTTTGAACGGTTAAGCTTCGACGTCATCTTTAACTTTGTTCTTTGATCATTTGTTCTTTGTGGTGAAAGTGATAGTATGTTGTTGTCTGCATCAGTCTGTCTCAGGTCTGCTTCGCTGCTCCAATGTCTCCACGTCATTCTTCAACATGCTCACACGCTCTATGACGTTGAAATTCAATACTGATGAAGTTCTCTAAGTCTTTAACTTTGTAGATTCTTTGGTTAGACGAAGAATCATTCTGACGGTTGTGTTGCTTTTGAATAGAACTTCCATTAGTGATGATGTTGGCGTGAGCATGAGAAGAATCAGCACGATCATTCCGCTCCAGAGCTTCCATAAGAAGAAAACATTGCAAACGGTTAGAAATAAGCGGTTTCCGGCACTTACAAGTTTGAACTTCGAGAGTGTTAACAGCATAGTGTGAAAACACAACTCTAATTCTTACAAAGGCCGTTCCTGAACTGGAGTCCCACAAGTGAGATAACGCGATGTACCGAAGTACATCTACAGTTCAGATGAGTCGCTGAGGTACACCGAAGCATCACCTCACGACTGTAGACCGTTTGAGACACACTCCGCGTAATCCACGGGGAGTTACCGAAGCGACCTGCTGTCAGGGCTGTTTGATGTTGACCCTGGCAGGAGTTTCCATTCAATCACTGAGGATCACAGATGTGAACCTCTCATAAATGTTCTCGACAGATTGCTAAGATCTGTGAAGGACTCGATATGAACCACTGAATCACTGAAGACCTTATTGTTGATCAACAAGTGATTAAATGTCAAGTGTTCCTAAGAGATCTTTTGATGAATCTCGTGGCTCTAGACTCAATAGTGCGTTTTGGTTTTCCTGAGCGGAGACTAGGGAGAGGGTCTCCTTCTTCAATACCAGCGATCTCTAAGAGAAAGCCAATAGATTATGTAGGGTTCCCTGTGAGAATGAAACAAATTTCTGTTGAGAGAAACTTGAGTGGCTAAGAAGGTTTAGTGCATGCGTCACTGGGTCCATGACGACTTTTAATTTTCAATACCAGTGTCACTAAGTGACAACCAGTAGCATATGAATTGAACCCGGTGTCTGCCCTAAGTTGAATAATCTGGAGGGCTATTTCTTTTCACCCTTTACTTTACATTTCTTTTTGATTCTTCAACTCCTTCTTTCTCCGATTCTCATTTTCTCCTTTTTATAATCATTCCTAAGGACTTCTAACACTAACTAATGGTAGTGTCCTTGGGTAGATCCCTCCGGCTCTGGCGGATCATAGGACGGTTATTCCTAACCTTAGTCACCTTATAACTCCATGACTATCCTATGTTTGCCATTATAACCACTGTAAGTTAAAATATCTCTCAAAGGGTTTGTTAATGAAAAACATGTTTGAACCACTGTGAGAGATGATGTTTTGCATAAATACTCCCCCTCCACATGTGCTTAATAGTTTTAAAGGTTAAATGCACAGTGAGGAAAGAGCGCGCACTTTATGAATTGATCCACTAAAGATAGACAATCTCCCGCGAGACACGGTTACGTTGAATAGTTAAAGAGTTACATCGTCAGCTTTTGGGTGACAACTAGCTCTAATAACTACCTTGAAGGTGTAGACAAACCTCGAAAGGTTGTCATACCCGTCAGAGTTCATGTCTATCAAGAGCTTCTCGAATGGTACCTTCTACTAAGACGAGTCCTTTGCGAGACACGTTTACATCACTAGCGAACTAGCTTGAAATTATTACCCGTCCAGGACAAGTCTTTTCGAGTTATAGACAGTTTTGTACCGTCAATTCGTTGGTTAAGTCTGAGGTACACGGATTCATTTGCATTCAGCACAACATATTTCTTATCACACAAATTTTCTCCCCCTCAAAAATGGCATATAAGATGTTATTTTTGAAACATTTTGAGAATAAATATGACCATTTTGAGTGTTGCGGGAAGAGTGACCACTGTGAACAATTTGTGAACAAAGTTTTAATCAAATACTCCCCCTCAATTAGTGATATAAACGGTTGAGGTTTTAAAATCATATGGGGAAGTACTTGTCTTTTTTTGAGCAAAACCTTGAAAAATGAAAGGTTTGATAGGTTTTACTCAAAAATAAGAAGCTTTCGCTCCTTTTATAAGGATTGTGGCACTGAGGCGTACCACAGGGTCCTTTCTTGACACTTACGGGTTGTACACTGTTATGTGTGCACAAGCCATTCACATATATAATCATACATCCAAAATCATATGAAGGAAACAATTCAAGGGGTACCAGGAAGTGCAGTGATGTTCCCAGGAGTGCGCACAGGGCGTTGTAAGCCGGTGATGTTTATCCTGGGTCTACCACCAACATAGCTCTCCAAGCGTCTGAACTGATCCCTTCTGAACAACCGTTCATCAATCATGGTGATGATCCTTCTCACATCCCTTCTATCCTGAGAGTTCCAGCGCTTAGGATTCCCAACTTTCAGGCGTATATCCTTCAATATGTACGCCAATCCATCCCTAACCATCTTCAAGGTATGATCCCCGAATTTATGGAGCTCACTACACGCCATTAAGCAGTTTCTGCGAAGTTCACTGCGGTAAACAATGCCGAAAGGTTTGCTGATGAGTGTAAGTTGTTTGAGCTGGTTGATGTCAGGAAGATCAAGCTGTGGTGGAGTGAAGTTTACACGTTTCTGATATGATTCAACAGCCATCTGGATATCTTCGACACATTCTTTGATCACAATGCGTCTAATGAAGATGAGAACTGACTTGATAAATTCACGTTGAACTTCAGTCGAGAATTGTCTCATACGACCCTGTACTTTGGAAAGATACATGTCTTCGATGTCGTTGAGTGACAAGTTCTCAAAGTCAGCCTCTGAGAATTCATAGTCTTGTTCATCTTATCGTTTGACTATGATATTCTTCAAGAATGTGTAGTCCCATTTGGACTTGAGATCAATGTGTTTGATGGCTACGATGTTCTTTGAGCAATACACTTCATGTTGAGACTTCTGAACTAGGCAGCTTCTGTAGTAGATTCTTCGGCGTTCAGGCCAATGATGAATCCCATACAATGCATCTTGGTCATATGCTTGCACGTTGTCAGAAAACAAGTGAGTTGCACGTTCCTCGATAGCTATGCAGTTTGAGTAAGTAGCCGCAGGGAATGGAAGAGTCAATGATGTAGCGTATTTTCGTGAACCATCGCCACCATGGAGAAGAAATTCCAGGTCTTTGTTGAAGAAATATCTGAAAGGAATCCTTGGTTCTTCTTGTTGGCCGATTGTTGGTAGAGGTTTGGTCCAGTCAGTGTAGTATGGAGGGTTGTTCCGTTTAGTGAAGTCGATGTTTGCTTCTGGGTTGAGCCAATCCATGTTGTTAGACATGGCTCGAGCAATGTTTTCAAGGTGATATTCAACCTCGATTGCACTTTCCGAGCTGTTTTTCAACAGAAGGAATGCGTCATTCTTGATGCGCTTCAACTCGGATTTAGTCATCTTCTTCACACGGAATCGTTCTTGCAAGATTTTTGCATGCTCCAGTGTACTACCGTCTACCAATTCTTGACCTTCTTCAGGGTAGGGAGTGTTATTAACAAGTGTGGAGAACCATTCAAATTCTGCAGTTGTATCGTCATCTAGCCATGATACGACATCTGGCTGAGTCGTCTTTTTCTTGCTTTTAGAAGGCCTTGATGATGATTCGGGTTTCTTCACTTGTTTGGGAGAGGAGGGTTGTTGTTGGGGCTCAAGGACCTCTTCATCGTCACCACCCGTATACTCAAAGTGATCACCAGTTTTCTGAGTCAAGGGTGGTAACTCGGAATCGTCCCGAGGTTTATCAGTGGAAGACCGTGGTGGAGAAGACTTTTGTTGAGAAGAAGATCGATGTGGAGGAGGTGGCATAGATGTAGATTGACCAGACTGCTTCTGACGTTTAGGTGCAGAGTCCTTATCCTTATCATCGTCATCTCTTGGTCTTTTGGGTTGAGTGGCTGACTCCTTGCATGATGATCTGAGTTGATAGTCAAGTAGAATTTCGAAAAATTTAGCTTCATCTGAAGTAAACGTTCCAGATCTCTTTGACATTTGCATCACTAGTTTAGCTATTAACTCAGATTCGGAGAGATCAGCTTCTTTTGCCATTGTATGTTTGACCAATGCTACGATGTTAGGGGTGAGTTGTCTGTAAAATACTTCTTTTGTCACACTGGGGACAGTGTCGAGAAGAAACTTGTGGGTTTGTTCTCTTGCTGACTTTTCCAGTTCCTTTTGGACTTTTGGAACGATATCCTGAAGGTACTTTTGAGTGTAACCTTCAATCATTTCATTTAGTTCCCCCTGACGATGACTTCTCATGAACTCCTGAATAGCTTTCCTATCTTTCCGCATCTCATCATTCTCATCATGTAAGTACTGCATTTGTTCAGCATACCAATTAAGTTTTCTTTGAAGCATGTCCTTCTTTCTAACTTGTTTGACAGCTTTCACAATTCTTGCATGTGTTTGAGAAATCCAAGACTTTGGTGGTTTCTTCACGGATTTGGATGATGATCTGGTTGACTTAGTTGATGGTGGTGGTGATGAATGAGATGAAGAGTCTGATGATGAGGAGACATGAGGAGACTTCATGTCCTTAGGAGTTTCTGAGGTTTTCTCCTTTGAGTGAGTTGGACTGTCTAGAAGAAACTTTGTATAATCATCCTCGTCATCCTTAGAATTTTCTTTCTCAGTTTCCTGCTTCTCAAAATCATACACAATGGTGTCTTCAACAGGCGGTTGTTGTTGCAGAAGAGTGGTGGCACCAGATCCCTTATCGGGTTGATTAACCGCATCAGGATCTGGAGAGGAGTGGGCAGCATCACTTGATCCTCCGGGGCCACCCATTTGATCTTTAGCAAAATCAGCGGCCTTTTGAATGTGTCGGACGTTGTGAAACTTTTTCCTGTATGATTTATCCAATTGCTCTTCTTCATCTTCAGAGCTCTCATCATAAGGTACAATAGCTGGAGTCTTCCCTTTTTCTTGGACAGCTGGAGGACTTGGAGGTTTTGTCACTGAGGCGGGTGTTTCGGTTGCAGTAGTAGAGTAATGAACCTCTTCATCTGTCTCAGTATCTTCAGAGCTCTCATCCCTAAGTTGTCTTTGAGGTTCAAGTGTGGGAATAGGTTCGGCTTCCTTTACGGGAACATTCCTTATAGAAGGAGCTTTCCTTTTAGGAACCTTCCTTTGACTCGCAGAACTTGTTGTGCTTCCTGCACTTCCTCTTCTGGTTCTCCTGACAGGTGTTCCAGAAGATTTTTCATCAAGATGACCAACTTTGCCTTGTCTGACTGCTTCCAGATATCTCTTGTACGTTTCGAGCTTTCTGACATCTTCAGTCAGAAGGAAATCTGGCAATACAGCACCTTGTTTCTTTGTGGACGTTTCCTTGATTCTGACAGAGAGAATAGGTTCCGTCAACATGTCGTGATTGTCAGGGTCATTGAGCCTCTTGGGAATATCAGGATGAAGTCCAAGTGCTCTCTGTATCAACAGTTTAGTATATCTGATGTAGGGAATCTTTGAGCCAAGTTTGCTGAGAAATGACATCATGTCATCCCAAATCAGAGCTTCAATAGCGATGTGTTTCATGTTGACAAATGCCCAAAATATTTGCAGTTCTATGAGCTTAGGATGCTCATAGCCGCTATCACGACCAGAAATAGACTTGGTGATGATCATGTAGAGTGTTCTCCAAGGTTGAGGAATACTCTTGAGCTCTACGTGAGAGTGTTTGGTGATTACTCCTGTAGCCTCATCATAACCGATATCGATTAAGAATTGGAGAGTTAACTCTTCAGCAGGTGTGGCATAAAGTTTGGTTGGATTGACTTCAGGAATAAGGAGAGCAGCCCTTAAGTCTGCAGGTGTAATGGTGACTTGTTTGTGGTTTAGAGTCACCGTCACAGCAGTCCTTCCTTTGACCCTTTCCATAGTATTCCAGAACTGTTGGATATAGATCTCAGGAACTGTTGCAGAATGTGTGAGCATGTTCTGATACGGATGAGTCTTCAGAATATCGATAGCAATAAGACATGAAGATTCAGAGCAAGTGAGGGTGTCAAAGTCAACACGGAGGTTATTCTTTCCAATCTTCATTGGATAGCCATGAGGATAGATATCAGCAATGGAGAGAACTTCAGGTGCATCCACATTCATTTGTTCAGCCATGTCGTGATCTGAAATAACATTAGCCAAAAGAACCAACATATCGAAAGACATAATGTTAGTCAACAGAAGGTCTTATTGTCTAGTTGTTGAATGTACAGTGATAATGATTGTTACGAGTCCTAAGTCACTTGTATGTTCAATCAATGATATCGTGAAATGTTTCGTGAGTTAGTTAACTTTAAGTTTTAAAGTTTATTTTATCACTTATTGTTCACAACATACCAAACGATTTAAGTTTATTAGTGACATTTTTGGATTCGTGATGATATGATTAGTTTATTTACAAGTTTGTACAAGTAACAATTCATCATGAAGGTCAATCCAGGGTTAAGCGTAGTTTTGGCAAAGTTATGCGTAGACAGGTATGATATATGCTTAGGCGTAGACTTACGCGTAGAGTCCTATCTTACGCGTAAGAAATGTTACGCGTAGGAAAAAGGAGTCCTTATGCGTAGAGCTTATGCGTAGGCATATATTTACCTTACGCGTAAGGCTACTCGTAAGAGTTGACCTTAAGCGTAGGGTTCACTGTTTACGCATATCCTTCACAGGATACGCGTAGTCCATTGTAGAACCTTAAGCGCAGAAGCTACGCGTAAGACAAGTCTTACGCATAACAATCTACGCGTAAGGTGATCCTTATGCGTAGATTAGTAACCACCTTGATTCTGAATGTTACGTGTAGCAAAGTCCTGAAATAAATCCATCAAATCATCAACATTAACACATACATTCATTTTATCAATAGATCATATGTTACACAGTTATGCGTAGAATTGCATACGCGTAGACTAAACCCTAGATCTACGCGTATGGATTCTAGCCATAGATTAAGCACCAAACTTTTTCTGGTATATCATAGACGTTGTGAGAACATGTAGACCAAGTTTTAACACTTATTATGCAGTGAATCAAAAACACCCAAAGTTTATGAACTTTAAACCCTAGTTTCGAATTGATGGTCAATTCGTGTTTCTGGGTGGTTATGGACTATGGAAATCATCAATTCAACAATGTAAGAGTATAACACAACAATCTTTTTGATCAAATCACTTATCATTCGAAAATACCCAATTCGACTCATAAACCCTAGTTTTTCAAATTCATATTTTTCGTGTTTCTGGGTGGAATTTGATGGTTAAAATGGAATCAATGATGTATTAAGAACGTTTTGACACTAACCATTTCACCACAAACACACTCACACTGATTGTGTGTTCATACGCATACGCGTAGAGCACATAATCATTCATATCTTTTGTTTTAACCGTTGGATTTACATGAAAATCAAAACCATTGCTTGTAATTACGTTTAGATTATGAAAACACTTACAATATGATGATCAAAAAACACGGAGTTGAATCTTGAATATTAGGCGTAGGATTTGAAATGAGTGTAATGAATGTGAAAAGTTAAAGTAAGGTGAAGGTGTTTTATCAAAAATGACTTTGTGCTTTTGGCAGTTTCGGTCCCTCCACCTTTTCCATTTTCATCCAAAGCTTTTTAACTTCCATTTTTGTTACCAAATGAAGATTTTTAGAAAAGAACCTTGACGACACTCCCCCTCGACTTGAGAAAAATAATGAAAGGTTGTTTATTAAAGTCCGAGGAGTGTCTTTGAGCCAGGAAATGTACCACCATTTGTAAAACGAAACAACCGAGATATGATAACATGCAAGTACACAGATGTTTTGAAGCAGTTAATGGATTATTTTCTCCCCCTCAACACTTGATCGGAAAAATACTGAATTTTGAGAGATAAAAGTGTTGACGGAAGAAATGTACTTGCCATGTTTAAAGAAAATAGATGAGGAGAATATTTTTGTTGTTTTATCAGGTTTTATATTTTTGTATTTTGTTTTTGAAAGATTTTATTTATTTACAAAAGATGTTTTGGTGTTTGACAGGTTTTTAAGACGGTTTTAAGAGGTCATCCAATTCCTCTTGAGTCAAACACCTCATACCAATTCGGTGGACCAACTCATTAAACCTAGCGGGAGGCAAGGCTTTGGTGAGCAGATCTGCCAATTGGTATTCAGTACCCACAAAGTATAATTCAACGGTACCCTGTTCTACGTGGTCCTTGATGAAATGATAGCGTAGATCGATGTGCTTTGATTTCGAGTGCTGAACTGAATTGCACGAGATTGCAATGGCACTCCGATTGTCGCAGTACATCGGGATTCTGTCAAATACATAACCATAGTCTTTGAGTTGTGTTCTCATCCAAATGACTTGAGCACAACACGCGGACATGGCTACATATTCTGCTTCAGTTGATGACAGTGATGTACAATCCTGCTTCTTTGATTGCCAAGACACCAGTTTATCACCGAGAAATTGTAGTGCTCCTGAAGTACTTTTCCTTGAGTCTAGGCATCCTGCGTGATCAGCGTCTGAAAAAGCGATTAGTTCAAAACCAGAATCCTTCGGATACCAGATCCCCAAATTAATGGTTCCCTTGATGTATCGGAGGATTCTTTTAGCCTCTGATAACGGGAGCATAGATAAACGGCAAAGACAATATCAGGTCTGCTAGCTGTTAGATACATGAGAGACCCAATAATACTTCGGTATTTGGTAGGGTCAACCAATTTCCCATGTAAATCAGCATCTAATTTCTTGGTATGAGCCATTGGTGTGGCATAAGTATCACAGGTATTCATTCCAAATTTGTTTAACAATTCAAGGGCATATTTGGACTGACTCAAGAAAATACCACGGGGTGATTGATGAACTTGCAGTCCTAGAAAGAACGTAAGTTCACCCATCATGGACATTTCAAAAATTTTCTTCATGAGTTTTGCAAAAGCGATTGAAAACTTTTTATGTGTTGACCCAAAAATGATGTCATCCACGTAAATTTGAACAATTAAGATGTGTGCCCCGTGATATTGTATAAAAAGAGTTGGGTCAACCGAGCCTTTGGTGAAATTGTTGGCAATGAGGAAAGATGATAGCTTATCGTACCATGCCCGAGGGGCTTGTTTGAGACCATAAAGGGCTTTGTTCAGTTTGTAAACATGGTTCGGGAACTCAGGATCAACGAATCCATCTGGTTGGCTGACATAGACCGTTTCTTTAAGTTGCCCATTGAGAAACGCCGTTTTGACATCCATCTGATAGACCGTCATGTTCATATGAGCCGCGAACGCGAGAAATATCCGAACAGCCTCAAGACGAGCAACCGGAGCAAAAGATTCTTCAAAGTCTATCCCTTCTTCCTGACGATAACCCTTAGCAACTAGCCGTGACTTGTTGCGGATGACATTCCCTTCAGCATCCAATTTGTTTTTCCAAATCCATTTTAGACCAATGACGTAGACCCCTGTTGGTCTTTCAACCAGTTCCCATACTTCAAGACGTTTGAATTGGTTGAGTTCTTCTTGCATGGATTCAATCCAGTTGTCTTTTGTCATTGCGTCTTTAATGTTTTTAGGTTCAGATTGGCAGACAGTGAGTGCATAAATGCAGTGTTCACCATCTGAATGAAGACGTTGTCTCGTAACGACTGGTTGATTTGGGTTGCCAATAATGTTAGCCAGAGGATGGTCCTTTGTCCATCTATGTGTAGAGGGTTGATGTTGGTATACATTGTGCAGATTCTGAGGATTCAAATGGTTTGTTGAAGATTCTGCAACATCTGGTGCAGCAGTCTCATTTGCAAACGGGTTGAAGAACGCTGGTTCATCATTGTTGGAAGCGGTGTGTTCAACTGTTGTGTTGGAGTCAATTGGTGTAGGTGCATCTTCAACAGTGGTTGTTGTAGCATGTGTATCAGGTATAGGAATATTATCAGGTTGTGCAGCGGAGACAGCGGATACACCAGGAGCACGTTCATCAATATCGTCACAGAACAGAGGAGCAAATAACCTTTCCATTTGTTGACGAGTTAGCTGAGGGCTTTCTTCAGCTGATGATGGGGGTTGAGGGAAGTTTAAACGGTTGTGTCCGGGTTCTAAGCTGTTATACTCAGAAGCCATTTCCGTGAGTTCATCGAAATGAGCATGAATCGTTTCCATTACCTCCTTAGTTCGACGATTCCAGATTCGGAAACCTTTAGAATTGTCACAGTATCCAATAAAGACTCCAATATCAGCTTTTGCTTTGAGCTTTCCAAAATCATCACGATCATTATTCGGATAGCAAAGGGATCCAAATACATGAAAGTGTTTGAGGTTCGGTTTGTAGTTGTGGACAAGCTCAAAAGGTGTTTTGTTGTGGCGTTTTGTGATCATAGAACGGTTTTGAGTATAGCATGCAGTAGATACAGCTTCTGCCCATAAGTAATCTGGAAGTTTAGCATTGATTAACATTGTTCTTGCAGCTTCCACTAACGTTCGGTTTCGTCTTTCAACAACTCCGTTTTGTTCAGGTGTCCGTGCAATAGATGTTTGATGCTGAATTCCCACTTTCTCATAAAATTCACGAAGGGTTTTGTTAACAAATTCAGTTCCTTTGTCTGTCCGAATAATCCTGACGGTGTTGCGGAGCTGAACCTGTATTTTTGTGAGAAAGGTGATGATCATTTGTGGAGCTTGGTCTTTACTACGGAGAAAGTAGACCCAAGTCCATCGAGAGTAGTCATCAACGATTACTAAAATGTAGCGTTTGCCATTTATCGTTTGCACGCGCATGGGGCCACACAAATCCATGTGAAGAATATGAAGCACATGCTGAGAGCTGTGTTCCACCTTTGAAGGAAAATGAGCACGAGTGCTTTTCCCTTGTTCACAGGCTGAGCAAAGGTGATCTTTTGAATACCGGAATCGTGGGAGTCCTTCAACTAGTTTGTGTCGAGCAAGATTGGTGATGGTTTGAAAGTTTAGATGTGAGAGACGACGGTGCCATAGCCAGGATTTTGTAGATGTTGCCTTTGAAAGTAAGCAGATGGGAGAGGAAGCAACCATGTCTTGCATAGAGATAGTGTAGAGACTGGAATTACGCGAGCCAGACATAAGATCGTTTCCTTGTAGATCACGAATGAAACAAGTTTTCTCCCTGAAAGCAACCTCCAAATCTCCATCACAAAATTGACCTACTGAAAACAGATTGTGACCGAGGCCTTCCACATAGTAAACCCTGCTGATTTCGATGTTCCCATTAACATAATCTCCGTAGCCCATGATGGCTGCGAAGTGATCGTTCCCGAATCTGACAGTGCCAATGAACTTTGCAATAAAGTTTGATAACAGTTTAAGATTGCCTGTCATGTGTCGGGAACATCCGCTATCAACAATCCAGAGAATGATCTGTATCACCTGCATTACACACAGACGACACAGATGGAATAGAAGTAGATGTGGAACCCGAAATGTTAGAGGGTTCCGAAGCAGGTACATTAGACATACACACATTGACAAGTTTAGGCATCCATTTAAATCCAAGTGTGTTATATATCCATTTCTGCCATCTATAACTACTTTTTGCTTTAGTCTTAGTGAAAGCACTAGGTGGTACTACATTCTTAGGAGGTGAAGCGGGAGCTACTGTGATAGCAATGGTTGCCTTAGAATCTAAAGATGGTGGTTTACCAAGCACAGACTTAGAATGATTAGTGGGCCTAGAGGTATTCCGATTCTTAGGATTCCGTAATCTAGAGATTATAGCTTTAGCAACACATTTGTCATGACAATCAGAATTCATACTCTTTTGACAAATATCACAAGGTGCATCAGACTGAATATCAAAGGTACTCAACGGTTTAGCATTCGTTACATCACTATTGCTATTACATTTGCCAGACGCAACATCTATAGTGGAAGTAACATGAGTTTTATTCAGAGTCCTAGGGTGTTCTTCTACTTTAGCATTCCTTATTGATCTTTTCTTAGGTCGCAACTTCCTATTCTTCGTTTGAGTGCTCCTAGGCAGTGAAGTGCGGACGTTTGGAAAAGATGCAACTATTCCTGTTTCAGTAGAGGGAAACACATTAGCAACTTGTGATTTGGCAGTGGGAATTCTAGGTTCACGATTACTAAGTGTGACTGGTGCTAATCTCTTAATCACAGTAGGCGGGAGTTGTTCATACTTTCCTAACATTTCCCGTAACTTAGAGATGGTGTGAATCAGATCTTGATTTTCAGAACGAATATTACCAGCAAAATTCATGACTTCTCTAGTGTGAGCAAGATAGTGATCAAGTTCATTAGATGCTTCATCTCGAGTCTTTTTGAGTAAATCAAATATGACACCATATTCCTGTTTAACTTTTAAAAGTTCTTGTTCATATTTTGAGATTTGACTTTTCAAAGACACGTTTTGATCATCCAGTTGCTCAATTTTAGGATCAGAAGATTGTGCACTCAATTGAGCGATTTTCTTTTGAAAACTAAGTTGATGGTTGTGAATATCTTTTTCACACCATTGAAGACGACGTTTTGCATTGTGAATTTCCGTGTGTAATCGTTTATTTTCTGCTTTTAAAGACTCGATCTGAAGCACATTATCGGTGTTTTCAACAGTAACAACAGTGTCAACAATATCAGCAGAGATATGATCAGATGCATATGGCAACGAATAGAATAGCACAACATTATGAATATCAGCACAGATAACATCTTCCAAGAGTCGATCAACATCTTTTCTCAACAGTTTCTTTTTCCGTTTTGTGTTAGTAATAGATGTTTCTGTTTTCTCGAAAACGTTTTTCATTACCCCAAGTTCCTTATGAAAATCCTTTTCCCAGGCAATTGCACAACTTTTCAAGTTTTTAACATTAGGTAAAAGATTTTTCTGAAAAATGTTTCTTTGTTCTCGCGCCAGAGGCGATTGAAAATGTTCAACTTTGATTTCAGATCGATATTCTATCTCATGTTGTAAAATTTTGAGGTCAGCCATGAAAATGTCAAAATATCGAAGAATTTTTCGATTTTCAGGTTGTGAGTTTACTTCGCTAATGGAAGGTAAAGGACCGTAAGTTTGTGCAAAGACTGTTTTGGGATTAACAATAGAAGACTCGAGTGTTTTGATGATAACCCTTGGTGTGTTAGAAGAATCCGTTGGTGTGACGAAAGTGACCGCGTTTTTATAATTAAAAGGTTTGTTGTAAACAACATTTTTTAATTTTGATCGACTCTCGTCTTCTGCATCTAATTCCTCTTGACGATGATATTCAACAACACTCATGACAGTATTATCAATTTTGTATTATGCACTGGAAACTTCAGGAGTTGGTTTGAATGTTTTTAGTGAAAGCTTTGGTTTGTAATCAGCTAGATTTTTTCCATATCCATTTGGATTAGGTTTTAAGGTAAACTTTTCAATAGCTGTTACTGATTCACCATGTTTGTAAACAACAGTTTTAAACTCTTTAAGTTTGTTTTGCAAACCGAGAATTTCTGCAAGAAGGTCATCTACCCGATTCGTTGAATGCTTTTTGTATGCGGAGAACTGTTTTTGACAATTTAACAAGTCAGCCTTAGCATTTTGATTTTCCAAGGTGAGAGCGTTAATTTGCTTTTTATGTTCATGTTTCAGTTGTTCTAATTCGGACAACAAAGCATTCTTCGAGGCGGCTAGATCACGCATCTGTCTCTCTAAATATTTTTCGTTTTGATGAGATTTTGCAAAAGCGGCTTCAAAACCTTTTTCACGGTTTTCTTGAGTTTTGAAAAAGTTGAGTTGCATTTGTAAACATTCAAAATCCTTGGTTAACAGTGCATTTTTACTTTTTAAGGATTGATTTAATGCATAACATTCCTCCATTTTGATTTTATGGTCTTGAATTAACCGAGCAAAATCCGGATGAGGCAACAGATCATCTTGTTCAACGTGAGTCTCAACAGGGTAAAATGGTCATAATATGGTCATAATACTTAAAGAAAGACAAAAATGTCAACTTTAATGTCTAAAAGAGTTATTTTTTTAGTTCACTACGCAGAACTGCTAATCTTGACAAGTATAGTGCTTTAAAAGGTTATTAACCCGTTGAGAATAAAGCCACATGACGAATACATAATAACTCTTGACTTTACCAATCCTAATACAAGCTCCAAACCACAATAGTAATTGGCATAACACCACATCTACCGCCTACAAAAACTAAAACAAGCATACTTTACCTTTGTTTTTTTTTTGGTAAAGGGTTTTCCCGGTAAATGTATTACTCCAAAAAACGTTTAAATACAAAGGATACTGAAGAGACATCTAGAACACTAAGAAGACCATTTGAAAAAACAATCTTTGATGCAACCTTAAAGCCATCATTGAGTCTCGACGCCAAAAATTCTTCATCTAAAGCTACAAATCAAATGTAAAACTATGGGTCTTCTAGGTTCGAGAATAATTAATCAAAGATACTGATAATTGTTTATAAGGTGTACATTTGTAAAACAATAATGTAACACAACTAAGTACATATCTATTAAGACGGAACTTCTTTCACATCAGTTACATGAGGAGACAACAAATAAATCAGATTCTAAAATCACTCTCTTTAGATTCATACACAAATACATGTGAATATAGTAGAGTAGTATTTGTGAATGAAGTTAATATGTAAGATTTGCATTGCTGCATCCTTTTAGATTTAGTTTGGAAACAATCAAGCAGTAAAACAATGTTAGATCCAAATTATCCTTTTAGATTATTTTGTTTGGTCTCTAATACTCAGTAGTGTGTGACCATTTTCTTGTCACTAACAGTAACAGTGACGAACTGTTGGTCACTATTAGATATGTGACGAAATTTTTCGTCACTAACCGGGTACAATAGTGATTACTCATTTCGTCATATATTAGTGACCAAGTATATTCTCGTCTTTGATAGTTTGATACATTTAGTGACAACGGGCCTATAGTGACGATAGTGACCACCCGAAATTTGGTCACTAAACAGTTTTGTGACCAGCTTTTACTATGCACTGTTAGTGATGATATCACTTTGTCAATGAAAGGCTTTTTCTCTCTTAGTCAATTGTATTATTTATAATATGATAAATACTTTTAAATTAAGAAACACTCTACTAAAAAACACTTTGTGAGTGCTATGCAAGAAAAGAAGAATAATAAATTAATAATACTCTACTATATTTTATTAATGACATAAAGGATTACCTTAGCCATGATAATTACTTGAATTTAGATTAGAAAACAGTCAAACACTCTATAAATACATTGTACTACCAAACTCTCCTTCATTCATCAACTTCACAGCTCGTCCTCCTTCAATTATACAAAAGAAAAAAGAACATCAAACTTACTTACATTGATCAATTAAAATGCAATCACAACAGAAAATCGAAGATTCTGGATTGAGTCCAAGCTTCAGCTGTTACTTTTCCGATAGCTTAACATCCAAAGCTGTCACCAAAGTTATCCGTGAAGAACACTTTGATAAAGACGAGTTTGAATTTTTCATTCGTTTTAAACGAAAATGATGAAGATTCACCTAGAGATATATATGCACGAGACTTGACTGCTTTTCCTATTTTCAACCGCGGTCAAGATGGTGAAGTTAAACCTAAAGATGATAAGATTGATATATCTGTTTCGATTAATAGTAAACTATTCATTGATGAACAACATGTATCTTCTTCATATGCATCATCAGTGTCAGAAGAAGCTGACTCTGATGATGGATTGGAAAATATACCTTCCGGAACATTTTGTGTATGGAAGCCAAAGGCGGAAAGTGAATCATCATTGCCTGCAATGACAAAATGTAAGAAAAGTAGCTCAACTGGAACCGGATCGAAGAGATGTAGTATCTGCTATTTGCTCATGCGGAGCAAGAGCCAAGGCAAGGATCACCCTATGGTTTTGTTAGCCCCTAAGAAGGTGGACAGTCCTAAACCAAAGAGGAATTCGGGTGAGGTTATTTCAAAATCTGGGAGCCGGCTGAAAGCGCAAACTCCAGTTCACGAACTGTTTTATGTTCAAAGACGAGCGGAAAATGAAATCATTAAGAAGAAATCGTTTCTACCATATAGGCAAGATGTTTTTGGGTTGTTTGGAAATGTTAACGGAATTGGAAAATTAAACCAATCTAGTTCTAGGATAAATAACAACAATTTTGTTTGACTAACTGTAAGTATATCTCAATGATATTTTTTGTTCTTCTATGACAGGGTCTATGATACGAGAGATCTTTATGATGTAAGTGTTAAACCTTAAACTATATATATGAGCATACCAAAAAAGAATGGATCAACGTTCTTAATTACTTTATGTGGATCTCCTTTAAGTGTATTAATTATTGATGGTTAATTTGGTAGGCAAAATACTTGCATAATAACTAGAAAGAAACTAGAAACGTAAAGGCTAAGTTTGTTGTTTCAGCAACATTTGGCTAAACATAACTATATTTGGCACATGAGATTAATAGAAGATTATATTTATTTTTATTTTTATTTTTAAATAGTTACCTAAAATATATAGTTTTATTTGGAAAACATAACTTATTAAAGCATTTCCGACAATAACTTCTGTTAAAGTTTAACACCGTTCACGTCAGCGTCACATCAGCTTTAACATTTCACCTTAACATTCTCAAAAAACACTCACATAAATAACATCCCAAGTTAAACTTTAACATTTCATATTTTCAATTTCAACACCTAAACTAAAACAAACACTTCATTTATTAAAAAGACATATCACATTTAACATTAAAACACAAAGTACATTAAACGGTAAACACGAATTACATTAACATACTAAAACTACAACGCATACTGATGAAAATAAAACTACTAAAGCTTAAAAAAACGAATCATCTGAGACCCAACCCTCAGAACTTGAAGGGGAATTAAACTCGCCATTAAAGAGCCGAGTCTCCATTATGTCGAAGTAGTTGTCTTGAAGATATTGAGCTTCCCTTGCTTCTTGCTCACGACTAGCAGCTTCCTCGCGTGCTTGCTCTTCCATAATCTCCCTACCGTTTTCAATATCTTGTTCTAGTTAACGATGGGAAGCCTCACTTAACCCGTGGGGGTTGTTTTGAAGATCCACCTATGGACTGTTCACAGGTAGAGTTGGAACAATTGGATTGTTCACAGGTGGAGAGTTTAAAAATACATTTTCCGGTTGGAAAACCGGAAAGACAGATTCAGGTGGTGTTGAGTAAACTTCAAACTCTGGTAGAGTTGGAAAGCTAGTTTCCGGCAACTTTTCTGGACTTGAGAATTGCTGAGAAAAATCTTTGCGAGATATTTTTTTGTGTGAGTTGTGTGTGTAACTTGTGTGTGTTGTGTCTTCTAAACAACTCTGGTAGAGTTGTATATATAGGCAGAGTTGATTTTGAGTTTGAATAAATCCCGCTCATATTTGATTTTTAAATTTTAAATTTCAAATTTGAATTTGAATTTATCCCGCCCAGAATTAACTAGTATAATTTAAATTTGAATTTGAATAGGTTGAGGGGGTGTAAGTGAAAAATTATTTGAAATTGTTTAGGGGGGTGAAATGATTTTTTTTTTTTTTTTTACGTTTAACGCCCGTTAGGGGCTTAACTTTGCCACCCTAACGCCGTTATAACGCGGCTCCTCCAATGGCTAACGCCATATAACGCCGGAGAAAACCCATTTAACGCCGGTGGTGGCATTACTAATGTAATTGCTCTTAGAGATTACAAAATAATAATTTTATAATTTCTGAAAATCAAACATTATTTCATTTATCTTATAAAAGTAATTTCTTGTTATGATCTTCCTCTTATCTACATCTCCATCTACATATTCATATCTAGTTCTAGCAACAGGTGGTTTTGTCATACATAGCCTAAATGGATACAATGATATTACCAACTCTACTATTAACTTAGGGAAATTATATGTGCATGGACCGTTTTGATTAGTACACCGAAATTTGATGTTAAAATACCATTATACCCTTAAACGCTTCAGCCATTTTTTTGTATCTTTACGCTCAGGAACTGTTTTGCAGAATCGCACACCTCCCTCTGTTGTAGATCAAATTGGTTTTGACTATTAAAACTAATTCCTCATTCTATAAAATCAGAAAGCTTGAGATGGGCATGCTAGAAAAAGAATAATTCATGTTCGTTGTAGTTTAAAGAATATAAAAATGTATTGGCATCTTATATTGTCCCTTTGAGTTCATACAACACCACCACAAATTTGGTATGGATTTTCTCACACCATTTAATTGTTAGTTGTACATTAGTTGTTTGTGATAAGGATGCATTTATGGGTGATTACCAATCTTCCCAAAATAGATGAATGTGATAGGCTATTTATGTAATGCATATCTCTGTACATTTCAGTCATTAAAATCAATAAAAACATTAAGTCTTTCATGGTTTCAGAGCCATACTAATCGATCCCATAAACCCTAAACTTCCGCCACTTTATTTTTTTTATCATCTTTGTTATCGTGTTGGTGATTTGTGCTAGGTCACAATCCGCAAGATTGTTATTGTTACTTGTGCGTCATAGGTCACAAGTCTTAATTTGTTATTCGTGCTAGGCCACGGATATGTATTGTTCTCGGTTGCTGCCATCTCTTTTGCTGCTGTTGTGCTTACTTTGATTCCTTCTCCAAGACATTTACTTTCACTAATTTAATATTCTTTTACTTTAGCCAACAATTGTTGACTCAAAGTAATTCTTGTTTATTCTTGCAATCACAACTGGGTATTGGTTGTATGGTTCCCTCGTGGAGCTTTTTGGTTCGAAGTACATACAGAAAGAAAAGAAATAGAAGTTGGCACGTGGGTCACTGTGGTGACTTTGTTGTTGACGCAATCCTTAGTCTACTCCACTTATTTTTTAATTGCATGCTACATCAGAATATAAATCATGACGGGTATGCAAAATGTAAATCCTTATTTCGTTGGTCAATCGAGCATGTCTACTTTGCAACAGCCATATATGGTAATGCCTTTTGTTCCTATGGCCCCGTCTAATGTAGTTACTGGCCAACCACCTTCTGGATTCGTTCCTCCTGGCCCGAACAGCTTAGCCCAACAAATGCCACAAGCTCACTTAGCCACTAATGGTGTGGCTGCGGCCCAACAGGCCCAACCTTTTGTTCAGCCCACTCTCGGAAATCAACACATACAAACAGGTTGTAATCCTAGCAACTTTCATTACATGGTTCTGAGTTCTCTTCCGTCTCAGGCTACGGTGCTGCCTCAGGCTTTTCAGACAATGACTAATCTGGATCATGCTTGGAATATGGACACAGGTGCGAGCTCACATTTAAATGCATCTATTAATAGTCTTAGTAACATTTTTAATACTAGCATGTATCCATCTGTAGTGGTTGGTGACGACCATACCATTCCCGTCACCAACACCGGTCGTAGCATTTTACCTACTCCTTCTCGACCTCTTTACTTAAATAACGTATGTGGAAAACTAGAAGGGGGGGTTGAATAGTTTTACCAATTAAAACTTCCTTTTAAACTATTTAGATTGACTTATGTCAATCTATTTGGGTGTGTGTGTTGGATGTTGATAAACAAGCATATAAAGATAAGTAATGAAAAGATAAGGGTAAGAAGCACAAAACCACAACATGAGTATTTATAGTGGTTCGGCTACAAGGACACCTTCCTTGCCCTACTCCACTCCCCGAGTCACCTACTCGAGAGTTCGTAAACACTACACCAATCTCCTTATGGCGGAGAAGCCTTCACAACGTCGCTTAACCTTTTTCCGGTACAAAGCTAAATACCGAGTTCTTTCACACCAAGGCGAACCACACCTAACACAACGTCGAATACCCTTTATACGGTGCTAGGCTAACCATCGAGTTCTTTCACACCTTAGGAGAACTAATCCTATCACAACGTCGCCTACCCTTTATTAGGTACTAGGCTAAGCACCCAGTTCCATTCCAATGGAGGAACTACTACCACACTACACCAACGACTAATCCCAAAGGAGATCTACTCCTTTACAACATCATCAAGGATATCAATATCCTTGGATCTAATACTAGTCTATCTTGTACATCGAAACACACCATATCGAATGTACATCTAAGGCACCTTTCACTAATGCCTTTGACTAGATCTATAAGACACCTTTCACTAATGTCTTGTGTCTTCACTTCTAAGCACCTTTCACTAATGCTTTTTTGTCTTGACTTCTAAGCACCTTTCACTAATGCTTCTTTGTCTTGACTTCTAAGCACCTACCACAAATGCTTATCCTATAGACGATAGATACCCTTCACTAATATCTCTGTCTTGACACTTGAGACATCTTTCACTAATGTTGAAAACCAAGACCTTGATAGATCTTAAGCACTCGGAGATCGTTAGTGTTGCCTATGTAATCACAAGCAAACTAATAGAAGATCTCTACAACTCGTATTGTAGCGGAAAGTAAATACAAGTTACAATAACTAAGAACTCTTTGATCCTCTATGGATCTTTTTATTATAGAAACTCTATGTTTCGAATGTTATACAAGACTGGAAATATTTTAGAAAAGCTTATCTATTACAAACTAACATGGTTTCTTATATAGGCAAGAAACCCTAAAGGAGCGTTGACAATTTACGCTTCTACTACTAAACTAGACTAAGCATGCATCTAGACAAGCATGCAACTAATCATATTGTTTTGTTAATCATATTGTTTATTCTGAGTAAGCTCTACTTAATACGGCGCCAACCTATACATACGGCGCTGACTTTTACTCTAAACTGAGCTTATCTCTCCTACGTGGTTCGCACTTTCAGCAGCAACACAATATCTGCTTTAACACTTCTGCTGAAGTATAACTTCGGCAGAATCCATTCTTCTTCGGCAGAATATCTTCGACAGAGGCTTCGGCATAATCAGTAGTTTATGCTTCGGCAGAATCAGTAGTTTATGCTTCGGCAGAATCAGTAGTTTTCCTTAATTCCCAACAATCCTCCCCTAAACTGGAATTTGACTTGGTTAAGTTCCAGTTTCCTTGATAGATCGATAAAGCTGTTGAGGATTGTACCATTTGACGAAAATTTTCAAACAAGATCCTCTCCACATCGTGGACACTTCTGAGCTATGAATGTCCAGGTTTTTGAGGATCAGCAGCAAAGATTCACAAGAAGAACATCTCTATGATGACTGAACTGTGGCACACCAGATCTTTGCAGCAACATATGACATCATGTACATCAAAACATATAAGTTCAATACTATTCTCATTACTTCCAGGTGTGTTAACTCCTGTAAGAGGTGAATCATTGAAATTAATGGATTTGATGTCTCTTTACCAATAGCCATTACTACTGGAGTAGCCACATGTTTGAGTTCGAAAACTATGGTACATTGATAACCATCTGATTTATTGGCAAACCAGCAACCATATAAACGGATTTGTCTTGTCTTTACCTGTAGCCGTTTGCTCAGGACTAGTCAATTCTTAGAATTGGTGAATTGAGAACCAAATATGGATTCAGTTGCCTTTACCACATGCCATATTCATGTGGGCTAGTCAATTCTTGGATTCCAAAGAGGAATAGACCATGGTGAATTGATGACCATACAACCCTCAGCAGTTAAGCATGGGTGGTTGCAGACCCTATGAGTTTGAGCAAACCATTACAGCTATCAACAGATTTGTTGTGTCTTTACCAAAGCTGTACCCTTTGGACTAGTCAACTCTTTGACATACACAAGGTATATCAGGTGAGTTAAAAACTATCAGAATTGGACAGTAAACAAACCTGCATAAAAGTTAGTTTTTTTTTTTTTTTTTTTTTTTTTTTTTTTTTTTTTTTTTTAACTAAGAAACTAACACAAGAAAAGACAGGTATATACATAATACAAATAAGAAGCAACAAAACAAAGTAATGCAGATGGTACCATGTGTCCTGATATGGAAGAGGATGAAGCCTATTGCAGTTGTTGAAGTTGAGTCTTGATCAGTCCTACCAGTGTTAAAGCTGACTGTCTTTCATTTCCCACAGGGTCTGGAGGAATTTCCAATTTCTGACTCAGCATCTTTTCCATTAGTCTTTTGGGCAAAGGATACTTTCTTTCAGAAAACATGTAGACAGTGATGCCACCCTTAGTCTCAAGCACATGCACTCGAGGGAGAGGATAGAATCTCCAGGATTCAAGCTTCCACCGATGTGAGTTTTCCCAAATGGAAGATGCTTTGCTATTGGGAATGTGAGAGTTTAACAGGGCTTGAAGATCTCCTGGTAAGAACATCCCAGAACCTTGTGGTTCCTTGTTGCAATAATGGGTGGTAACTTGAGTGAACAGAGAAAGTAAGTCGGCCCTGTCTACCAAGTGTAGAATTTCCTTCAGAAAGGTGAATTCCATTGAAGTGGAGTCCCTTCGAAGAAGAACATTCATCTGATCATCCTTTAATTTCCAGGCTATCACCTCATCTGAATTTCCATCAGGAAAATCAGCAGCAGACCCTTCTATTATGAAAGTGGAGTCATCAGCTTCAAGATCCACAGGAGATCTGTTGGCCATTCTCTTCTTCCTCCCACCAGTCTTATTATGGTCCCCAGATGGAGCATTTTTTGCTTGAACTTGTGTGGTAAGACTTGAAGAGGTATAGGGAGAGTTAGTTGAAACACCTTCACGTAGTGCATTCATCCTGTGAAGCATTTTTCTCGCCCTTTCTGTTTTTATGTCTGCAAGATCAGCTTCCTTAACCTTAGAAGCTTCCTGTGTGCAAATGATTGCCACTGATGAATTGGGTCTTGATATACCAGATGCTTCAGGAGTATTGGAATGTGGTTCAGCAGATGGACTCTTGACAGTGGAGGAAGCAACTTCAGAAGTTGCTTCAGCAGGAATGACTGGTGATGGTTCCTTGGCTGGAGCATCATCAGACTTGAGTCTTTTGAATATTTTCAACCATGTTTTCGAAAATATACTTAGAAAAATTGAATGTTACCCCTTGAGAAAGACACACAATACCATATCCCAGTTTGGTAGAGAACTGGTCCCATCCTCCAGTCTTGTTGCTTATGCATTGAAGCAACGTGTGAACCAAGAACCTCCACTTCGGGCAAAGTTCCTTCTTCAGCCACATATCTGTCCTTGTACCACGATACCCAATAGCCCTTAGCCCAGTAAGAACATTTTCCTGACTAGAATGAAATGCTCCATCAGCATCTTCCAAGTGAAGCTTCCTCCTAATTAGGTCCTCTGTTACTATGTGCTCTGTTTCATCAATCACAGCCCTAATCTCAGTTTCACTCCTCTTCTCAGCAGATGCCCAAAATTGAGTGATCAGAGATTCATATATCTCATTAGGAGAATGAGTTAGAGCATAACAAATCTTGGACCTTTTCAGGAATTCCACCATTGGTTCATACAGTTCATATCCCTTGCCGTTTCCCAGAAATGCAACTTTGTTGTGATCATGTTTAAATTCAAGAGCCATGAGGGATATGAGTGTTTAAGGTTATGATTATTGAAGTGGTGAGAGTTTGTGAGAGCGAAATGAGAGGGAATATGTTTGTACTGAAGAGAGTGATGGTGGATTTGATAGTTTTTGCCCAAATTATAGTCAAAGAAAAATTTGACCGTTTGGTTGACTATTGCTGACGTGTATTGTATCTTTGACCCAACCCAAAACAACCCTTCAGCAGGAACACATGATCAATCTGCTGAAGTTATATCTTCAGCAGAATGCATCAAAGATACGAAACAGCTTCGGTAAGTTTCTAGAATTACTGTGCCACCCACTTGCATTAAACTCATTGAACCTTGAATCCGTCTATAAAATGATCCCAATGTAACTCATCTCTTCACCAAGATCCCCAAATATTTACCACAAACCCTAGTAGCCAAATAACCCCAATTAACCCAATTGCACTATGACTACCAAACCAGAGATCATAGATCTCACTTCCTCATCTTCATCATCATCAAGTGGTGAATCAAACCCATGGTTCCATTACTTTCCTCAACCCTACCCACGACCAAATAAATCACCCTTTCTTTCTTCTTCAGAAGATGACAGTGTAGTGAATCCAAGTGAATCTGCTGATGATTCTGATGACTCCTATAAGGAGGGAACGTCTTACTCCCAACCTCCAGCACCTCGGTCTCAACAAAGACCTCGTGCCAGGAATCCGCCACTCCCCAAAGATAGGGAGGTGGTTCTTGGTCTCACTGCGCCATCTTTTGGTGCATAAACACACATCGTATAGAAGAAGGGCTTAAGGAAGGTGGATCGATTGCATTTTGGTTGAAATGAATAGATGAAGCACACAGGACACGATAGTTCTCTACGTCATCCTGCGTGGTCATCGTCATCATCAATCGTTTGCATCAATCCATCCTCCCATTTTGGTCCTTAGCATCTTCGTCGTGCTGGTCATGCATATCCAACCAGCCAGTTAGACTGAATGGGTGGTTACGCAAGACCTACGAAAGCAAAGCCAGCATCAAATGCATATCCAACATTCTCTTAGATTTCGGAATGAAGGATATACACTAGATTAGGCTTAGCTTAAGTGTACAGCTCGTATCTTGAAGATGCATAGTAGTAGGTTGACTTTATGTAAGCTGTAAGCTGTAAACTGTTTCTTGAATGAATGAATGAACAATTTGACTTTAATTTCTTTTCTTCAGTATTATAACTTCAGTGGAATCAAATTGTATGATTCAGTACTTTAGCTTTCAGGAGAAACAGACAACACTCTTATAGCTATCTTAACCATGTACCATTGAGTCATTCTTGATGAATTTGAACTTGATCATGAAATGGATAAACTGTAATCTAGACATCTGCAAAACAGACACAACACTCCACAAGAACAACACAAAAACAAGCTAACAAATAATTAGACAGTTAGTGTTAGCAAAGAATCATAAACAACATAGGCAAAAATGCAAGTAGAGAAAATCAAAAAGATAAAATCTATTAAATAAACGCTATCACTATTGGCAAAATGATGTTTTTACAAACAGATCGAATCAAATTTAGAAAAACTGTTTATTGAACAAAATATGACACAAACAAAATATGCAGAGTTTGTACAAAATCCTCCCCTGAGGCCTATGCCTCCCCTCAAACTATGCATTTAAGGGTTTAACATTCCAATATTGACCACGAGGTGTTGAAACCTTGGTCCATCAAACGCTTTTGTTAATAGGTCTGCTACATTATCATCAGTATGGATTTTAGCCACTTTTATCAAATGTTTTTCATATGCATCTCTTATAAAGTGGTGCCTGATTTCAATGTGTTTTGTTCGTCTGTGAAAAACTGGATTTTTGACTATGCAGATGGTACTTTGATTATCTATATGAATAGTAGTGTTCATGAAGTTGTACCCATAGTCCAGCAATTGGTTTTGAATCCAGAGGACCTGACCACAGCAATTTGCAGCAGCAACGTACTCTGCTTCAGTAGTTGAGGCAACCACAATGGTTTGTTTCTTGCATTGCCAAGAAATCAACCTCTTGCCAAGAAATTGGCAGCCTCCAGTTGTGGATCTTCTATCCAGATTTGCACCAGCATAATCACTGTCACTATATGCTTCCAACTTGAAAGGAGACTCTTTTGGGTACCAAAGGCCTAAAAGAGGTTGGCCTTTGAGGTACTTAAAGATCTTCTTGACAGCATTTAGATGGGAAGTAAGTGGAGTGACTTGATGTCGAGAACAAACACTCACAGCAAACGTAATATCAGGCCTTGAAGCTGTCAGATACATCAATGAACCAATCATGGACCTGTACAGATGAACATTCACAGGTAGATCTGGTTCATTATTTGCTTTAGTCTTTGGAGCTTCATAAGGTGTGGTGGCAGTCCTAACACCTTCCATACCAAACTTCTTCAGAATGTCCCTCACATATTTATCTTGACAGATAAAAATGCCATCTTGTTTCTGCTGAACTTGGAGACCCAAAAAGAAAGTAAGTTCACCCATAGCACTCATTTGAAATTCACCCTTCATCAGTTCCTCAAATTCCCTACACCACGCTTCATTTGTGGAGCCAAAAATAATGTCGTCCACATAAACTTGCACAAGAATGATGTCTGAGTAATTCTTCTTTAGGAACAGAGTTTTGTCAATAGCACCTCTCCTATAGCCATGCTTCAGCAGGAATGATGAAAGCCTAGCATACCAAGCTCTTGGTGCCTGATGTAAGCCATAAAGAGCTTTAACAACCTTGTAAACATGATTTGGGTGATCAGGGTCTTCAAATCCCTTTGGTTGAGTGACATAAACTTCCTCTTCAATCTCACCATACAGAAAAGCACCTTTGACATCCATTTGATACACCATGAAACCCATGTAAGAAGCATAAGCCAAGAAAATGCGAATAGCTTCTACTCTGGCAACAGGGGCAAACACTTCATCATAATCAATCCCTTCCTCTTGTCTGAAGCCTTGTGCTACTAATCTTGCTTTGTTTTTGATCACAACCCCACGAGCATCTCTCTTATTCTTCAGAATCCACTTTGTCCCAATGGCATATTTGCCATCAGGGAGTGGAACCAAAATCCAAACCTGCTGATTGTGAAATTGTTGCATCTCTTCTTGCATTGCTTCTAGCCAGCTTGAATCATTAAGAGCTTGAGATACACTGGTTGGTTCCACTTGAGAGAGAAAACAAGCAAACAGACAATGTTTGAAGTTTGTGTGATTGTCTCTTTGCTGGTTGGAGACATAAGAGAGAAAAGCAATCTGCCCAAATTGAGGACTTGTGATAGCCCTTCTAGTTCTAACAGGTGCCAGAAGATCACCTATGATGTTGGATTGAGGATGAGCAATGTTGATCCTCTGAGTAGCAGTGGGGCTGACTTCAATGGAAGAATCAACATTGGTGATTGTTGGTTCAAATTCAGCATCATATGAGGGTGAGGTGAAAATGCCAGCTTTGGGTTGATGATTTCCAAGATCGGAGGGTTTTGGAAAGCGTGTATGAGGTTCTCCAAAGGCTGAAGACACTTGAGCAGGAATAGTATAGCCTTCAGCAGATTTGGGAATGGTAGGTGTGGCAGAGTCAACTTCAGCAGATGAGTGGTTTCTACTGATTCCTTCATTAGCCACCTCCCCATTCAGTTTCTCTGCTTCAAGCTTGGTAGCAAACTCTTGAGTCTGAAGCCTAGCCAGGTCCTCAGCATAATGAGAGTCATCATCATCACTCGTGTCAGCAATATCCTTGGAGGTGGTACCTGCAATATTGTTAGGGGAGAAAGAAGGCACAAGTATAGGTTGCTCATCATCTTCAAACTCTTTGTCAGAGTCATCATCTAAGGGACCTGCATTGTTAGCTGGAGAAGCTTGAGAACCTGCATTTTGGTTAGCCAAGTGTCTAGTGTAACCCAAGGAATCAGTTAAGTAGTCAAGGTCAAAAGACCATGTATGACCCTGTCCTTGAACATTATGCTTATCTTCCAAAAATCTCAGGTTCAACGTCTCCTCTATCTTCTTGGCTTGCAAATTGTACACCCTGTAGGCCTTACTATGAGCTGAATAACCCACAATATAGCCATCATCAGCCTTCTCATCAAACTTTCCCAACGGATCACTTGTGTTCAGAATGGTCACTTGACAGCCAAAAGGTTTTAGGTAGTGAATGACAGGAACCTTCCCAAAGAGAAGTTCATATGGTGTTTTGAGTTGTGGTCTTGTAATGGAGACCCTGTTTAGCACATAGCAAGCTGTGCCAACAGCTTCAGTCCAGAACATGGTGGGTAGCTTAGAGTCTGCAAGCATTGATCTTGCAGCCTCTATTAAGGTCCTATTCTTTCTTTCAGCCACCCCATTTTGTTGTGGGGTTCTTGGATTACTATAGTCCCTTTTTATACCTTTTGACCCACAGAGTTCTATTAGAATTGCATTTTTGAACTCTGTCCCATTATCACACCGAATACCCTTGACCTTTTTGTTCAACTGATTTTCAACGAGAGTGATGAATTCAGTCAGCACTTGAGAGGTTTCATCTTTGGTTCTGAGAAAGAACACCCAACAAAATCTGCTATAGCCATCAGTGATAACCAAACAGAAGAACTTATGATCAATGCTTCTGACTTGAGTTGGACCAAACAGATCCATGTGAAGCAACTGAAGAGGTTCAGTAATGATGCTCATAGCATTGATAGCTTTGTAAGAAGCTCTGTGTTGTTTTCCTTTGTTGCAAGCGACACAATTGTGATCATTTGTGAATACTTTAGTGGGAAGACCTTCAACAAGACCCATTTTAGAGAGTTTGTTAATTGTCTTGAAATTCACATGAGCCATCCTCCTATGCCATTTAGTGGACTCATCAAGAGATGCTTTAGCCACCAAACAAGTGAGGTCACCACCTGGTTGCACTTCATTAAGGTTGAATGTGTATAAATTGTGAGTACGAGGAACCTTCAGCAGAATTGAAGTTTCTTCTGGGAGTTTGAAGTCTTTAGACAGCACAAGACATTCATTCTCAGTGAAGAGAACTTTGTTCTTAGTGTCACAGATTTGTGAAACAGAGAACAAGTTGAAATGCTGAAGTTCCTTAACATAGTACACATTTTCAAAATCTAGATGAGGTGTCTTTATGGTGCCCTTCCCCGTGATACTTCCATCACTTCCTCCAAAGGTTACATTGCCTCCTCCTTCTATAGGAACAAAGTTGTGCATCATATCTCTGTTTCCAGACATGCTTCTGGAACAACCACTATCAACAATACCAATATTCTTATGCTTAAGGGGATGATCCTACAAACAACAACAAAATATATACATACGGTTAGTATACAATGGAGGTTCAAGTCATTACTGACTTGAACCTGCCTTGTGGATCACAGGTTTAGGGTATGAAGATTTAGAGGATCCACCATTGTTCTTGGTCCTCCATTGGTAATTGGGTCCCTTGTTAGTCCAAGAACAACCTGCTGAGGGCTTCACAGCAGTGCTCCCATATCCCATCCCAGCATACATAGAGTCAACATATGTAGGCCAATGACCATGTTTAAAGTATGAGCTATTTGGTTGCACATTAGGTCTGTTAACAGAACCTCTCCAATGAGAGTTAGTATAAGCAGCTTGTGGGACATAAGGTGGAATATTTGCAACATTGGTCCAGTTAGATTTGTGTTTCTGGTGAGTAGCACATGCACCCAGTCTTTGTTCATAAAAATCACAATCCTTAATCAAATGAAATTTACTTCCACATACAAAACAAGTCTTCTTCTTGGAAGATTTATTCAAATAGGGAGATGTTCGATTACATGAAGAAGTACTTAAATTGGAAACATTTAAGGAATTGTTTTTAACAGACTGATTATTCAAAGATTTAAAAGATAAGTCTTCAGAGGGAACTGTCTTGGAAGTTGATTCCTCAGCAGCTTCCTTAGAAGGCTTGTAAGTAGACTGGGGTGCAGGCTTGGGTGTTGGTTCAGGCTTGGGAAGGTCAGACTTCTCATTTGAATCACAGCTTTCATATGAAGTAGACCCTTGATCCGATGAATTGTCACTGTTAGAGCAAGAGACAAAGTCATTAGATGAGGTATCAGGGTCTGGCAAGTCTTTTGACTTTTTGCCATATAGATGATGTGATCCATCAAAGTCAACAGTGATGGATAGGTCTGTGGGCATAAATTCACCTCTAATGGGTCCAGGGACAGCATGCATATCACCTTCCTTAACATAATTAGCTAGGCCAGCTGGGGTAGATTTACGCCCATCATACTTAGCTTCAGGACCAACATAATTTTGAAAACCCAAACCTATAGGATATGTCTGAGATTGACTAGAATAGATAATTCTATTTAAGCTTTTACCAGACATTTGCCATTCATTATTCCTAGCAATTTCCTCAGCCAGTTTTGCCTTAAGCTCTAAGTTCTCAAACACAGCTTCACCCTTAGCTTTCTCAGACAGTTTTAAGTAATTATTAGCAACTTCTAGATCAAACTGTAAAACCTTTATCTTTTCTTCATAAGCTATTTGATTCTTTTGAAACCATACTTTTTGTCTTTCTACAGTTTTTAATGCAAGTTTATGAGCTTCATTATCAATATAACATGCATCAAACTTAGGTTTCATAGCATCAAATTCTTCCTTAAGTTCATTGTATCTTAGACTACAACCAAATATACAGTTTTGTACCTGAGATAGTCCCATCAAGGCAAACTGATCATGCCTTTCATCCGAAGTGCACCTTGCAAGCAGTCCAAGCTTGTCAGTATCATGAGCTTCCTCATTAACAGGTTCATGTGCAGTCCAGTTGACCTGTTCATCCATGGTGAGGAGAGCTGCTGAAGCTCCAGTTTCCTACTGTTTCTGCTGATATGAAAGATATTTGGCTCCATCTCCACTCTTTCTGTCCTTGCATTCTCTTGAGAAATGCCCCATCTGATGACAAGTGAAGCACTTGACTTTCCTCCTATCAAAGCGAGCTGGTTCCTTTCCCTTGAAAACAAACTTCCTTCCAGCCTTCTCTTCAAACCTTTTGATGTCCACTGACAGCAATGCCACCTGCATTTTCAGCTTCATTTCCTCCATTTCAAGAGGGTCCAACTGATCAAAGTCTTCATATGCAAGATACTGCTGAGTATCATAGTCAGCAACAAACGTATGAAGAACATCCTCCATCACACTACTAGTCTTAGGTTGTGAAGATTGTGGAGTGGGACGAGTGTTATGTGGTGGAGTGGGAGAGCTGGATGCTGGAAAGTAGTTGGAAGTAGGAGATGATGGAAAATAGTTGGAGCTAGGAGCTTGTACCATCATGTTGGAATGAGATGTCCCAACAAAAGCTGCATGGTTAGAAGAAGATGTACGGTAGGGAGTCCTGACATCTGGTTCAAGAGTTCTGAGTCTGTTGTACAGCTCATCAAAAGTGAGCATGTCCAACCCTCCTTTAGCCTTGAGTGCTATACTAACATGCAACCATGATGGCGGCAAGGACCGCAAGAACTTTGAGTTGCAATCTTCATTATCCGGTTTAGCATTCAGCTGATTCAGCTGACTCAAGATCCTATGGAACCTGTCGTATCCCTTGTGGATACCTTCTTCTTCTGATATGTTGAAGTCCTGAAACTGTTGTCTTAGCATGGACTTCCTCATTCTCTTTGATTCTTCATTTCCACCGAACCTTGCTTTGAGAGCCATCCATATGTCTTTAGCATCATCCATATGGTGAAAATCACATAGATGATCTTCAGGTATGGCTTGAAGCAGAATAGTTTTCACTTTATGCTCTCTCTGCATGGCCAGAACTTCTTCAGCAGTTTTTGGTGGAGCCATGATAAACTTCCCATCCCTGTCAGGAATCATTTTCTTTAGACTGTTGCCTTTCTTTACTACCTCCCACAGATTCCAATCAATATTGGAAATCCAGTTTTCCATCTTCATAGTCCAAAGTTCATACTCTTCCCTCTTTAAATAAGGAAATTTACCATTGCTGTTTGTGAGACTGAGCTGTTGCATGGAAGTGGTGTTGGTGTTGTTTGTGTTGGTGACTTCATTTTCATTATCGGATCCAGGCATGGTGAATGAATGTTTAATTGTATGGGGGTGAGAATGGTTCTTAGTATCGTAGAGACTTTCCCGAGGCTCTGATACCACTTGTTGAAAACCAAGACCTTGATAGATCTTAAGCACTCGGAGATCGTTAGTGTTGCCTATGTAATCACAAGCAAACTAATAGAAGATCTCTACAACTCGTATTGTAGCGGAAAGTAAATACAAGTTACAATAACTAAGAACTCTTTGATCCTCTATGGATCTTTTTATTATAGAAACTCTATGTTTCGAATGTTATACAAGACTGGAAATATTTTAGAAAAGCTTATCTATTACAAACTAACATGGTTTCTTATATAGGCAAGAAACCCTAAAGGAGCGTTGACAATTTACGCTTCTACTACTAAACTAGACTAAGCATGCATCTAGACAAGCATGCAACTAATCATATTGTTTTGTTAATCATATTGTTTATTCTGAGTAAGCTCTACTTAATACGGCGCCAACCTATACATACGGCGCTGACTTTTACTCTAAACTGAGCTTATCTCTCCTACGTGGTTCGCACTTTCAGCAGCAACACAATATCTGCTTTAACACTTCTGCTGAAGTATAACTTCGGCAGAATCCATTCTTCTTCGGCAGAATCTCTTCGACAGAGGCTTCGGCAGAATCAGTAGTTTATGCTTCGGCAGAATCAGTAGTTTATGCTTCGGCAGAATCAGTAGTTTTCCTTAATTCCCAACAACTAATGTCTTCAACACTACACTTCTTTGAAGAAAGAAGGGAATCATCAACAAGAAGACTTCAGTAGATTTGATGATGAAGAAGCATGGCAACTTATGGACTTGAGCTTGCTCGACTTCAAAGGTGGTGATCTTGCCTTTAAGAGGAACCTAAAAGATCACACAAAAACAAAACTACAAACATAGATCTCTTGGATCTAAGGTTAGTGAGATTTAACTCAGGGAGGAAAGTATGTTAGAAAGGGATTGAAAGGGGTGAGAAATAATGAAGAAATGGCTCACTATTTATAGAGGAAAAATCCTACTGTTCCCCGGATCCCACGGATCCCTTCCACTTGGGATCCGGCTAGCACAAAGCCAGGGATCCGTGGAACGCTCCTCTTTGCCCATGGGTATTTTTGGTTATGGGTCATGGGTCATGGGTTATGGGTTGATCCATGGTTTTCTTTCTAGATACATTGAACTTGGTTAAGTGGTATATATAAAACCATGGGTTATGGGTCAATACCATTTGCTAGTTTTTACCCATTTTAGTATTTACATGTTTTTACCCATTTTAGAATATACATATTTTTACCCATTTTAGTATACTTAGTTTAAGTATGTGCTAACCCAATATGTAAACATTAGTTGTTGTACATATATATCTAAATCATAAAATCACTTAAGCTTGTTTTAGTGTTTTATGTGAAAACGTAAGTGTGTTAGGAAACTATTAACTCAAACTATTTACATACTCTATTTGTTTCGTTAAAATGATTTTACGTTTGTTATCGACAAAACATTAGAAGATCGTAAAATATAAATAAACGATTTTACGGTTTATTTGTATTAACAATCTCCCCCTTTTTGTTGATGACAAAACATAAAATTATTTTAAGGAAAATCTAAAATTCGTAAAAGTTTGAATTTGTAGTTTTTACTTTCTTCTCCCCCTTTTTGTTGAAACAAAAAGTGTTTGAAGGAAGGCAACACATTGTTTTTAAGAAAAACATGAGAAAGAAGTAAAAGTAAAAAGAAATAGAGAGCAAGTAACGGGAAAGGATCTCGTCTTTTACTCCCCCTTGACGAGTCCATCCCTAAGTAAGGGCGTCAAGAAACTAATTCTAATCTAGTTCATTTGCAACTAACTTTTGCAAAAGATTACGTCTATGTGACGGGTGTGCTCCCCCTAGATGATTGCAATTTTGCAACGGGAAGTCATGAAATATAAATCTAAGGTTGCAAGTAATTGTGCAACGTATTGTTTTGACACCAAGCTCCCCCTAGCTTTAGGGTGTCAAATTCTTCATGTGTTAAATGAATAACTACAAAACAAAGGTTAGAAAACAAGTATAATTCACAATTTCCTGCAAATGTGGTCCAAGTTAGTAGAAAAATAGTTTCCTGTCTCACGGATCCCACGGTTCCCTCCTAGTAGGGATCCGTCTAGGCAATTCTGAAGGATCCGTCTAGCTGATGAATAACATCAATAAAGAGTGGTATAACAAGAAATGTTAATACCAAAAGAGATATGGATTATATAATATACTCATATACTTAGAAATATAGCAAGTAGCATGTAATTTCATTTAATAAAACAAGAGTTATGATATACATGACTCTAAAAATAAGAAAATAGACAATACATGACTAGGAATTTCTAGACTAGCTAACGCTTGATGCTAGGACACCACTAAAATCTTCTAGCTCAAGTTTTGTTTAGGTTTAATCTCGTCGAAACGTTCAAAGAGATGATAGAACATGAAACGTTGGTCTTCTCGTACTTCATGTATCAAACTTTCAACATGTTGACAATGATAGCAATCTTTGTCATGGCTAGGTAGTGGTGGTGGAAGAAATGAAATGGCTTGATGCGAAGGATCAAGTGAAGCGGCTTGTGGAGCTTCAAACGATAGAGGGATTGGTGGAGGTGCATTTGAAAATGACTCAACCAAGAATGATGGTCGTGGTAGAGAAGTGTCAACATCCATATGATCGGGTGGTTAACTTTGATGATTTCTCATAATCCGAATGGGATTATATGATGGAAACGGCGAAAAGGAAGCCAGAGCAAGTGTTGACTCAACACCTCGATTTTGAACCATTATTCCTCCTAATAAGGAGAATGTTGTCGGCGGAAGCGGATGAGACGACCTAGGGGGCAAGTCCTCTAAATTGTAGAGGTGTGGTGATGATAGTGGGGATGTAAATGAAATAGCTCTAGGAACCAATGGTGATGGTTTAGTGGAGATAATATTGTTTGGCCTAGGAGGTATGGTGGTGTTTGGAATTGGTAGTTTTGTGGGTACTATCCTTTTAGGAATTGGTTTGATTGGATGAGGAAGAGTCCTATCATTTGTTGGCTTGACGGGAGATGATTCGGTTGAAGAAAGTTCGTGTATAACACGAGCCTTTTTCATGGGTGGTTCTTTAGTGGATAAGTTACTACTTGGGGTTTTCCTCATGATGAGATGATTTCAAGAGGTTGCAAGAGCTTAAAGTTAGGATGAGAGTGATGACTATGGAGGTCCTAACAAGGTGGTTTATAAACTAAGAGATTTGGCAAGTGCATTTAAGCCTTAAGCCACTAGGATTCATTGGAATGTGATGATTGACATGCACAAGAGTCAACTTCAGAGGTTGCACTGATCTAGGAACTCATTTAAGATGAGATGGAGTGTTTTAGTTAGGAAGATGAGTTGAAATGATTGTTTTAGCAAGCTTTGACATAAACTGTTATCCGGATCCCACGGTTCCTTCCTCAGAGGGATCCGTCTAGGCTAATCCTAGGGATCCGGCTTTCAGCAGTTATGAAAGAGTGGAAATGATGTTTCTAAGATCTAAGACCTATATCATCTTGAGTGTTTCAGTCCTCCTAAGTGTTTTAAATGAAGGGGTGCTTGAGTACTTGAAGGTAATGAATGATGTAGCTAATGATTATTATTTATGGAAGGATTTGGAACTTTCAAGAGTACCAATGGATGAGCAAGGATGACACTAAAGATTTAGAGTGTCAATTGAAGCTAGATGATCCTAAAGATCAGATTGTGTCTTAGGATAGTGTTTTGGAGAATATCCTAGAAGCTTTGAAATGGGAAAGCTAGATTTTGATCAACTTTGATCAATTTTGAGGTGAGGATGATTTATGATCAATTTTGTCATAATCAAAAGATTTCTAAGACTAGATGTGAGGGATCAAGTAAAAAATGAAGTGTGAGTTTAAGAGCGGAAGAGTAATGGATTAAAAAAATGAAACGGTAGATCTACAAGTGTTTTAGAGTGTGTTCTAGGTGAGTTATGTTTGAGTAGGAAAGATCAACCTATCTTGATAAGAACTTAATTTTGCCTTAAGATACTATGTTTAGCTTAGTGTGTGAGGTGTTCCAAGGATGTGTTTGAAATACAATGCTTGCAATTGCATTTTCTGTTTGCAGGATCCCACAGTTCCCTAGGAGTAGGGATCCGTCTAGTACAACATTTGGGATCCGTCCATCTGCTAGATAGAACCTTTACTAAAGGTATGCAATGATCTTGACAATGCATTATTTTCCAAGATTAGTAAAAAGGGGTTCTAATACTAAGATATCAAATGTAAGATGTTTTATTTCATGAAAGAAATTGGATTACATTGATAAAGCACGAGTACAAGAGAATTGATCCTATTTTGGAATACTACTAGGTTCCTTGAGTGTTTTCGCTAGGAGGATCATTATGTGATTGATGAGTGTTGGTGGAATCAAGAATGAAGAAAGTCTTCATGAGAGATATGTTTAGCGGTTCCATCATCTTGTTCACAAGTACGTACAACGGACTTTTGAAATTGAGGATGGAAGTGCATAACATTATGATAGAGGCGTGTCAAGAACATTCCATAAGGGATGAGTTTATTCTTGGAGCCTTGAATATTTGCAATTCGCCTTGCGAAGAAGTAGGCGAGATTGTATGGTTGTTGTGTTAGCAAACAGTACAACATGTGAGCACAACAAGCGGGAAGAATTTCTCGATTTCCCCTAAGCCTCCAAACATTTTCACGTAGGATGAGTGCAAGAGGCTTGTACTCTTCTTGGATATCCCTTGTAAAGATAATGTTTGGATAGGAGTAATATGGTCGAGGTTTGCATATTATGCGATTTAAATCTTCCGGAGAGGGTATGTGTGAACAATATGGACTATTTTCTTCACGAAAGTTGAAGAGAGAATCAAGAGACCAATCTTCGGTGAAGGCACATTGTCCATGATTTGGAATCCGGAGGATGTGGGCAAAATGCCCAAGGGTTAGAGTGAACTTTTGGTTTTTGATATAAAACCAAAGAGATAGAGAGCGATCCTCGTTACGAACGAGTTCGACTTGACGGAAGAATTCCATTATGAACCTTGGACATATCTTCTCATTGATTTCAAGAAGACATTCTAGTCCTATGGCTCGGAAGGAGGTATTGATACCTTCTTCGAATTGTAGAGAGGTGTCTACAATACGTCCTTCATGGAAGTGACGGTTTTCGAGATTATTGAACCCACGGACATGATTGCCAGGTGTGTTGGGTTCAAGAGAGATGTTCGGAGTGTAGACGCTAGTGAGTGAAAAATCAAACTCATATTCATGCGTCATAGTTGAACCTATAGAAATGATAAGTTAATGGAAGAAGATGTTTGAGATTAACCAATGATTATCTAACGTTTTTACTGGATATTTATTAACAATGGTTTTTAACACACTAACTACTTAAGGTTTTGACAAATTTGTGGATCATTACTTTTAGAAAAAATAGTGGTTTTTAATCTTGCATGAAAACTGTTTTTCCAGTAGGACGGATCCCACGGTTCCTTTACAAAAGGGATCCGGCTAATATATCTTCCGGGATCCGTGGATTTGTAGTAACAGAAACAGATTTGATAAAAACATAGGTTTTACAGTTTTTATACCACGAAAAATGTTTTATCCTACATTTTCTTTTAGCATGCATACATGACTTCTAATGTATCACAAAAGAATATAAGACATATAAATCAAAAGAAATGACAAACACCTTATAACAATAATAACCTAGATAAACTAGATTATCAATAATATTGCATTTCAATACTAAGGATGATACAAAGGATTGGGTATATGACCCCAATATAGATTAACAACACAAAGTAAATGTCTCCGTATGTGAACTTCATCATAGGGAACACAAGTGCGATGAGTGTTAGGGCGATGAGCACGAGTGCGATGTAAACCATGTTGATGACGGATCTTCTTGGTTTCGGTTGAGATGAAATGAGGAGGAAGATGAAGTTTTTGAAAGAGAGGAAATTTTTGAAATTGGAAGATTTGAAAAAGTGAGGGTTGGATGAGATGGTCGACGGTGGGAGTATTTATGGGGAAGGAGGAATTTTGAGATTTGTGTTTTGTTTTATTAGAAGATATGATTTTTGGATTAAGTGAGACAAAACACAATTTTTATAAACCATAATTTCTAGACGGAGGAGTGACACGTATGTGAGAAAAAGCTTCTTAATGAAGCTACATGTAAAACAAGTGTAAACACGAAATCTACTCAAATAAATGCCTAACAAATAACACTTATTTATTAAATTAATACCATTTAGATATAAGTGGAAAGTCATACCTCGAATGCACTTAGGAATGTCTTTACAAATGACACAACAAATGTCACTTAGACGATTCCCGCTCCTTTGCGTTTAAGATACCTTCTTAAGGAAGGTATTCTTGTTACCAAACGACTCCTAAAGCTTGGTGGGTATGAGCTCAGACTAATCAACATGACAAGGAAGATTAGTACAATTAAATGAAAAAGAAAATAAGAAAAATGTTGTTATTAAGTCAACATCCAAACATGTAGTTTTTAAAAAAAAAACGTGGTGTTTGTTTTTATGAAAAACCTTCTTTGTAGTTTTCAATTAACTATGGATCGTATCAAGTTTTTAAAGTACAATATACTTCAAGAAACTTGGTAACGAAGCTCTGATGCCAATTGTGGAAAACTAGAAGGGGGGTTGAATAGTTTTACCAATTAAAACTTCCTTTTAAACTATTTAGATTGACTTATGTCAATCTATTTGGGTGTGTGTGTTGGATGTTGATAAACAAGCATATAAAGATAAGTAATGAAAAGATAAGGGTAAGAAGCACAAAACCACAACACGAGTATTTATAGTGGTTCGGCTACAAGGACACCTTCCTTGCCCTACTCCACTCCCCGAGTCACTTACTCGAGAGTTCGTAAATACTACACCAATCTCCTTATGGCGGAGAAGCCTTCACAACGTCGCTTAACCTTTTTCCGGTACAAAGCTATATACCGAGTTCTTTCACACCAAGGCGAACCACACCTAACACAACGTCGCCTACCCTTTATACGGTGCTAGGCTAACCACCGAGTTCTTTCACACCTTAGGAGAACTAATCCTATCACAATGTCGCCTACCCTTTATTAGGTACTAGGCTAAGCACCTAGTTCCATTCCAATGGAGGAACTACTACCACACTACACCAACGACTAATCCCAAAGGAGATCTACTCCTTTACAGCATCATCAAGGATATCAATATCCTTGGATCTAATACTAGTCTATCTTGTACATCGAAACACACCATATCGAATGTACATCTAAGGCACCTTTCACTAATGCCTTTGACTAGATCTATAAGACACCTTTCACTAATGGCTTGTGTCTTCACTTCTAAGCACATTTCACTAATGCTTCTTTGTCTTGACTTCTAAGCACCTTTCACTAATGATTCTTTGTCTTTACTTCTAAGCACCTACCACAAGTGCTTATCCTATAGACGATAGATACCCTTCACTAATATCTCCATCTTGACACTTGAGACATCTTTCACTAATGTCTTCAACACTACACTTCTTTGAAGAAAGAAGGGAATCATCAACAAGAAGACTTCAGTAGCCTTGATGATGCAGAAGCATGGCAAGTCATGGACTTGATCTTGCTCGACTTCAAAGGTGGTGATCTTGCCTTTAAGAGGAACATAAAAGATCACACAAAAACAAAACTACAAACATAGATCTCTTGGATCTAAGGTTAGTGAGATTTAACTCAGGGGGGAAAGTATGTTAGAAAGGGATTGAAAGGGGTGAGAAATAATGAAGAAATGGCTCACTATTTATAGAGGAAAAATCCTACTGTTCCCCGGATCCCACGGATCCCTTCCACTTGGGATCCGGCTAGTAGAAAGCCTGGGATCCGTGGAACGCTCCTCTTTGCCCATGGGTATTTTCGGTTATGGGTCATGGGTCATGGGTCATGGGTTGATCCATGGTTTTCTTTCTAGATACATTGAACTTGGTTAAGTGGTATATATAAAACCATGGGTTATGGGTCAATACCATTTGCTAGTTTTTACCCATTTTAGTATTTACATGTTTTTACCCATTTTAGTATATACATGTTTTTACCCATTTTAGTATACTTAGTTTAAGTATGTGCTAACCCAATATGTAAACATTAGTTGTTGTACATATATATCTAAATCATAAAATCACTTAAGCTTGTTTTAGTGTTTTACGTGAAAACGTAAGTGTGTTAGGAAACTATTAACTCAAACTATTTACGTACTCTATTTGTTTCGTTAAAATAATTTTACGTTTGTTATCGACAAAACATTAGAAGATCGTAAAATATAAATAAACGTTTTTACGGCTTATTTGTATTAACAACGTACTTATTACCCCTAATATTGTCAAAAATCTTATATCTATCCGTCAATTTGTTTGTGACAATAACTGCACTGTCGAATTCGATCCTTTTGATTTTTCTGTTAAAGATCTATGACTCGACGGGTGTGATAACGCTACACGCGTCGTTCGGGGTCAAGGAAACTTCCTTTTCTTCGAGCAAGTTTTATAACACCCTAGGCAGTGAACCTAATCGTTGTAGTGTAGTAATTAGGGTAAGCCACGGGTATTGATATCATTCTCTAGGGGAATAGGAATGCTAGTAAGGAGTTACTACGCTAAGGTTAAGGTTGAGGAAGATTATTTTTGTATTTTTATATTTTATGAAATGGAAAGGTACGAATCTCGGGTATTGGATTTGGGGGGTTGGTATTTCTACCGATTACTCTACTATTATCTAATTATCTAAACTAAGGTTGTGGGAGTCTATGTCTAATTAATGTGTGCTCGTATGATAGTTTAAAGATGTGTTTACTTATGTTGTACTACTCCTTAATTATCTCCTATTGATGGTTGAGTTGTCACGTCCTTATTCTTAGTTGCGTTGTGTGTCTAAAGTTGTAGGGTATGCGTTTCTCCCTAACTCTTTGAACTTACCAAAGGGTCTCGTCTACAAACCCACTAGGGATGATAAACTCTTACTCTAAGGCACTCTTTGGATGGTTTAGCTTACAACTACTCAGGTAATTATATTCTAAGGTTCACAAAGATGAATCAAGCATTAAGTACACAACGAATGACCTATCGCATTACTAGATCATTAATCAACTAAGATAAGAAACAACCAATCAATATTCAATAATTAAGTTTCATATTTCCTAAGCAACACACAAATAAATTAGCCGGACATGGAAAACATGCAAGCATACACACAAATAATCAAAGACATAATTGAATTAATGAAGTAAAGACTTATCTTGATGTAAGATAGGGTTTAAAACCCTAAAATACTGTACAAGACACCTTAGGTTCGGTTTTAGGTTTTCACTCCAAAAGACTCTCCTAAAAACTGAAAAATTCGGATTCTATATATAAGATTACATATGCGACGGCGTCACCTTATGTTTCGTGACGCCGTCGTGTCGCCGTCATTAGGGTTTCGTCTTGGCCACGTTAACCTTGCGACGGCGTCACCTTATGTCCGTGACGCCGTCCTCTTCAGCTTCTGACGTCGTCTGGATTGCATCTAGGCCGTCTGAGTAGCGACGGCCTACTCTTTTACAACTGGACGTCGTCACTTGAAAATACGAGTTTTGGGTTCTGAACCGTCACAACAATTTTTGGACGGCGTCGCAATTAGCACCTGACGCCGCCGCCTTCTATTTTCAGCAGCTGTGAGTGTCTCGATTTTGACTTTGGCTATTTTCTTCATATATTCACGCCTTTTCGTCCAAATAAGTGTCATTCCAGCATTTTGCCTTCAAGAGACCTAAAAAATGAAAAGGAACGATATTAAGCAATAACGGATACAATAGTGATCAAATAAGGACTTAAACGACCCCTCAAAATGGTACCTTTTAAAACCTTATCAAATATCCCTACACTTGTTATTTGCTTGTCCTCAAGCAAATGTGCTTTTAACCAATTAATTTATAAGTTAGGGGTCATGAAGCATTAATTCAAAACGGTCCACAACACATATAAGCCCCGCAAAAGTCATAACAAGCACGGAAATTACATACTAGCACCTCACATGGGGTGTTTGGATACTCACATCTCTCTCGGGTGTATATATGAAATATAACAGATAGGAAATGGAAGATAAACACTCATTAACCGGTCCTAGTACATAGATTACCATAGGCTTGAGAATAGATCAAACCTCCATCGCTTTGGCGTAAGCACCTAGGAAAGACTATCAAAGAGGTCTTTTAAAGGGTTGTAATGTTAGGCTTACGGTAGGGAAACAAAGGGTTTGGTGGGATAGGCTATTTAGTGGTGGCAAGTCAAAAATCTCTATGTTAAATGCATATGAAGAATGGCGTTGCTAAGCCAAGACTCGACACTCTAAACTCTAGATAACTGAAATAAATAAACATAAATTTAAAGGATAGATGTAGGATGGTAGCCCGTATGTTTTTTGTTTTTTTTTTATCACTCTATTTTTTTCTTTTTCTCTTTTTCTATTTTTTTTTCGATTTTTTTTTTTTTTTTTTTCATACACTTTTACTCTACCATCCTCTAAGATAACATCAAAATACTAGGGATTTATAGGCATATCCCTACACTTGAGTTTTTATTACTCTAACACTAATTTGACCCGATTTGAAAAGATCAAAACACTTGGGGTACATTATTATGCAAACAAAGGGAATTTGAATTTAACGTTCCCTTCCCGTCATTTCATAAATTTTAACTTTTCCCATGAATCCCAATCGTCCCAAAACTGTATACAAAGGATATGACTCGACTTAGCAACTTATGCAAGCAACTAGATAATTGAACTAAGGGTTTAGGGTGATAACAAACATTTGCACTAAAAGTGAGTGCATAAGGGGTAGGCTAAGGCGATTTGGGTGTATATTTGGGGGTGGGGTGTAAACAATGCTCTTCATTGATATTCCGGAAAAACCGAAACATCACGGGAACCGCGAAAAGGATAGGCTCTGAGGGGTTAACTAGGGGTATCGTGTACTAAAGATGAGTACAACGCAAAGGTGTGGGGGAATTACTCAACCGATATGGAAGAAGTAATTATATTACGGGTATCAAACAAGGGTTATCCTAATGCCTCTTATCATTTAGTTATTCCTAACTATACAAGTGTAGCCTCACTTGCGATCTCGGAATGCATCACAAAACAAGTTCTAGAATCTAATATACTACCGGTTCACACTCTAAGCATTAAAGATGAATGCTTTAATTCCTACTAATCTAAGGGCGATCCTCACATTTTTGGTGGAATTTGGGTGGTAAAGGGTTTTGTGCTAGTCATATAACTTCCTATCCGTGAGACGCTTTTGTTAAGACTAATGGCCCACTCCTATATCTCATGAAAAATTTTAAATTTGGTGCCAAAATTACACTAACCGACATTTTCTCATGGTTTATTACACAATCACAATTGGACAAAGCAAATAGTCAAGGATAAGCATAGTTTCAAAGTTCCCGTTTTATTTTTCCTCCCTACACTTAAACTGAACATTGTCCCCAATGTTCCCCGAAAGTATCAAAGTTATGATAAAAGAAGGTAATCAAAAACGAAAGAAACTAGTACTCCCCTGATTAGCTCGGTAGGATCCGTGTAAAGTGGTGGTTAAATCATTTTCAAGAAGAATTATTGTGTGAAAAGCTCCTTCCAATCTTATGTAACTTCTTCTTGACAAACTAAACCTGCACACTTGAAGAAAACAAACGAAACCTTCGCGTAAAATCGGCGGTAATAATATATATAAGACTCGATTTAAACTAGGATATAATGCTTGTGGAATGGATGTTTACAGAATTTCTAAGAAAATTAAGACCTGGAAAATTCCAAAAATTTATAAGTAGCTCAGAAAACGAGAAAAAAGTAATCTGATGTTTTTACTCCTTCCTGACGCCGTCAGGTTGCAATCCTGACGCCGTCAGGTTATCCTGACAAAAACTGGTCTGCGATTTTCTGGAAAAAATTCTGGAAAATTTACATCTTTAGAATCTGGAAAAAATTTCTGCAAAACATCCATTATGACTCGATACAAGCATTTGACTCGAACAAACAAACATAAATATCTTTTAGTTAATTGTTATTCTCATGTTTACGTTTCTTTTGAAAACGTGTGTAATCCTCCCTACACTTATCCTTTATGTAAAATACCTTTATATGTAATTAAGACGAGGTTAAAAACAAAATAAAGCATTTTTACAAATTTAAACATGAGGATAAACAATTAATAAAAGATATATGACACTAACAAGCAAACAATTAAGCATGGGTTGCCTCCCACGAAGCGCTTTTCTTTATTTAAGAGTCTTGTAGCTAGACTCATAGTCGTGCTTCTACGTTTTCTCATTACCGCCCTCTTGACGGTCTCTAATGGGGGATTCCATGTTGTAGAAGTGCCCTAAAATGCACTTCTCTAAGAGTTCATCCTCTCCCCAATCGGTCCTATATTCCGGTCCTAGGCTCAAGCAATCCTTATAGAATCCGAAAATCTTAGCCATAACATAATCAACACCTTTTTTCCTATCCTCATCATTCCTATAATAGACCGACAGTTTAAGTTCCTTTTCATCATTAGAGAGTGATGAAAACTTCTCAATCTTAAATGGCATTTGGTAAGCTATGTCATCGGTCTCATTCTTGAATCGCACTACTCCTAACGAGGGGTCATAGGTCATCCCGGTGCTTTCTATGAAAGGTTTTCCTAGAATAACATGGGACAAGCTAGGGTCTATGGTCGTGCTAATATCATCCACAATTATGAAGTCCGTAGGAAACGCGAAACTACCTACATAAACGGGCAATCCCTTAATTCTTCCGAGAAAATTGCAACTAACATTAGGATCATTGGGGTCTTGCCTAGTTGGAATAGGCTTCTTCAATATCCAATTGTAGTAGGTGCTAGTCATTATGTTGATTGGGGACTTGCGATCAATGTAGGCTTTTGCCACAAAAAGGTGTCCTATGAAACATGGTATGTTAAGATTCCAAGGGTTCCCAAACTTGATTCGAGGACTTTTCCTAACATACATGTGACGAAGGTCACGCACTAAGTGAGGGTGGCGAGATAGTTCTTCTTCCGTAGGAAATTTGTTGAAATAGTCAATGTCTACTTCATCTACCTCCTCGGGTGTTTCATCATCCAAAAGTGTATAGTCCTCTTCGTCATTTATTTCATTAGGTTCAACTAAGGCGATGGTATTGACGAATTGGACATGCTTAGTTAGCTTGCTTGGATCCTTAATCTCTATACTTGAAGGCTCGAGAGTTGAGATAGCACTAACCTTCTTATCACTATTAGTTATGGCTTTCAAAAGTTTGTCTATTTTCCTATCCATCTCGGCTTGTTGATGGTTAAAGCGGTCCGAGAGCTTAGCCATTTGGGTTTCTTGGGATGCAACTAGGTTTTGCAACATCCCTTCGATGTTTTGTTGGTTAGGACCGTTAGGTGGGGGCCATGAGAAATCATTAGAGGTGAATTCTTTGGTTTGTCCCCAGTAGAAGTCGGGCTTGTTTTTCCATGCTTCACGGGTTTCATTGAAATTCCTAGGTCCGGGTGTTGTAGGGAATCTTCCTCCCACTCCATTAATACGCGAGGATGCGTAGTCAACGGAAGCGTGTTCGGGGGATCGGGTGCTAGTGCGCGTGTTATGAGGATCACAAAACGGCTCGCACGAGGAAGAAACTTTGTTCACATGGTGTGAAGACTTAGGTTTTTCGTAGGAACTCATGAGGAATTTAACTTGATCTTCAAGTTCGATCATCCTACGGTCGGAAGGGGGCAAGGAGATTGCCTTAACGGTTTTGGGCAGCTCACGGGGGTCATCCCAACTTTCGTTGTCATAGAGGGCGAGGTCCTCTATTATACCCCATGATTCTTCTGCGGTGAGATCACTAAGTTTTCCACCGGTCGCTTGGTCAATGGATCGCTTAGTGGGGAAGTTGACATGATCATAAAAGATTTGGACTTGGAGCCAAAGATCAATGCCGTGATGAGGGACTTTATGAAGTAAGTCCTTAAATCGGGTCCATGCTTCGTAGAGAGATTCACCTTGACGTTGTTGGAACATCAAGATGTCATTCCTAAGCTTAGTGGTTCTCCCCGGTGGGAAAAATTGAGCAAGGAAGCAAGAGGTAAGATCATCCCAACTTGAGATGGAGCCGGCGGGAAGTCGCTCAAGCCAATTACTAGCTTGGTCCCGTAGAGAGAATTGGAAGAGATGCAGGCGCGTGGTCTCCCGAGTAGTAGCATCAAGGTCGATGGAATCGACGATTGTGAGGAAATCCCTCAGATGCTGATTTGGATCTTCGGAACGAAGTCCATGGAATGCACATCCGTTTTGCACCAACCGGATGGTGTCGGATCGCAGGGCCGTAGTTTGGGCTTGGTCGGGAAGCTCAATGGTGTTCCTATAGCCTAGGTGGCTTGGTCTCGAGTATTCACCAAGAGTACGGGCTCTTGGCGGGTCATTTGGTGGTGGGTTGATGAGTGGTGGTTGGTTATCACCTTCCATGATGAAAAGTGATAAGATTACGAACATAAGTCACGAAGAAGGGGGATAGACTAAGAGAAAGCTAAAAAATGAGAAAAAATTTACTTGATAGGAATCAAGCAAAGAACCTAAACGAGGTGGACTACTAACTAGCTATTCTATTCCCCGGCAGCGGCGCCAAAAACTTAATAACGCTACACGCGTCGTTCGGGGTCAAGGAAACTTCCTTTTCTTCGAGCAAGTTTTATAACACCCTAGGAAGTGAACCTAATCGTTGTAGTGTAGTAATTAGGGTAAGCCACGGGTATTGATATCGTTCTCTAAGGGAATAGGAATGCTAGTAAGGAGTTACTACGCTAAGGTTAAGGTTGAGGAAGATTATTTTTGTATTTTTATATTTTATGAAATGGAAAGGTACGAATCTCGGGTATTGGATTTGGGGGGTTGGTATTTCTACCGATTACTCTACTATTATCTAATTATCTAAACTAAGGTTGTGGGAGTCTATGTCTAATTAATGTGTGCTCGTATGATAGTTTAAAGATGTGTTTACTTAGGTTGTACTACTCCTTAATTATCTCCTATTGATGGTTGAGTTGTCACGTCCTTATTCTTAGTTGCGTTGTGTGTCTAAAGTTGTAGGGTATGCGTTTCTCCCTAACTCTTTGAACTTACCAAAGGGTCTCGTCTACAAACCCACTAGGGATGATAAACTCTTACTCTAAGGCACTCTTTGGATGGTTTAGCTTACAACTACTCAGGTAATTATATTCTAAGGTTCACAAAGATGAATCAAGCATTAAGTACACAACGAATGACCTATCGCATTACTAGATCATTAATCAACTAAGATAAGAAACAACCAATCAATATTCAATAATTAAGTTTCATATTTCCTAAGCAACACACAAATAAATTAGCCGGACATGGAAAACATGCAAGCATACACACAAATAATCAAAGACATAATTGAATTAATGAAGTAAAGACTTATCTTGATGTAAGATAGGGTTTAAAACCCTAAAATACTGTACAAGACACCTTAGGTTCGGTTTTAGGTTTTCACTCCAAAAGACTCTCCTAAAAACTGAAAAATTCGGATTCTATATATAAGATTACATATGCGACGGCGTCACCTTATGTTTCGTGACGCCGTCGTGTCGCCGTCATTAGGGTTTCGTCTTGGCCACGTTAACCTTGCGACGGCGTCACCTTATGTCCGTGACGCCGTCCTCTTCAGCTTCTGACGTCGTCTGGATTGCATCTAGGCCGTCTGAGTAGTGACGGCCTACTCTTTTACAACTGGACGTCGTCGCTTGAAAATACGAGTTTTGGGTTCTGAACCGTCACAACAATTTTCGGACGGCGTCGCAATTAGCACCTGACGCCGTCGCCTTCTATTTTCAGCAGCTGTGAGTGTCTCGATTTTGACTTTGGCCATTTTCTTCATATATTCGCGCCTTTTCGTCCAAATAAGTGTCATTCCAGCATTTTGCCTTCAAGAGACCTAAAAAATGAAAAGGAACGATATTAAGCAATAACGGATACAAAAGTGATCAAACAAGGACTTCCCCCTCAAAATGGTACCTTTTAAAACCTTATCAGGGTGCTTCTCCGATGTGATAGCACGGGGGACCTTTATCCCGTCACAGCTCCGTCTCCCATTCCTCAAGCTCTTCTAGTCAGTCAACATACGTGGCATCAGCGTCTTGGACATCCAGGAAGCGAAGTGTTACGCCGTCTAGTCTCAAATAATTTTATTTCATGTAATAAAGAGAAGCCTCCCGTGCTTTGTCATGCCTGCCAGCTTGGCAAACACATTAGACTTCCATTTGTTAGTTCCAATACTGTCGTTAATGCTTCTTTTGACATTATTCACTCAGATATTTGGACTTCACCAATACTGAGCATGTCAAGTTTTAAATATTATGTCTTATTTTTGGATCATTATTCGCATTTTGTTTGGGTGTACCCTTTAATTAATAAATCTGATGTGCTATCTAAATTAGTGTTCTTTCGTAACTACGTCCACACTCAGTTTAAGTGTGAAATCCGATCTCTTCAGTGTGATCATGGCGGTGAATTCGATAACCGGAACCTCCATAAACTTTTTGCTGACAACGGAATACAATTTCGCTTCTCATGCCCTAAAACATCACAACAAAACGGCAAGTCTGAACGTATGATTCGCACCATCAACAACCTCATCCGAACCCTACTTTTCCAAGCCAACCTTCCACCAACCTTTTGGGTTGACGCCTTAAACATGGTTGTTCATTTAATCAACATCTTACCTTCCACAGCCATTGACAACGAAATCCCTTATACCCGCATGTTTAAACAAAACCCAGATTATAGCCTTTTACGCACTTTTGGGTGCCTATGTTATCCTTACTCATACCCTAATCACAAACTTGAACCTCGTGCCACACCCGCAATTTACTTAGGCCAAGCATCTAATCATCGTGGGTACCGTTGCCTTACATTAGACACCAATAAAATAATCATTTCTCGACACGTCACCTTCGATGAAACCGTCTTCCCCTATGGGCAATCTCCACCAACGCCAGCACCTACATACAACTTTTTAGACGATACACCCGACATCATACCTCCCTTCATTTCACCTACTCATCAAACAGAAGAACATACAGAACCTACACCAATTATTCAACTCAACCCACACCCCCTTCCGCCCCACCACCAACTCCACCACCTGTTACAAACCAACAACAACCCCCGAATCCAATAATCATTCCAGACCCCCCACACAACCCAAACCCCACCTCCACTCACTCCATGGTCACACGATTTCGTGTCGGGGCTAACCGTCCCACTCAGCGTCTCAACATGCATGTTTCATCTGTGTCTCCTTTACCCAAAACTTATCGTGATGCGTTTAATGACCCAAATTGGCAAAATGCTATGCGTGATGAATACATTGCCCTTATTAAAAATGGAACTTGGACTTTGGTGCCTCGACCCAAGGACACCAACATCATTCGCTGCATGTGGCTATTTCGCCACAAGTATTTGGCTGATGGCACTCTAAGTCGCTACAAGGCTAGGCTTGTAGCAAATGGCAGTACACAAATTAAGGGGATTGATGTAGATGAAACCTTTAGTCCGGTGGTTAAACCAGGCACTATTCGGACTGTTCTGAGCTTAGCAACTTCTCGACACTGGCCGATTCATCAGCTTGATGTCAAGAATGCTTTTCTTCATGGTGATTTATCAGAGACAGTTTATATGCATCAGCGTCCAGGATTCCGGGACTCTATGCATCTTGATTATGTATGCTTACTACAGCGGTCTCTATATGGACTCAAACAGGCCCCTAGAGCTTGGTTTCAGCGATTTGCCTCTTATATCACCCGGGTTGGGTTCTCTCATAGTCGTTGTGACTCATCTTTATTTATATACAGACAGGGGATGGATACTGCTTATCTGTTATTATATGTTGATGATATTGTTCTCACGGCTTCTTCTGAGAGTTTGTTGCAGCATATTATTAGATCCTTACACCAGGAGTTTGCTATGACAGATTTGGGTCCACTTAATTATTTTCTGGGTATCTCAGTTACACGTGATTCTTCAGGGTTGTTTTTATCTCAGAAAAAATATGCTATTGAGGTTTTGGAGAAAGTACATATGCTTAATTGTAATCCCAGTCGGACTCCTATTGACACTGAGTCTATACTGGGGGATGACGGGGATCCGATATCTGATCCTACTTTATATAGGAGTCTAGCAGGTTCCCTTCAGTATCTCACCTTTACTCGTCCAGATATATCTTATGCCGTTCAGCAGGTTTGCCTTCATATGCATGATCCTCGATAGACTCATTTCTCGGCTCTTAAACGGATTTTGCGGTATGTTCGGGGTACATTAGACTATGGACTACAGTTGTTTGCATCTTCTACTACATCCCTAGTTGCTTATTCGGATTCGGATTGGGCTAGTTGTCCTACAACTAGGAGATCAACTTCTGGGTATTGTGTATTCCTTGGCAACAACTTACTCTCGTGGTCCTCTAAGCGTCAACCAACACTTTCTCGCTCTAGTGCAGAGGCAGAGTATCGTGGTGTTGCCAATGTTGTTGCTGAAACTTGTTGGTTACGAAATTTACTTCGTGAGCTGCACACCCCGTTATCTTCCGCTACGCTTGTCTACTGTGATAATGTTAGTGTTGTTTACTTATCTTGTAATCCAGTTCAACATCAGCGTACAAAGCACATTGAGATTGATATTCATTTTGTTCGAGACTTAGGTGTCATTTGTTTTTTCAGAGCTTTTACCTCTTCATCTGCAAACCATGTCTGCAGAAGAAGAGGTACATTTAAGCACTTCATTTGCAAGAAGAAGACCGTTTGTTTTTTGTGCTATTGAAGTACTTCTTTCATTTTTCTTCTTTTTTTTGAAAGAAGTGGAAAAAAGAAGTGATTGAAAGAAGTGGAAAAAAGAGGAAATTTATGTCTGCATAGTAGAAGAGGAAAGAAGTGATTTTACCCTCTTATGTCTAAAAAAAACAAACGGTCTTCAAGGAAATGTCTGCGCGCCTGCAGACATAAGAGGCAAAAAAGAGCTTCTTTGAAAAAACAAACAAGGCCTTAGTTTCTACTGGTCAGGTTCGGGTCCTACATGTCCCATCTCGTTATCAGTATGCGGACATTTTCACGAAAGGATTGCCAACAGCTTTGTTTGAAGAATTTCGCTCCAGTTTGAGTGTTCGGTGTCCTCCCGCTCAAACTGCGGGAGAGTGTTAGCTGTACATTAGTTGTTTGTGATAAGGATGCATTTATGGGTGATTACCAATCTTCCCAAAATAGATGAATGTGATAGGCTATTTATGTAATGCATATCTCTGTACATTTCAGTCATTCAAATCAATAAACACATTAAGTCTTTCATTAATCTGGTGATAATTTTGATAGTAGTGATGAAACATAAATTAGCTGGTTCAATCCACAAACTGCACCTCTACTCAAAATTTCTTACGAAGTTTTCGATTATACAACAAAAACACGGTAATCAAAGCTTAATGACGGCCGCAGGCCGACAGTGGTGGTGGGTGTAGAGGGCGATGAGATACATGCGCCCGTAGAAGTCAGAAATCGCAAGTGGGGGTGTTTGTTTGATGTGAAAATGTGTTAATGATTTGAGGATCTGAGAGTTAAATGGGAAGTATAGGGGTATAATAGTCTTGGAACATCAATTTTCTGTGCACAAATCAAAACAATCCGTGTTAATATCATCTCCCATTAACTTACAACTTGACAAAGTAATCCAACAAACTCAACTCCATATTCTAAAAATATCAAGTTTTGTCACACGTACGTTCATACTAATTTACATCCTTTCTTAACTTTAGCCGTCTGTTGACTTCCTTTTTTCACAAACATTTTGCGTAACCAAAACATTAATACAATCATCGTCAAGAAGATTCGAAGACAATCATATGGAGATTCTATCAAATATATTTACATTTAAATGAAGCAACGAATTATACAAAACTGCGTCAACTTAATATCTACAATGGAAGCATTTTCCGCATTCCATTAACATTAGCCAAACAACCCAACAAGATTTTGCCTATACGGTAAAAACGATTTCCTCTTAACACTTTCATTTTCCGCTCTTCTTTGCACGTAAAACTGTTCATGAACCCGACTCTGCACCTTCAATTGACCTGTGACTTTATGTTTTGGACTATCAACCTTCTTATTAGAACTTAACAACGCCATTGGCTTCACATTACATTCGCTGTTGCTCCGCTTGAGCAAATAGCGGATACTCCATCTTTTCGATCCAGAACCTGTTGAACTACTTTTCTTACATTTCGTCATTTGAGGTGAGGATGATCCAATATTTAACTTTGGCCTCCAAACACAAAATTTTCCGGACGGGATGTTTTCCATTTCATTAGCTTCTTCTGATTCTGATGATGAATATGAAGAGGAAACTAATTCTTCATCAATGAATAAATTCTTTAATGAGCTAGTTATAGAAACAGATACATCAATCTTCTTGTCATCTTTTGCTTTAGCTTCACGATCTATATCATCTAACACGAATGAAAATTCAAAATCTTCGTCTTCAACTTGGTCTTCAACTCGTGCCGAATGTTCTTCATGGATCACCTTAGTGACAGCTTCGAATGTTAACGTATCAGAATAGTAATAGCTGAAACTTGGACTATCGAAGCCTAAATCTTCTATTTTACGTTGTGATTGCATTTTTCTTAAACTATAGTATGTTTGATTTTCTTTGTTTAGTTGAAGAAGCAGGTTGATTATGGATGAAAGAGTTTGGTAGCTCAAGGTACTTATATATAGATGGGTAATATATGTATTTCTTTTTAAACAAGTAACGAGTCATCGCTGACCTATTCATCAACTAGTAAAACAAAGCAAATTGTTGGACTTGTTCTCTACGCCATACTGCAAGGAATCATGCATAAACATTTAATTGTAAATTAATAAATGGTTATATTCTAGTTGCTGGAACTTGCATGTGATATTCGTATTTATACATTATCTACTAAGAATTTTTTTTTTTTATAATACTCCAATAGCGTTAGTACGTACGCGATGACGGGCTTATGCGCATACGTATGCATATATTCAAAACTAGTTGTTGTAATCCTAACAAAAAGAAATTTTGTATATATCAAGTGTAGAGTTAAGATCAATATATATCTCATATTTACCAAATATCTAATAAATGAATCTTAGTAATTCATTTTGATCAAAATTAATATAAAATATATTTTCCATATTTTTATTTAAAACAACATATCTTGTAAACGGTAAATCTACAAACTAAAAAAAATACACCGTCGCGACGAGAATTAAATTATCTTTCTGTAGATATGCACTTCTCTGTATTTTCGACAAACTTTTTTTTTTTTCAAAAATTCCGCCCAGAAAAATCACACATGATTTGTAAAATCATATATGATTTGTGAAAATCACATGTGATTCGATTTTTATAAATCATATATGATTTTCTTCAAATCATATATGATTTTTACAAATCACATATGATTTGCAAAAATCATACTACTATGATTGGTTTGTAAAAATCGAATCACATGTGATTTTCACAAATCATATCTGATTTTTCTGAGCCGAAATTTTGAAAAAAAAAATAGTTAAAAATATATAGAAGTGCATATCTATAAAAAGATAATTTAATTCTCGTCGCAATGGTATAATTTTTTTCGCATAACGATTAACGGTTTATAAGATATTTAATTTTTAAAAAAAAAGTGAAAGTTATTTTTTTGTTTTGATTTGAAAAATGAATTACTGTGATTGGTTCATTAGATCTATGTTAAATTTGATATCTATATTGAACTTTTGCCATCAAGTGTATTGTCATATTGTTTTCGGTTATAACAATTAAATACTATCATATTTCGAATCAGAGAATCTGAAATAATGGAGGTCGAGGAGGCTCTCGACACATCATATCCCATCAAATCGACGCCATACGTTTTTTCCCCCTGATTTCACCTCTTCCCCTCTTGCTACATCCCCAACATGATTTGTGTAACATACCAGCAGCTAATTTTCAATGTATCGGTTGTTTATTTAAGGAATTTACATAACCTCACTCAGGGCCGTTTCATAAATTTATGAAATTTTTAAGGGCTTTGGACGAAATCACATAATAAGGTATTTTGAGAAGGAATGCTATATATAAAGTGTCATCGTTTTAAATATATAATAAAATTAGTTATCTAAACGTTCTAACATATTACTTATTTAAGATATTTTCTCATCTAAATATTTTTTTCTTCGTGAAAAATATATGTACACATGCATATAATTATTCACGGAACAAATTTTTGGGCTCCTTAAATTTTAAGGCCCTGAGCGGTCGCTCACCTTGTACACCATCAAAAACGGCTTTGACCTCACTATATATTCATGATGAAATATTAAATGTGATACTATATATTACTCCATCCGCATACAAAAAAATGTCCATTAATAAAATAAACATTTTTATAGGGTTTTGTCTATTAAATAACCACATACTTTCTCAAATGTATTGATATTGTATGTGTACTAATTTTCGTTCCAATATGTTACGTGTACTTTTGAATTTCGTACTAATATGGTACGTGAGTGACCGGCTACCGGTAAAACCAGTTACCAGTTTTATGTTAATGATTTTTTGTACAAAAATGGTCCCTTATGATTTGTTTCTTTTGCAACATAGATCCTTTACGTTTTTTTTCAAAATTGGTCCCTTGTGATTTGTTTCTTTTACAAAATAGGTCCCATTCATTTTCATAAATTTTTATACGTTTTCATATGTTTTATACGTTTTCATTCGTCTTCGTCCGTTTTTATCCGTTTTTTACGTTTTCATTTGTTTTCATCCGTTTTTATACGTTTTTATACATTTTCATTTGTTTTCATCCATTTTTATACGTTTTTATCCGTTTTTATACGTTTTCATCCGTTTTTATACCTTCATTCGTTTCATCCATTTTTATCCCTTTTTTAATTTTTTCATTCGTTTTCATCCATTTTTAGTCGTTTTTATTCGTTTTCATCCGTTTTTATACGTTTTCATCTGTTTTATACCTTTTTATCATTCGCTATCTTTTTTATTTGTTTTTATTCGTTTTCATCCGTACCATATTAGCACAAAATCAAAAAATACACGTATTATATTGGAATGAAAATTAGTACACGTACATATCAGTACATTTTAAAAAATATGTAACTATTTAATAGCCAAACCCTAGACGTAACGTACTATGCAAATTTTTGATGAAATAACTACTATTCTCACACCGAATACACCATTATTCTGCAATAATTAAATAAGTATATTATGAGTATCGATTACAAAGTTAAAATAGAAAAATAAGTAACATTGACAATAAAAAAAATAGAACGAAAGAAGTATGAAACAACAATAAAGGAGAGTTGACATTCTAGAAGAGTATAACCAGCAAATCTATGACGTGCGATGTGTGGGAAGCAAGTTTCCATTCTACGAGGCTACATACTTTGGAAACATGTTACGCATCTCAACATATTCCGTCATTTGGTTTTTGTTATATCGATCTCATAAAAGACAATCAGATACGGATCGACTATCTTATTATTTTATGCCAAGAAAATGTTCAAACAAATAGTTTTTGGTGTTAATTAATTCTTGAAAATAATATATACGTGTTACTTTTGAGTAGGAAACAAGAATGAAATATTTTAGTAATCTACTAATTTATCGTAATCTTTATTTAATTTATCGTAATCTCTATTTATTTTTAGGGAGCAGAGTCTTACGTAAACTATGACATTTTCATTCAATTGCAATAACAGATGTATATACTTGCGACAGATAATATATATGTATGTGTCATGTAAAAAACAAAGTTTTCTAGTACCTTTAAAAGTTTAACATTAAGTGCATAGTATTTTCCGTTTAAAAAAAAAATACACACCCTCCACAAAATTTGTGGCTCCAGCCAGTGGCGGACCAAGAAAAGTTGAAGACGGGGGGCAAAAATTTTTTTTTGTTGACAAAAGCCGTTGTGCACACAAAAATAAAGATAAGATATAAGGTTTTTACATTGTTTGGCTTCACGATGGAGGGTTTTTACATTGTTTGTCTTCAAGGTGGGGGGCAATTTAATTTTGTGAGGGGGTGCACTTTAATAAAATGGTCAAAAAAAAAAAAAATTTACACTAAAATCTGATTTTTTTTGGCGAATCGTGGAGGGCACCGCCCCCCATCCCATGCATGTAGTTCCGCCCCTGGCTCCAGCACTCTTTGCAACCAAACTTTGTAAACACTACTAGAAATCATGCCAGCACCAACCGAATTTCACCAACAAGCATCAATTTGTTGGTAAATTACTACTTTACCAACGACTTTACCAACGAAGATAAGAAAATCAAAATTTGTAGTTTACCAACGACATAATTGTTGGTAAATCCGTTGGAACTTAGTTGAGCTAATTTTACCAACTACTTGTTCTCAATAATTCATTGGTAAAATCAAGTTTATTTGACTAAAAGAAAAGTTTGCGTCAAAATCAAATCTGCCCTTCAAAATTTTAGTTTGACCAAAAAATTCACCCCAAAACCAAATTTTTCTAAAGTTCCCTCCATACCAAAAGTTTTACCCCCCTAAAACACTTTACCTAAAAACCCTTCCAACACTTTTCTTCACTCTCTTTGCAGCCTCCCCACCTAACCCCCTCAAAACTATACTTCTAAAATTTGATTCACAGTAGCAACCGAAAACTTTGAATCATTGTCATCAAAATCAATTAAGGTTGGTTTGTATTCTTTTTAATTTTGTGAACTTTTCATCAATTAATCACTAGTTTATACTATATGTGCTTCTATTTTTTTTTTACTTTATTACTTTTATATATGATACTCGTATGTTGTTGTTAATTTGTGTTTCATTTGTTATAATCTAGGCTTTTCATTTTTTTCTTAGTATATATAATCCTAAATATGTTACAGGGACCCAATTTTGGCTAATTGCATCTCAAAATTTCTTAATTGTGCATTCTGATGTGGTGACATGTTTACAATTTGTTAGCAGGTCTCTTATTTACAAGCTTACAATTTGTTGTTTTATTCGTCTAATTATGTGGTGTTTGTTTAAGCTTATATGTGGGCTTATAAGCTTATTTGATTTCGGCTTATATTTCACAAGCCCCAATTTGCGGCTTATTTTAAGACTTATTGGCTTATTTAAGTTTATCATATCATAGTAAACTTATATAAGCCCACGAGTATCAAAATAAGCCGGAAATTAGGGCTTATGAAATATAAGCCGAAACACAAATAAGATCATAAGCCAAATATAAGCTTAAACAAGCAGCCAAGTGGTTCTATTATTTATAAACTTGCAATTTGTTCAGTCAGTCAGTGTGAGGTCGTGGGTAACATAAGAAGAAGCGTTGTGGGTCGTGAGGCGAAAAAATGTCCATGCTTCAAGTGTGATTGATACGGCTGGTCCTGAGTTATGGAGGGACTTCACAAAAGAAGAACCAAATCCTGAAGGAGCAATGTTCTTTAAGTTGTTACACTGTGTTGACGAGCCATTATAGGATGGTTGTAAGAACCATACTAGGTTATCAGTAGTGTCTCAACTAATGAATTGCAAGTTGGACTACAACATAAGCGAAAGTTGTTACAATCGTGTCATTTCATTAGTGAAGTCTATGCTGCCAGAAGATGCGTTATTATTCGTCATGTAGCGATAATAAGTAATGTGAATGTAACATAAGTAAATGTAACCCCTAAGTTTATCTTGTGCATGTTTAATTATGTTAGATGTTATCAAGTATATGTTACTTCTTAATTCTGATACCTATCTAATTAATGTTTATCATATGTTTTATATCATAACAGATGGCTGGAGGAGGTACATTCAGAGCAACCAGAGGTAAGGGTTCTCGTGGGGCGAAGAGTCGTTCGTTGTAGACACGTACTTCACCAACGCCATCATCACCACCCCCAACCTTGTTACAACCTCAATGCCATGTGTCATCAAGAACAAATGCATTGATCTCACCTCCACTTGTACCTCAAACACTTCATGAATCAGCAACAGTACTTGAAGTTAGAGAAAGTTCTACCCAGGCTGCTAACATAGGTTTGATCCTTTTATAAAAATTATTATTCTTAGTAGTTGCGATTATTAATTGCATATATTTATTTTTTATAGATCAAGACTCACCTCAACAACCAAGAGAACCAAGAGCACCTAGGGGAGCATACATGAACAAAAACATCCCAACAGTTGAGTCTGAGCGAAAAGTGATACACATTTATGGTCTTAAGTAAGCATCATATATGTAATTGTTATTTTCAGTCTGAGACACATGCAAATAGTTATCTTTTGTGCTTTATTTTGTGTAGCTACTTGAACAAGAGGTACCGAGAATGATTTCTAAAGATTTCAAAGGAAACTTTTGTGGGGAAGAAACCGAGTGGCACAAACTTGATAAAAATCTAGTCGACCACTTGTACAAATGCTTTCAGGTTATCACATTTATTTAGACTTTCTATTGTTAAGTATCTTTAATCACTAAATATGTATATATAGTAAATATGTTTCATGTTAACTGTAGGATCGATATATGTATGATGAACCAGTAGATCCAAAATGGGCAAAGCATGTTTGGACAAAGAGGTCACAACGTCTTTGTTCGGGTACGTGGAACAGTGCTAGGGCCAAATGTAAGAAAGAGTCAGGTAGTGTGATCCCATCTGATTGGACAGAGTATTGTCCTGATAATATTGACCAAGAATATTGGGAAGGATTTTTGAAGTCTTGGATGAAACCAGAGTGGCAGAGACTTTCAAAAGTAGGAGTTGAAGATAGGAAGAAGGTGCCTGGGGTTAAAGCTGGTACAAGCTCATATGTGAGACACACTGGAGGTTCTACCAACTTCGGGATACATCGTAAAAAAATGGTATGTACATGTTATTTTTTAACTCGAAACGATAAACCCTATAACCCTTTAACCTGACCTGATAACACCTCTAGTATTACCACAATCTGTTGGACATAACATCAGTAGCATATGCCACTAGATTTAATTTTTAGACTATGTGAATCAAGCCTTCTATTTATCTATCAGTTCAATCTTATTTGATATTCTTTTAAGGTTATGTGCATCAACACTAACTGTTATTTTTGTAGAGGGATGAAACAGGGATAGACCCAACGGAACTTCAGCTTTTTGAAAGGGTGCATAAACTAAACAAAGGTAAAGGTGAATCGCTGAATTGAAGAGGAAAAATGCTAGTCTTAAAGCTAGCGTTGAGCAGATCTTGAAGACATTAAACATGCAACAAGTTAACTTGCCATCTAACGAGTAATTAGTTGAGTCATCCGTTTAACCCATTTTTGGTATTCATTACTAAACATTATGGTAGCTTACTTTGTAATCTTTTTGTTAATTCCTAACTGTAGCTACCTGTATTTGATGGGTTATCTTGGAAAGATCATGGACTAGCCAACTATGTATTGATTTGTATTAGTACTTTGTGCAATTGACGTAGAACTTGTGTTAATTGTGGGGTTGTTTACATTTACTAGTTGTGGCGTGCACTAGAAAATGATCGGCCGATATTAGCTTAGCAAGGATTTATGTTGTTGGTAAAATCCATTTTAGCAACCAGTCGAAAGCAATCTAGTGTTGTTGCTATTTTTGAGAAATTACCAACAACTCTTGTTGATGCCATTTTTCATATTACCAACTGACAATAGTTAGTTGGTATTTTATATTTACCAACCACTTTGGCATGTTTGTGAAATTTAGCAACAACATAGCTATTCGTTGGTAATTTACCAACGATCAAAGAATGTGGTTGGTATTTTTAATTTAGCAACAAGCCTTTTTCCCACAACCTTGGTTCCTTGGTAAAGTCGTTGGTAACACCGTTTACCAACCAGATTTTGGTGTTTACCAACGAATATCGGCCGTTGGTACTGGCATGATTTCTAGTAGTGAAATAAATCATGGATAATGTTAAAATGAAAAATGCTACCTCCGGCAAAAGGAAATTATACCCCTTTACAGTTTACACGCCTTGGCATTTACTTTACTGGTTTCATTCTAGTTATGATGCAAGTATTCTGCCTATCTAATTAGCCATTAATATTTAATACACTTAAAGGAGATCTAGATACAATAAGAACGTTTGGTCTATTATGGTATTTATAGTTTGAAGTTTAAACCTTACATAGTAGTTACATCTTAAAGATCTCTCGTGTCATAGACCTTGTTATAAGAAAAACAAAAAATATTATTGAAATATATTTACAATTAGTCAAACAAAATTGCTGTTATTTATTCTAGAACTAGAATGGGAGCACTTTTCCAATTCCGTTAACATTTCCAAACAAACCAAAAAGATCTTGCCTATACGGTAGAAACGATTTCTTCTTAACTATATCATTTTCCGCTCGTCTTTGAACATAAAACATCTCGTGAACTGGAGTTTGCGCTTTCGACCGGCTCCCAGATTTTGAAACCTCACCCAAATTCCTCGGTTTAGGACTGTCCACCTTCTTAGGGGTTAACAAAACCATAGGGTGCTCCTTGCTTTCGCTATTGCTCCGCTTGAGCAAATAGCGGATACTCCATCTTTTCGATCCGGATCCTGTTGAGCTACTTTTCTTAGATTTTATCATACTAGGCGACGATGATCTACTTTCCGCCTTTGGTCTCCAAACACAATATGTTCTGGAAGGTATATTTTGCAATTCATCATCAGAGTCAGCTTCTTCTGATTCTGATGATGAATATGAAGAAGATACATGTTGTTCATCAATGAATAGTTTCCGTAACGGACTATTAACTGAAACAGATATATCAATAATCTTATCATCTTTAGGTTTAACTTCACTACCTTGAACGCGGTTGAAAATAGGAAATGCAGTCAAGTCTCGTGCATATCTATCTCTAGGTGAATCTTCATCATCTTTGTTTAAAACGAATGAAAATTCAAACTCGTCTTTATCAAAGTGTTCTTCACGGATAACTTTGGTGACAGCTCTGGATGTTAAGCTATCGGAAAGGTAACAGCTGAAGCTTGGACTTAATCCAGAATCTTCGATTTTATGTTGTGATTGCATTTTAATTGATGAATTTCAGCAACTTTGATGTTATTTTTTTATTTTTTTGTGTATAATCGAAGGAGGACAAGCTGTGAAGTTAATGAATGAAGGAGAATTTGGTAGCACAGTGTATTTATAGAGTGTTTTCTAATCTAAGTTTAAATAAGTAAATTATCATGGCCAGGTAATCCTTTACGTCATTAATAAAAATATAGCATAGTATTATTAATTTATTATTGTTCTTTTCTTGCATAGCACTCGCAAAGTGTTTTTTTTTTTTTTTTGGAAAGGCAACAATATATTAACCATAAAAATAAAATTTTTACAAATAAACGGCATCCCTCCTCGCAAAGTGTTTTTTAGTAGAGTGTTTTAACTTAAATATATAAATAATAGTTTTTATACGTCAGATAGTTTTCTAGTAAGATTCAGCACTTCGCAAGATACTTCCTGGACACCAACTCCAAGCTTTATCGTGATGTCAGTCAATTACAGGAAAATTGTTGTTTACTGTCATAAGAAAAACGTCACCGAAATTCTAAAAATGTACCAAAGAAAAAAGTAACACAAGAACTTTTCATATGTTTCTCGTACACTTTATAGTGTAAACAAAAATGGCGTCCGTAGACACCTTTTTGTGTTGATACAAAAAAAGGTTTATCAATAAACACCAAAATCATGATGTTAAATAAATAAATAAATAAATCCACATCTTCGCTAGTCTGGCTTCAAATCCGTGGAAGGAGATTGTTGGTAAGTGGTTGATAAATGAGTTGCATTTCAACAATACTCGATAGGGAAATAGAATATCGAAGGGCACGACACTGAGATAAAATCGCAAGATGGCTTTTAATGAAACGATTGTACCTCCAACTTCAAGAGACCGCATGCAGATATGATCATTGGGAAAAACTTACTCCTTTCTATTGCTCAAACGTCTTGAAAAAATGCAGTTATTAATTCGTTCCATTAATTAGTTATATATCAACTACCCCCTTTTGCGTCTTTGTAATCTTTTCTTGCTCTTCATTGATTTTAATGAAAGTACGGTGTTAGAAAAAAAGAATTGGCTAATAATCTTTTAAAACAGTATACTTGTAAAGAATAGCAGTTCTGGATAGCGAACTAAAAAAATAACTCTTTTAGACATTAATGTTGACATTTTTTTTCTTTTTTTAAGTATTATGACCATATTATTACCATTTTACCCTTTATGAATTTTTTTCGAAAAACTTTTTTTTTCGAAATTTTTTTTCGAAATTTTTTTTTTTGAATTTTTATTTCGAAATACTTTTTTTCCGAAATTTTTGTTCCAAAATTTTTTAGAATTTTTTTTCGAATGTGTTTTGTAATAAATTTTCGATAAAAAAATTCGCTTGTGACAAAAAAAAAATCAAAAGTGAATAAAAAACAGGTGAAAACGTATAAAAACGGATTCTTTATTTTTATTTTTTTGATTAAAAAAAATTTCAGAATTATTTTTTCGAAATTCTTTTTTTTTTGAATTTTTTTTCTGAAATAATATTTTTTAGAAATTTTTTTTGTGCATGCAATTTTTTATTTTTATTTTTTAGATTAAAAAAAAGTTCTAATTTTTTTTTTCGAAATTCTTTTTTTCTTGAAATATTTTTCGAATGGTAAAATGGTAATAATACTTAAAGAAAGACAAAAATGTCAATTAACCTTAATGTCTAAAAGAGTTATTTTTTTAGTTCGTTACACAGAACTATTATTCTTGACAAGTATAGTGCTTTAATAGGTTATTAGACCAAAAAGAATCATTGAATAAGAAAAGTAACAACGTACGTAGTAATATACACGTCAAACTTGTCAAAGGCGAACAAATGAGAACACAAGTTACAATGGAACATGAATATGCAATTGTTGCATATAATATACCAAATAATATATGTTTCATGTTACTAAAATCATTTAAACTATTGTTGAACATATTTTATGTGATAGACACTGAGATTTTACGTACAATCTTAAGGATTAAAAAAGTAATAAATCAGATTGCAGATATGAATTATCATTTATTAACCCTTTTACCCAAAAAGATATGAATTATCATCCAATTAACTTAACTAGCTTGTAGCATAAATCGATCTTATATATGCACGCGCGTTGAACTATTAATATCCTATCAACTTGTAGTATCGCATCTCAATTAAAATATACTATACAAATAGAAATTCAAATATATATAACGAGTTCCACTAGCTGGAATCTGCATGTGTAAATCATATTGTCAGACTTGGTGTAAACAATGACATGTTGTTATAAAGACTATATACTTTTGGAGTATGAAGAAAAAAACTAGGTCAAGTAATTTTTGGTCAAATGATATATGATAAAATCATTGAAAATATTGGATGCTTCATTATGATTAAGAAAACTTAATAAAGGAGAGTTGACATTCTAGAAGGGTATAACCAGCACATCCTCGAGGCGAGTTGTGTAGGAGGAAGCAACCTTTTTTATACGAGGCATTTATAATTTTATATGTATGTAGAACGAATCTAATTCAATATCTTATTCTGTTAAGTATAGAAAATGTTTAATAGGGCATTTTTTAAATTAAGTAGTTTGAAGTAATGTCTAAATTAGTCCTTTATTAATAAGAAGAGGTTTTTGTGGGTCACCTATTAAGATAAAACAAGGGTTTGGGCAGAGTTAATAAGTGGAAAAGAAACAACCTTTAGTATTTGATCCGGATAGTTACCACTTACCAAACATCTATCTTGAATTTGAACAATTTTGGGGTTTGGATGCTCAAAGCGTTTGATCTCTTAGATCACAACATTATCAAGTTCAAGTACAAAGGTGAGATTCACACATTGAAGGAATCCAATTCGACCCAGTAAAGACTTAATCTACTTGAATTCTTATTAAGGCTTCACTGATATATAACAACTACAAAACCGAGCTCTAGTTCGGCTTGCTTAATCTAGCTACCATGATTATCTTCAAACTTCCCCAGCTGAGTTCATATATCTTTCTCAGGATGAATGAAATTTGTATTGTTAAACGTTTCAAGGTAGTAAATCAAGTTCGTGTTTAGTTATGTGACTAAATTAAACTGTCGCAAAAATCAAATATGACATGCTCATAGTTAATTGAAACCATACAATATCCTCAAAAGTCTCTTGTATATATATCATGCATTGAAACATATTTACAGTTCATTAAACAAAATTGCTTATACAAATTTACAAATTCTAGAAGGGTAGCATTTTCCCCATCCCATTAACATTTCCAAACAGCCCAACTAGATTTTGCCTATACGGTAGAAACGATTTCCTTTTAACAATTTCATTTTCGGCTCGTCTTTGAACATAAAACGTTTCATGAACTAGACTCTGCCCCTTCAACCGGCTCACGGCTCTTGTAACCTCGCCAGAATTCCGTTTCTGCTTAGAGCTTAACAATACCATTGGCTCCTTGCCTTCGCTATTGCAACGCTTGAGCAAATAGCGGAAACTCCACCTTTTAGACCCAGATCCAGTAGAACTACTTTTTTTACATTTTGTCATAGCAGGTGAAGCTGATCCACTTTCCGCCTTTGGCCTCCATACACAAAATGATCCTGAAGGTATATTTTTTAATTCATTGTCAGAGTCAGCTTCTTCTGACTCTGACGATGAAGACAAAAATTCTTCATCAATGAATAGTTTACGTAACGGACTAGTAATTGAAACAGATACATCAATCTTCTCATCTTTTGATATAACCTCATGATCTGGATCGCGTTTGAAAACAGGAAAAACTGGCCAACTTCGTGAATCCATATCTTTATGAGAAACTTCTTCGAATGAAAAATCAAAAATGTCCTCACTGACAACGCCAGATTCGTTAAATTGTTCACCCAGTTGTTCTTCGATCACCTTGGCAGCTGCCTTGGATGTTAAGCTATCGGAAGAGTAACAGCTGAAGCTGGGACTTACTCCAGAATCTTCGATTTCTCGCTGTGATTGCATTTTATTGAATTTGAATAAGTTTGATGATTTTTGTATAATGAATGAGAACAGGTTGATGAATGAATGAGAGTTTGGTAGCAAAGATATTTATAGTGTTATTTATTTTCTTAATTTGAATAATTAGTCTAACATGGCGGAGGTAATCCTTTACGTCATTAGTAACATATAGCAGATTATTAAAATATTTGTTTTCTTGCATGACACATATACGGAGTATGTAGATCGATCGAGTGATTTCTAGTTAGTAGCCTGTTCTTTTCTTGCATAACACTCACAAGGTTTTGCTAGTTCAATTTATGCTTTAAATTTTTGGAAGTACAAAAGAACACTAAAATTATTTGCTGGTCCGGTAGCTGGTTAGTGGTAAAATTGTTTGCTGGTCCGGTAGCTGGTTAGTGGTAACACATTGTCTAATTAGAGACTAATAAGGTATCTAGATTCAAGCCTAATAAGTATAACATATGTCTACACATGTATTCTACAATATATATTTTACTATAAATTATTCAATTCAAATAAGTATATTGTCATATATTCTTTAATATTAAAATTAAAAAGCTTGTGTCTCAATGATACCTTATGTTGTGTGAAAAGGTTCTCAACTAAATGGTTGTGAGTTCAAGTCTTACTTAAAACTTGTGAGATATATTTGTGGTGTAAAATTTAGTGAGATAATTAAAATTGTCGTTCAAACTTAAAAAAAAAAAAAAAAAAAAAAAAAAAAAAAAAAGAGTATTTTTGAGAGGAATGCACACAAAATCTCCCTCGAAGATTACACCAAAGGTTATGTTATACCTACCTCTAACTCACCTGAAAAGGAGAGTAAGGATACAAAAGATTCTTTTTCTCCCTTAGTTTAAAGTACAACACAGTTTTTTATCAGTTTCTGTTTCGTGTTTTCTCTCAGTTTTAAGCTTTTGACTTATTAAACTTTATATTTTTTGTTTCGTACTTTTAGTTTAATAGTTTTTTTATATAAACAAAATGATAAAAAGAAAAAATAAATTAAATAAAAAGGGAAAAGGAGGAGGTACAACCGGCTTTTTGGGGTTACTTTCCCTTAGAGGGTAAGGTGTGGTAACGAGAGGCACCTCGCCAAACCTACGTGGCTCTCGCCACCCTCTCGCTACCACACCAGGACCATTCGCCACCCTTCGTTATTAGGCTCCTCGTTGTCTGCGCGACGAGATGAAATGCATACTTCTTTTTGCAGGTAAACGTTATCAAATGTGATAGAATCTAATAACGTGATAGATTCTGAGATCGTTTAAGCTCTAGATTATTTAGATCTAATCTATGATGAATAATAACAAAGGAGAAATATTCAAACAAAGAATCAATGTTATTAACAAGGTTTTTCATCATTATCATTCATAACATTCACAACTAGCCTCAATTCTACTTTGACCAATAGTAGAACGTGTTATCTAAACTATAACAAGGAATCAAAGATCCTTGAGGCTAAACATAACTAATATAGGCGTCTACTTAGAAAAGTCACGCCTGAACACACACTATTTAGTCGACTACATATTTTTGTGCACACATAATACCTACAACCTATATCTCTTTATATAATAGAGATATATAGGTTTACAAAGGACTCATAACTGTATTAGGAATGTAAATCTTCCTAACTTTAATCATTATCTTTTAAGGAATCTTCTATAATCTTCCATCATTTGTAGAATTGCTTCTTTGTCTTTTAAATCCTCCTTGTTTCATATTTGCTTCATTCTTCTTTTATTGTTTTGTATTATCAACTCAATATAAATTCTAACAATCTTCTCCTAGTTGATAATTACAAACAATCTTCTTGATCCTCCATGAATGAAACAATCTTCCCCTTAAGCTCAACTCATGTGAACTTACATAACATGTTGTACCACCAAGGATCTATAAGTTGCAAAACTAATCTTCTTCTCCTTTTTGTCATTATCCACTAATAACGACTTACAGTAGTATAAACCTTCACCTCATGTGGTGCATGTAAATGATTAAATACTTTATAATATGCTTCCCCTGAAATCCATGTGTTAACCATTTCTTGAATCTCTAAATCTGTGGGCTTCTTTTAATGATTATTGTTGAAGAAAACTACGTATAACGAACTTGATGCTGAAGTAGAACAACTCAAACTTAAGTCTTATGTCTTGTACTATCTACGTGACTTTGAACTTATACAAACACCAAAAGTATAAGTAGATCGCAACCTCTTGACAAAATCCTCATCTTCTATGAGACACTAAACACTACAATGTAACTCCTTTAAGTGATAGCAAAGACCAATTGCTATATTTGACAAGTCTTTGTCACAACATTATAAGCACGAACAAGTTATCTCCTGCTAAAAGATATAATAAGAACACGCGTCCGTGAAACTCCACTTCAACTTCAAATAAGTGATAAATAATCATCTTCGTGATAAACTTATTCAAATAAATCCAATAAACAAGACTTTTAAACGTTTAAGGACATTTAAACCAAAATCAATCTTCTGTGTGTGTTGTCCGACATCTTCATACCCAGCCGAGCCAAATCCATGTACAAGAATATGAGAAGATCAACCAACAGCACAATCGAACAAAACCAATCCTTGTAATTGGCAGCAGAAATCGTAACTTCTTAGTCCTCATTACCACACTTTACACAAGTATCTATATTCGAAACACTTTTATCCAACAAAACGTTTAAAAATTGAATTATTTCCTTTTTTTATATAAATACAATTTAACACAATACAATTACTACATTAATCTAACAAAATTTACACACATTACTTCATCTAACAAAATTTACACACACACACAATTTACACACAATTTTCTGAAAACAATCGCAAGAATTTCTCCTAACAATTTCCCGAACAATCTCACAAAAATTTCTCCTTACAATTTCTCTAAAAATCTCACAACAATTTCTCCTAACAAATTCCCGAACAATCTCCCAACAACACTCCACCAACAGATATCATTCCTTTTTTCTCAACTGAAGAGGAACCGGTTGAGAATTCCTTTCAGCTTTCCGAGGACGAGCTACGACTATATCTTCAGAATGAAGATTTTTAAGTACAGGAGGAAGCAGCTCGTAAGGAGCAAGAAGAAAGGGACGAACAATACCGTAGGGACAAATTGTTCGACATTTTGGAGCGAGAGTGGGAAGCGAGCAGGTTTAAAGAATATGACACAGACGAGGGTTATAACACATAATTTTTGTTGTAATTTGTGTTTTCATTTTCATTGTAATTCGTTTCGTTGTTTTTTGTTGTGTTTTTTTTCTTCGTATCGTAGTTTGTTTCGTTAATTTTTTTCCGTATTGTTACTTTAGTTTCGTATTGTAATTTAGTTTCGTATTGTATCATACTTTGAAATGTGGAATTTGAATTTGAATTCGTACTGTTACTTTTAGTTTGAATTTGAATTTGAATTCGTACTGTTACTTTAGTTTTGTATTGTAATTTAGGTTCGTATTACAATTTTATTTTTATGAATGAATTTAAGTTTATAAATGAATTTGGGTTTATTTGATAAGTTGAATAAAAAATAAATAAAATAGAAAGTGGTGGGACCTAAATGAGTAAGTTGTAGTGTGTTATGGTAAGGTGGTTGTTTGAGAGGTTGTGTTATAGTGATGTGGCACATGTGAGCCCCAAATGAGTAGAAAACTCTACTCATCACACCTTACCCTCTTAGAGAAAATTTGGATAGGAGGAAATGTTGTACATCATAAATAATTCACGTACAAGCATGCAATACACAACAGTAGAATGAATTTCTTATAAATAGGACTTATTTGAAGACTTTTGGAGGAGACAAAACACAATAAATTAACCTACAGGAAAGCTAGCATAGCAATCATTCCATGAACCATCACATACATTACAAACTCTTATTATATTCTAATGTATATACTTTATGCGTCCATACTGACATGATCGTCGTAGGAGGTTCCTCCGGGCTCAGCCCGGGGACCTCTTTAATGATCTTTCTTTGTCCTTTCAGCACTACTATCGAAGACCCGAAGGTCAAGGTCAAAACGAGTTAGACGATTAATCAAGCACCTTGACGAATGTAGATTTTGGTAGCATCATTTGGCACCATCCGTAAAATCCAAACAAACTACTTGCCTCGTATGCTCACCGGGTATTCTCACTAACCTATGTCCTATTTCCGTCTCGAATAAGCTCGTTGAGGTGAGTAGACCACATGAGCGTTTCAAAGGTAATAACGTGAGACTTGTCAAAACCATAAAGTATGATAATATACTTAATCTAATCTAACACCTATTTGATCCATAAATATTGGGCAATAAACATATTTTTTAAAACCATACATATATTATTTCAAACCATGCTCCCACTGGACTAGCCAATATTCTAAGCAATATATGTTGAATTTTAAGACTTCTAATTGGATGATCCGTACTGTTCCGATAATCCTCAAAACTTGGTCGACTAATGATTGTGTAGCAGATGTGTTGGGTTCAGTAAATACCCAAACCTCCTTAATCTAGGATTTGAATAGAAAATATCCCAAGTGTTTAGTCCGTTTAACACTAACAGGTCACTGAGTGAATAGTCTCTCAGTGAGCCATCTTCAGGATGCTCAGTAAGAGGCGAAGAAGAAGTCTCTCCACTCAGTAAGGCGGAACTTAAAGGGTGAAGACTGAGTCAAGAAGAAGATGGTGGATTCAGTGAGTGATGACAATAACTTACTGAATCCCTAAGACTCCTCTCCAACTACTTACACTCAAGACAAACTGAAGTAGAAGACTGTAGGATATGAAGACTGAAGAATGGGTGGGATAAGGCGGGATAAGTTTGAATCAGATAAGACCAAGTCCTTATCAACCAAAGTCAACTTTCTCTGAATGGAAAACGATCAGGCTCAGTGTCATCACTGACCTTTGGAAAGCAATCTTGTCTCTTACCTAAAATAGTCTTTGTAAACAAAGACAAAATACATCAGTATTTTGTCTTCTGTATGATGTTAGTTTGTCACTTAGGAAAGAGTTAAAACTCATACTTGTATAAATAGCATAAGAGATGGAGTGAAAGATAAAGCTTGTGAATTGTAAAAACACACATACACGCAAGCCATCTTTCACTCCTCCAAATACAACTTAATCCCTGAGATAGCTCAGTGGGTACCTGTAGTTGTGCTCAGACTTAGCCTGAGCTTAGAGAGGAGTCACCAACCTTTGTCATTTCAATCCCAAGTACTATTCCGCAAGTACTTGGGTAATGTATTCTTGTTTTGATTTATATCTAATAAAGAATATTATGTTAAAAATTAATCAGTGTGTTTTACTTATATCCTTTTAGTCATAGATTCACTATCAACTCGTTTTACATACTTAACTGTTTTTAAGATAGTGAATAGGGAACAACAAGTGGTATCAGAGCAAGGCTGATTATAAAACTTTTTTTTGAGCCACTCTAAAACGTTTTTAAATCAGGATCCTTATGGCTGAAATTGATGTACCCCAACTAGTCGATAAAAAGGGTGGAGCTTATTCAGCTGTTGCCCCTAGACTTGAAGTTGGTAAATTCAACAAATGGAAAAAGCGTATGCTTTGCTATTTGATTGGGATTAAACCTTATTATATCAAGTGTATAAATGAAGGTCCATTTATCCCAAAAACTGCTGAAGGTTTGCCTAAACCTGAAGCTCAGTGGACTCAGGATGAGAGGAGAGTGGTCAACCAGGACCAAAGACTCAAAAGTATCATCATATCATGTCTTCCTGATGATATTATGGAGTCAGTTATAAGTTGTAGTACAGCTAAACAAACCTGGGATGACCTAGTTCATAGCCATGAAGGCCCATCTAATACGAAGGAAAACAGAATAATGGACCTGAAACTTGAGTATAACACCTTCAGGGCTAAGGACTCAGAAACTCTGTCTCAAACTTACACCCGGTACAAAACTCTTTTAAATGAACTGTCAAATGATGGTGTTAAGTTGTCCAAACATGAAATCAATGTTGGTTTTGTCAATAGTCTCCCTGAGAAGTGGTTGAATTTCTCTCAGGGACTTAGGAATGCTAACCATATCCAGAATCTTGAACTTCCTGAAATTTATGGGAAATTTGTCTTTGAGGAAAACCTCATCAACAGACGATACCCTGACTTAAAGAAGTCTCAAGAAGTCCCTGACCAACACTTCAACACAAATATCAAATGCTTTCTATTCTAACAGTATTGTTCAAGATTTTCAGGAAAATTCAGATGATGAGCCTGATGAGAGATCAAGTTAGGAGTACCTAAATGACCTGAACACTGAATTTCAGGGAAGGGCACTCCTTGCTAACTCTCGAAGGTTTATAAAAAGAAACAAAGGTTTTTCAAATGCTAAAGCAAATGAGGACACTGGATGCTTTAAGTGTCACAAAAAGGGTCATTTTGCAAAAGACTGTTTTTCAAAAACGATTTCTAAACCCTCTTACAAACCATCAGGGTCAAATCAGTCCTCAGGCTTTAGCAAATTTCAACCAAAAATCTACCAGTCTCATCAAAATCTTCAAAACAAAACTGTTGATTTTGAAGCTAAGTATAGGAAAGTCAAAGCTAAGCTTGCATTGCTTGAGGCTAGTCCCTCAGAAACAACAAAAAGTGTTCAATTTGTGAAGGGTAAAAACAAAGGCCTTGTTGCTGAAACCTTCGACTGGGATGAAGAGCCAGTCTCATCTGATGATGAAATGGTGCATGTCAGTGCACTGATGGCCCTCTCAGAAGAGGACAAGCTTGATGTTAGGAAAAATCATGCCAGGAATGAAGAATGGGTCAACATCACAATGAAGAAGGTAAATATTTTACTTTCTATGGATGATGACTCTAATTGGCAGTCCTATATGAACTATATCAATGTTGACCTTAAGTTTGTAGAAGAGCAACGATTAAATCTTTTTTCAAAATATAACAAGCTATGTTTTGAACTAAACAAGTGTAGGGATGAACTACTACTTTAAAAAAAATAAGCTGGAGGCTATCACCTTGCAAATTCATAACACTGAGTTAGTTAAAAGAAATCAGGCTCTTCAAGATGAACTTAAGAAAGAAAAGGATATCATTGCTAGTTGGACTGCTAAGAATCCAAGAGTCTTTGATGTTGTGGGAGCCCCCAGTAGCAAAAAGAGAGTCATAGGTGATGATCATCTCCCTGACTCGCACGACAAAGACCAGTCTCCCAAACCATTTGTGTCTGGTGGCATGATTACCAATGTGTTGACTATTCCCAAGCCCAGTGATTGGATTGAACGGGTTAATCCTGATAATAAGCTTCCTAATTTCGATTCTGGAAGAATTCTAGAGCCTGAAATTCAAGCTCTAAAGAGCATGCTTGGACTCCCTGATGTGCCCAGTAGTACTGAACACATGATCTGTGCTGAACTAGTCAAGTCTAATCACACAAGCTAGCCACTTGTGAATGGCTAACCGTAATAGACTTAAAACTGCTCAGAACACAAATGCAATGAAGATCAGAGAATACAATGAATTCCCGGGTCGTTAAGTCCCACGGAGACTCAATGGTGTGTCAAACAATCTCAGAGGATAGAATGATCACTAAAGATAGTGATCTGTAAAGGTTATGATTAGAAATATTACACTACTGATTGATTGGAAAGGAATGGAATACAAAACAGGAAAGCACAACAATCAGATAAGAAAAACGTAAACGTAAGTTTAAAAACTACGTATACGTACAAAATAAAAAGTGAAAACTAAGAAATAAAAGGCCTAAAAATATAAAAATAACATTTTTAGAAACCTAAAAATAAAAGAAAATTATTAGAAAAAGAAAATTATTTTTAACACTATTTAACTAATTATTATTAATTAAAAACTATTTTAACTATTTAATAAATACTCTAAAATAGAAGAAAATACAAAATAAGGCTAGAAAAATAAACTTATGATTCAGAAAAATCTAAAATACTATAAAACTAATTTTAAAATTAAAAATATATTTTTCACACTTTTAATTTAATTATTACTAATTAATAACTATTTAAAATACACTTAAATACTAGAAAATATAAAATAAACTTGGAAAAATAAAATTTTAACTTGGAAAAATCTAAAATATGATAAAACTAATTTTAAAACAGAAAAGATATTTTTTATGCTTTTTAATTATTTATTACTAATTAATTACTATTTTTAACTAATTAAAATTATAATAAATACTAAAAAGCTAGAGAAAAATATGAAACTTTTTATAAAAATACTATATGATGACAGAAACCTAAGAAAAATAGAAAAACAAGATTTGCTTATTAATAAGCTAAAAAGAAAAATAAAAAAGCTAAAACCTATTAAATAAATGCTATCACTGAAATTAAATTGATCTTTTTCTGGTTTTTCTTTTTGAAAACTACTTTAATACTGATATTATGAAACTTTAACGAAGACAAAAAATTTACAAAACACAAATAAGCTGTTTTACAAGCTTATAATCCCAACAGTTTTGACTTATGAGCTTATTTGGGTGTTTTAAGCTCAAATAGACTCACAAGCTAAAGCCAAAGGTATAATAAGCTATGAACAAGCTACAGATACACAAATGAAGCTAATAAGAACAAATAAGCACACTGTAAAGCTGAAACAAGCAAATAAGCACTTAAGCCAAATCAATAATCCAAACAGTCCTGAGGACTTTTTCAAGACCAATTTAAGCTAGGTGAATAGGCTCACAAGCTCAAAACAAAGACTGATTTAACAAGTTGACTTGGTTGGCTTTCCAAAAAGCTAAATATCACAAGCTAAGAGTAACTGTAGAGCTTTTGACAAGCTCATAAAAATGGTACCAAACCACTGCTCAGCTAGAACTGACTCAGTTGAAACTGAGTTATGGGACAAAACAAAAGCTAGGTGCAGCCCTATCTATCAAGCTAGAAAATGGAAAAATGAACTTGGTACCTCAAGATAGCTAGGTTGGCTACCCAAAGAACCAAAGATCACCAGATTTGGTCAACTAATAAGCTCTATGGGAGCTTATAAAAGTAGCCATGAAACTGGTGCACAGGGCACAATTTTGAAACAGGTACCCACAATAAGCAGTGAAATAAGCACTTAAAAAGCTGAGAAACAGAGAACTAGCATTTTTGTATTTTTGTTTAGCAACCAAACTATAATACCCCCAGAGCTTATAAACTAAAACTTATTATTAAACCCACAATGAAATTATCTTTTTTATTCAAAAACGACCTAAGTGAAATTTTGACTTTTTTTAGAACAACTAAAAAGTTGACCACAGTGAACTTTAAGCTGATTTAAAACACTGAATATGTTGTATTAAGGTATGTTAAGACTGAATTTAGCAAGATTAACAACTTATAAACACAAAACAATGATCATGTCTTTGTAAAATCCAACAGTGAGTACACATTAATTGATCCAAAGATATTTTGACTTTTTGCTTATGATCACTTGTTCTTGTGACTGAGATCAGTTATTTAGACCAAGTTAAGCAGAATTCCAACAAAGCTAAAGACCAAAGTCCCTTCAAACACCAAGAACCAAACACTACTTATCTTGACTGTTTTGAAGTTTTTCAAAGCAAATCTCAAATTTAAACCATGGACTTAATTTCAGACCTTACAATATCAATATATGAGACTAAATAGACATGATCCAACAGTGCTAACAACATAAAACACAAGACTTATGACTATACTGATTTGACTGTCCAAATTAGACTTTTACAAAATACAAATTTAAGAGAACAACCTACTGATTTAAAAGCTTAATTCAACTTAACTATGACTAATGAACACAAAGAAACAGAAATATAAGCTAATTAACTACTACAACAGTAAAATGTCAAATTGATCAAAAGGGCTTACAAAAGCTTCCAAGCTAAAAAATGAGAATCAGAACCAGTGAACACCCCTATAAGCTTACCACTAAGCTACTAACCCAAGGCCATCCATGATTTACCCTGCTCCAGCTGTGTACACCTTCTCCAAGTGATTTTTGATTTTTGAACTATTTAATTTGAATTTTTGGTGATTTTCTATTTTTGATTCTAAACTGGTTTTTAGAGTTTCTAAAAGCTTGAAGAAGCTTTATAGGAGCTTATGTGGCTTAATTAGTCCATAATAACAACTAAAAACATCATTCAAATAACATGAGATTTTTGAGCATAAAATTGCATAAACTGAATTTATAACTTGAACACTGAAATTGATACTTGTAAAAGGATTCAAATACACTTAATAAGCTTAAACAAAACACTTGGAATTGAAAACATACAATATGAAACTTGGATTAAAGAAAACGACTAAGGAAAACTTAAAATTACACTAGATACTTGATACATTGCATCTCTCTTCATCTTTATAGACTTTTCAGACTCCCCATGTGCTTCTGATTGAATCCCACTTCATCTGAGCCCTTGAATCACTGAATTGAATCAAAACCGTCCAAGTGGATATTTGGCGCCAAAATTCTTCATAGCAGTTTTGAGCTTTAATTGGAGTTTGGTTGAGTTAATTAAAGATTTTGTTGTTTAGAGGAGGTGGAGGGGACATAGTATGGGGGGGGGGGGTTGAGAAAAAGGAGGGAAACCATGACTGGTTTTGGTGTTACAGGGGTGGAGAGGGAAGGCTACAGTAGTAGTGGTTTTGGGCGCGTTTTTCTCTTGGTTTGACTTGCGTTGACCAAAGGCTTAATAACACGGGGAGGTCAAAAGGTTTTGGCTGGGGGTTCACAATGCAATCTGACCTGGGGCTCAAGGGCAAAGGGGGGGGGGGTCAAGGGTCAAGAGGTTTGGGCTTGGATAAGGGATTGGGCCAAGGTTGTGTTGGATTGGGTTTGGATATATATATATGTCCGTTTGGTTAAGTAGTAACAACAAGGACCAAAAGTGTAAATTCACCAAACCTCAAGGACTGAAAATGCCAACTTTCCAAACTCTCACAAGGACCAAACATGACAAACATTTATAGAACAAGGACCCTTTTTGCATAAAATCCATTTTTTAAAAGTCCAAGGACTAGATTTGCAATTTTCCAAAGTTTAGGGACCTTTCTTGCCAATTGACCAAAGAATCATTCAAGGATCATTTTTAACAACTTAAAATACTTCAGGGACCTTGAATGATCAAATTCCATATTTTTGAATTCCAGGGACTAGATTTGACAACTTTTAAAACTTGAGGGACTAAAACTGCCAATTTTGCAAACTTTATACATTTTTCATCTGATTTTGATATTTTTGCATTTAAAACACATAAAACACTGATTTGTGATATTTTGATCATTTTGATGTGTTTCTGAGTGTTTTCAGATGATTTTGCAGTTTAGATTATACAAAAATGATGAGTATTTAGACACTCATCAATCCCCCATACTGAGATATTGCTAGTCCCTAGCAATGATTTGAGAAATCTTGATGGATTTGAAAAACTCTTTACCAAAAGCCATCACTTCTGGAGTAGCCAATTGTTTTGATTCAAGTAAGAACCTTGGTACAACGATAACCAAATGATTTATTGGCAAATCATAAACCATATAACGGATTTGATGTGTCTTTACCAGAAGCCGTACCCTTCTGGACTAGCCAACTCTTAGATAAATTATCAGAATTATCTTTGGTGAGCTGAATACCAATTATGGTTTTTCCACTGCCTTTACCACAAGCCATAATCTTGCGGGCTAGCCAACTCTTCACTTTTTAGGATATGGTGAGTTGAGAACCATACAATTTTGGGCAAATTGCAAGCCATATAAACGGATTTGAGAAATCTTTACCAAGAGCCGTTTGCTCCTGGATTAGCCAATCCTTTTGTCTTACAGACATGGCGGACTGATAACCAAGCTGAGTAAGTGTAGAACACTTACCCAAAAAAAATTTTTTGGCCAAAATCGGGGGAATTGGGTAGATAATATATGAAATTCGTGAGAATTCCCCCCCACACTTAGAAATGAATATTGCCCTCAATATTCAAAGTACCGGCGGTTATGCCGAAACAAAGAACGTAAAAGGGAAATATTACGGCCATTATTTAGAAGATTTTTTTTTTTTTTTTTTTTTTTTTTTTTTAGAACATGATTTTATATACAACAGTGTGGGGAAACTCCCCCACACTAGGGTGGTAGAAAAGGGGGGTAAGAATACAGAAACATGGGTGAAAACCCATATGGTGCGTGCTAATGTTTTTGATTACCGAGTCACTAGCTTGACTCGATCCCCGCATTCATTGGTTCATGGGGAATGTTTGTAAATCCGGGACAACCACAGGGGGAATGTCCTCTCCAAAGTAGTGCTTCACTCGATGACCATTCACTTTAAAATTAGGACCATCGGGTTGAGATAACTCAACGGTACCATAAGGATAAACCTTAGCAATGGTGAATGGACCAGACCAACGGGACTTGAGCTTTCCCGAGAAAATCTTCAATCTTGAGTTGAAAAGAAGGACTCGATCACCAACGTTGAAAACGCGGTTCTTGATCTTGGATTCATGAATCTTCTTTGTCTTTTGCTTGTAGATCAAAGAGTTCTCATAAGCTTGATCACGAAGTTCATTTAATTCATTCATTTGAACTTTTCTATGATCACCAACTATCTGTATATCGAAGTTTGCATGCTTTAAGGCCCAGTATGCCTTGTGCTCTAACTCAATCGGAAGATGACATGCCTTTCCGTACACTAGCTTGTATGGAGTACACCCGATGGGTGTTTTGAAAGCTGTACGGAAGGCCCAGAGTGCGTCATCAAGCTTATCCGACCAGGATGCACGATTTTCGCCTACTGTCCTTTCAAGGATTCTTTTAATACCACGGTTTGAAACTTCCACCTGCCCACTTGTTTGGGGGTGGTATGCAGTAGAGAGACGGTGGGTAACACCATACTTTTGCATGACTCTTTCAAATTGGTCATTACAAAAATGTGTACCACGATCACTGATTATCGCTCTCGGAGTTCCAAACCTGGCAAACAGAGATTTCAAAAACTTCACAACAACTCGGGCATCATTGGTGGGTAAAGCTTTTGCTTCAACCCATTTTGACAGATAGTCAACAGCCACGAGTATGTACTTGTTACCACGAGAAGATGGAAATGGCCCCATAAAATCAATACCCCATATGTCAAATATCTCACAAACTTGAATGGCATTTTGTGGCATTTCATTTCTTTGAGATATATTACCATGACGTTGACAAGCGTCACAGGTTTTGACATAATCGTGGGCATCCTTATAGATAGTGGGCCAATAGAATCCGGAATCAAACACCTTTTTGGCGGTGTAGTTTGGACTATGATGGCCCCCGGTGGGTCCAGCATGGCAAGCTGTGAGAATGTCAATAGCTTCCTGTCCATAAACACACCGTCGGATGACTTGATCCGCACAGATTTTGAACAAGAAAGGGTCGTCCCAGAAATAATGTTTAACATCTTTGAAGAATTTGTTCTTCTGTTGGGTCGACATTCCTTTCACAATGAAGTTACCCGCATGGTAATTTGCAAAGTCAGCAAACCATGGGGTGGTAGAATTTCCACGAAAAGAAACCGCATTGAGTGTCTCGAGAGGAAATGTTTCATTTATTTCCTTCTTCTCGAAAACATCTTGGTGAGGGTTTTCTAATCTGGACAGATGATCAGCAGCTAGATTCTCAGCTCCTTTTTTATCACGTATGATGATATCAAATTCTTGGAGGAGGAGAATCCAACGAAGCAATCTCGGCTTTGCATCTTGTTTTGCAAAGAGATATTTGAGAGCCGAGTGATCCGTATACACTACGCATTTGGTCAGGATTAAGTATGGCCGAAACTTTTCAAATGCATACACCACGGCTAATAGCTCTTTTTCTGTGGTGGTGTAATGAGTTTGAGCCTCAGTCATAGTTTTGCTTGCGTAGTGAATAGGCTGAAAATGTTTGTTTCTTCGTTGCCCTAAGACTGCGCCGATAGCAAAATCACTTGCATCGCACATGAGCTCAAAAGGCAAGTCCCAGTCAGGAGCAACGAGAATGGGTGCTTCAGTAAGCTTTTTCTTCAATGTTTCAAAAGCTATGATGCACTCGGATGAGAAGATAAAAGGAGCATCCTTTTCAAGAAGAAGGGTCATAGGCCGGGCGATTTTGGAAAAATCTTGTATGAATCTACGATAGAAACCGGCATGACCTAAAAAACTCCTAATACCTTTGACGGTAGTAGGATGAGGCAGCTTAGCAATAACATCAACTTTTGCTCTATCTACCTCAATCCCGTTCTTTGAAATCTTATGGCCAAGGACTATGCCTTCTTTGACCATAAAGTGGCTTTTCTCCCAGTTTAGACAAAGATTGGTGTCTTTACACCTTTGAAGCATTTTATCTAAATGGGAGAGACATGTTTGAAACGAATCCCCAATGACCGAGAAGTCATCCATAAACACCTCCATCGTTGGAACGTGCCAGGAGCATTACATAAGCCAAAAGGCATACGTTTGTAGGCAAAAGTTCCGCATGGGCAAGTGAATGTGGTCTTCTCTTGATCCTGTGGATCAATAGGGATCTGAAAGTAACCCGAAAAACCATCAAGGAAACAATAGTATTCGTTCCCTGCTAATCTCTCGAGCATTTGGTCCATGAAGGGTAGAGGAAAATGGTCTTTACGGGTGGCGTCATTTAACTTACGATAGTCAATACACACACGCCATCCCGTAACCAGACGAGTTGGAATTAACTCGTTATCTTCATTTGTGACAACAGTAATGCCACCCTTTTTCGGAACACAATGAATTGGGCTGACCCAAGGACTATCTGAGATCGGGTAGATCAATCCTGCATCAAGAAGTTTGATAACCTCCTGTTTAATAACATCATGGATTTTTGGATTCACTCGTCTTTGATGTTGAACTGCGGGTTTGAAGTCATCCTCCATCAAGATTTTATGAGTGCAAAACTCAGGGTTTATACCTTTGATGTCGGAGAGTTTCCAAGCAATTGCTTGCTTGTGTGACTTCAAGATTTTTACGAGAGCAGCTTTTTCATCTTTACTCAAATCTCGAGCAATAATGACGGGTAATTTATCACCACCCTCAAGAAATGCATATTCGAGATGAGGAGGTAAGTCCTTAAGCTCAACCTCAGGAAATTCTTCAGTTTTCTCAACTGACTTGACTTCCTTGTTATGAAGTTTGATGGGAGGGAGAGGAGGAGAAGTGTCCAGATTTAACAATTTCTCAAGAAGAATATCTCCCTCCAGATTAATCTCATTTTGATTAATCTCAACTGGGATTGAATCACTAGGGTGAGGGGTTGATGATGGATCATCATTGAGCAACTTCTCAATAAGAAGTATGTCCCCCTCAATATCAATTGGAGCGTGATCAATTTCCCATGGAACAGAATCACTAGCCAAGTATGCTTCAATCTCATCTAAGATGAAGTCGCTTCCCTCAAACGGAGTGAGAGAAGGAGTAGAATTGGCTATGATAGGTTGAGAAGATGTGGTGGAATCCCCACTCACAGAATTATGAGAAAAACCAAGAACTTCTTGAGAGTACTCGTCAGAAGCAACATCAATGATATCTATTCGGTTAACCGATTCAGAATCATAATTTGCGGAGTACCTCGAAGTTTGGTCAAGGTTGAAGGTGACAGCTTCATTACCAACACGCAATGTGATTTCTTGCTCAAATACATCTATGAGAGCACGGCCCGTTCTCAGGAATCCTCGACCAACAATGAGAGGAACCCGATGATCGGCATCAAAATCAACAACCACGAAGTCAGCTGGAAAATGGAACTTTCCTACTTTCACAAATACGTCCTCGGCAATGCCAAGAGGACGAGATATGGAACGATCTGCAAGCTCGAGAGTCATGCATGTAGGAGTGAGTTCCGGAAGAGAAAGTTTCTTCCATACTGAATAAGGCATAAGGTTTATGCTTGCACCAAGATCTGCTAGGGCAAAGCATTCAACCATTCCTGGGAATACACAAGGTAAGAGAAATTTCCCAGGATCTCCAAGCTTCTCAGGAAGCTTCTTCAAAATAACTGCTGAGCAGTTCTCGTTCAGTGGAGTTTTTGCCATTTCAAACAGCTTTTCCTTATTGCTTAACATGTGCTTGAGAGTTGATGCAAACTTGGGCATCAGCATGATAGCATCCGCAAAGCTTATGTCAAAGTGTAATTCTTGGAAAATTTGGAAAAATTTATCCATTTGATGACTAGCTTTTTCGCGGAGCTTTTGCTCATTCAAACGTGATGGGTAAGGAATGGAAGATTTGGATTTCTGATTCTCAACAGGAGCTACAGGAGGTTCAAAAACAACTCCTTGATTTGACTTGGGTTTCTGGACCACTTGAGGTTGGACTACCGAAGGTAGGACGTGTGCTGTACTTCGTGGGCTTGAATTATGCACTTTGTCCGTAGTATCCTTGGTAACTTGACTCATTGGCACTGGTGGAGGAGGCATTGGAGTCGTAGGTCCATTGTGTGTCCTCGGTTCACTTTCCACTACCTTAGGGAGAGAAGAAGAAGGAGAGGTAGTAGGAACAGCAGGTCCAGTGTATGAAACACCACTTCAGGTTGTGATCGCCTTGGCATCGCCCCTCGGGTTAGCGATCGTGTTGCTCGGTAAAGTACCTGAGCCCGAGGGTCGATCATTTAAAGATTTCTTCAGATCAGCAATCTGACTGACCAACAACCTGTTCATTTCATCTTGGGATTTCATGAACTGCTTCAGTAACTCATCAGATGATGGTACTGGAGGAGTAATGACGGGAGGAGCTGGAGGGACAATTTGAGGCCGTATGTTTTGATTATAGCCAAAATTCCCTTGATTAGGATTCATATTCCCATGAAATTGATTCCCTCGATTGAAATTGTTTTGATTGGGGTTTCCTTGATGTTGGAAACCTTGATTGGGTCCAGGATAGAAATTACCTTGGTTTTGATATCCTTGGTTCATTCTTGGTTGGTTCTGATTCCGGTTTTGCATGTTATGATTCTGGTTGAAACCGGGTGGTGCCTGATTAGTGTTAGCACGGAAGTGTGGTTCATTTTGAGGACGATATTGATTACCTCCTTGCTGTGAACTACCGGCTAGAGCATTGGCTTCAAATGGACTACCATCGGTGGCAGTACAATTGTAGTAAGCATGAGGACCACCACAAGTGACACAACTCTCAACTTTCTTCACTTCAGCATGTGTTGGTATCTGAGTGAAGGTCACTTTCTTCTGGTTAGCAAGAACCAAAGCCTGAACAATGTCTGTGAGTTTGTCGATCTTAGCATCGGTGCTAGATGTACTCACGGGGGATGAAGAAGAAGAAGGTCCAGCATGAGACTGATATGTCTTTGCTCTGAAAGGACGGACTTGAGATTTGTTCTCAATGAACTTGCAAGGCCTCTTTTGTGGTCTTGCTCAGGAAATTACCTCCCGCGGAGGCATTCAAAGAGTCTTGATTGGTCTGATTGAGACCATTGTAGAAAGTATCCATTTGCATTAACTGGGTAAAACCGTGATGCGGACACTTGCGAAGCAACTCTTTGTAACGATCCCATGCCTCCCCGAATGATTCATCAAATCTCTGAGAAAATTTCATTATCTCATTCTTAAGACTTGTGGTTCGGGATGGAGGATAGAACTCGTTAACGAACTTGGTGACAAGATCTTCCCATGTCTCAATAGAACGAGGGGGTTGTTTCTCAAGCCAATTCCGGGCTTGTACCTCTAGAGAAAATGGGAAAAGAAGAAGCTTGATAGCTTCATGTGGGACATTCTTGTACTTGATGGTAGATGCAATCTTGTTAAACCATCGAATGTGTGCATGAGGATCATCCCGCTCAAAACCATAGAATTGGCTTTGGGTTACTAGATTGAGCAACCCGGTTTTGAGCTCAAAAGTGTCAGCCACGATGGCTGGGACAACAATGGCATCTCCGTATCCCTCGATGGGTGCCTGGAGAAGCTCATTCATAGGTTTGTCTTCTGCCATTTCGACAGGAGGTGGTGGTGGTAGACGTTCCTCAGTCACGGCTGAAGGAGCTGAACGTCCTCTACGTCTACGAGGAATGTTTCCAAGTTCAGAAAGTGGACTTGTAGAACTGGAAGAACGAGTGCGCATGCACTATGTATAAAAATCAATTTTCAAAACAAATGAGGCAAAACACAAGTGAACTTAACCAATAATCACAAATGAAATGGCTTCTTTGAAAAAGGTACACCAAATCACAAGTGACACAAAGGCAAGTTTTAAATCTGATGTTCGGGAACTTATTAATGGTCGCACCCCCAGTTAGGTAGTGCACTGCCTTGATTTGCGGTGGTTGATTTTTATGTATATATTAAGTACCACTAAAAAGACGTAGGTATAGATTTGTGCAAATGGGTTCAAAAACTTTTGGACAATATTTTTGTTATCGTCCCGTTTAACCAAATCGTATCTCTTCAAGAATCACCTTAAAAGAGAGTACAAAATAGAAAACGTTCCGATTGTTTTGTTGTTTTATATTTTTTTGGTGTTTTTAACACTTTAGGAAAAGTGTTAATGAACTTTTTGATTTTCTGATAACTTTACAAAAAAAACTTTTTACAAATGATGGTTATGTGCAAGAATGGGTCTGAAAATGGCTACACACACGCTAAAGCCTCCCCGGCAGCGGCGCCAAAAAATTTGATCTGTGCTGAACTAGTCAAGTCTAATCACACAAGCTAGCTACTTGTGAATGGCTAACCATAATAGACTTAAAACTGCTCAGAACACAAATGCAATGAAGATCAGAGAATACAATGAATTCCCGGGTCGTTAAGTCCCACGGAGACTCAATGGTGTGTCAAACAATCTCAGAGGATAGAATGATCACTAAGGATAGTGATCTGTAAAGGTTATGATTAGAAATATTACACTACTGATTGATTGGAAAGGAATGGAATACAGAACAGGAAAGCACAACAATCAGATAAGAAAAACGTAGACGTAAGTTTAAAAACTACGTATACGTACAAAATAAAAAGTGAAAACTAAGAAATAAAAGGCCTAAAAATATAGAAATAACATTTTTAGAAACCTAAAAATAAAAGAAAATTATTAGAAAAAGAAAATTATTTTTAACACTATTTAACTAATTATTATTAATTAAAAACTATTTTAACTATTTAATAAATACTCTAAAATAGAAGAAAATACAAAATAAGGCTAGAAAAATAAACTTATGATTCAGAAAAATCTAAAATACTATAAAACTAATTTTAAAATTAAAATATATTTTTCACACTTTTAATTTAATTATTACTAATTAATAACTATTTAAAATACACTTAAATACTAGAAAATATAAAATAAACTTGGAAAAATAAAATTTTAACTTGGAAAAATCTAAAATATGATAAAACTAATTTTAAAACAGAAAAGATATTTTTTATGCTTTTTAATTATTTATTACTAATTAATTACTATTTTTAACTAATTAAAATTATAATAAATACTAAAAAGCTAGAGAAAAATATGAAACTTTTTCTAAAAATACTATATGATGACAGAAACCTAAGAAAAATAGAAAAACAAGATTTGCTTATTAATAAGCTAAAAAGAAAAATCAAAAAGCTAAAACCTATTAAATAAATGCTATCACTGAAATTAAATTGATCTTTTTCTGGTTTTTCTTTTTGAAAACTACTTTAATACTGATATTATGAAACTTTAACAAAGACAAAAAATTTACAAAACACAAATAAGCTGTTTTACAAGCTTATAATCCCAACAGTTTTGACTTATGAGCTTATTTGGGTGTTTTAAGCTCAAATAGACTCACAAGCTAAAGCCAAAGGTATAATAAGCTATGAACAAGCTACAGATACACAAATGAAGCTAATAAGAACAAATAAGCACATTGTAAAGCTGAAACAAGCAAATAAGCACTTAAGCCAAATCAATAATCCAAACAGTCCTGAGGACTTTTTCAAGACCAATTTAAGCTAGGTGAATAGGCTCACAAGCTCAAAACAAAGACTGATTTAACAAGTTGACTTGGTTGGCTTTCCAAAAAGCTAAATATCACAAGCTAAGAGTAACTGTAGAGCTTTTTACAAGCTCATAAAAATGGTACCAAACCACTGCTCAGCTAGAACTGACTCAGTTGAAACTGAGTTATGGGACAAAACAAAAGCTAGGTGCAGCCCTATCTATCAAGCTAGAAAATGGAAAAATGAACTTGGTACCTCAAGATAGCTAGGTTGGCTACCCAAAGAACCAAAGATCACCAGATTTGGTCAACTAATAAGCTCTATGGGAGCTTATAAAAGTAGCCATGAAACTGGTGCACAGGGCACAATTTTGAAACAGGTACCCACAATAAGCAGTGAAATAAGCACTTAAAAAGCTGAGAAACAGAGAACTAGCATTTTTGTATTTTTGTTTAGCAACCAAACTATAATACCCCCAGAGCTTATAAACTAAAACTTATTATTAAACCCACAATGAAATTATCTTTTTTATTCAAAAACGACCTAAGTGAAATTTTGACTTTTTTTAGAACAACTAAAAAGTTGACCACAGTGAACTTTAAGCTGATTTAAAACACTGAATATATTGTATTAAGGTATGTTAAGACTGAATTTAGCAAGATTAACAACTTATAAACACAAAACAATGATCATGTCTTTGTAAAATCCAACAGTGAGTACACATTAATTGATCCAAAGATATTTTGACTTTTTGCTTATGATCACTTGTTCTTGTGACTGAGATCAGTTATTTAGACCAAGTTAAGCAGAATTCCAACAAAGCTAAAGACCAAAGTCCCTTCAAACACCAAGAACCAAACACTACTTATCTTGACTGTTTTGAAGTTTTTCAAAGCAAATCTCAAATTTAAACCATGGACTTAATTTCAGACCTTACAATATCAATATATGAGACTAAATAGACATGATCCAACAGTGCTAACAACATAAAACACAAGACTTATGACTATACTGATTTGACTGTCCAAATTAGACTTTTACAAAATACAAATTTAAGAGAACAACCTACTGATTTAAAAGCTTAATTCAACTTAACTATGACTAATGAACACAAAGAAACAGAAATATAAGCTAATTAACTCCTACAACAGTAAAATGTCAAATTGATCAAAAGGGCTTACAAAAGCTTCCAAGCTCAAAACTGAGAATCAGAACCAGTGAACACCCCTATAAGCTTACCACTAAGCTACTAACCCAAGGCCATCCATGATTTACCCTGCTCCAGCTGTGTACACCTTCTCCAAGTGATTTTTGATTTTTGAACTATTTAATTTGAATTTTTGGTGATTTTCTATTTTTGATTCGAAACTGGTTTTTAGAGTTTCTAAAAGCTTGAAGAAGCTTTATAGGAGCTTATGTGGCTTAATTAGTCCATAATAACAACTAAAAACATCATTCAAATAACATGAGATTTTTGAGCATAAAATTGCATAAACTGAATTTATAACTTGAACACTGAAATTGATACTTGTAAAAGGATTCAAATACACTTAATAAGCTTAAACAAAACACTTGGAATTGAAAACATACAATATGAAACTTGGATTAAAGAAAACGACTAAGGAAAACTTAAAATTACACTAGATACTTGATACATTGCATCTCTCTTCATCTTTATAGACTTTTCAGACTCCCCATGTGCTTCTGATTGAATCCCACTTCATCTGAGCCCTTGAATCACTGAATTGAATCAAAACCGTCCAAGTGGATATTTGGCGCCAAAATTCTTCATAGCAGTTTTGAGCTTTAATTGGAGTTTGGTTGAGTTAATTAAAGATTTTGTTGTTTAGAGGAGGTGGAGGGGACATAGTATGGGGGGGGGGGGGGGTTGAGAAAAAGGAGGGAAACCATGACTGGTTTTGGTGTTACAGGGGTGGAGAGGGAAGGCTACAGTAGTAGTGGTTTTGGGCGCGTTTTTCTCTTGGTTTGACTTGCGTTGACCAAAGGCTTAATAACACGGGGAGGTCAAAAGGTTTTGGCTGGGGGTTCACAATGCAATCTGACCTGGGGCTCAAGGGCAAAGGGGGGGGGGTCAAGGGTCAAGAGGTTTGGGCTTGGATAAGGGATTGGGCCAAGGTTGTGTTGGATTGGGTTTGGATATATATATATGTCCGTTTGGTTAAGTAGTAACAACAAGGACCAAAAGTGTAAATTCACCAAACCTCAAGGACTGAAAATGCCAACTTTCCAAACTCTCACAAGGACCAAACATGACAAACATTTATAGAACAAGGACCCTTTTTGCATAAAATCCATTTTTTAAAAGTCCAAGGACTAGATTTGCAATTTTCCAAAGTTTAGGGACCTTTCTTGCCAATTGACCAAAGAATCATTCAAGGATCATTTTTAACAACTTAAAATACTTCAGGGACCTTGAATGATCAAATTCCATATTTTTGAATTCCAGGGACTAGATTTGACAACTTTTAAAACTTGAGGGACTAAAACTGCCAATTTTGCAAACTTTATACATTTTTCATCTGATTTTGATATTTTTGCATTTAAAACACATAAAACACTGATTTGTGATATTTTGATCATTTTGATGTGTTTCTGAGTGTTTTCAGATGATTTTGCAGTTTAGATTATACAAAAATGATGAGTATTTAGACACTCATCAATCCCCCATACTGAGATATTGCTAGTCCCTAGCAATGATTTGAGAAATCTTGATGGATTTGAAAAACTCTTTACCAAAAGCCATCACTTCTGGAGTAGCCAATTGTTTGCAGTTCAAGTAAGAACCTTGGTACAACGATAACCAAATGATTTATTGGCAAATCATAAACCATATAACGGATTTGATGTGTCTTTACCAGAAGCCGTACCCTTCTGGACTAGCCAACTCTTAGATAAATTATCAGAATTATCTTTGGTGAGCTGAATACCAATTATGGATTTTCCACTGCCTTTACCACAAGCCATAATCTTGCGGGCTAGCCAACTCTTCACTTTTTAGGATATGGTGAGTTGAGAACCATACAATTTCGGGCAAATTGCAAGCCATATAAACGGATTTGAGAAATCTTTACCAAGAGCCGTTTGCTCCTGGATTAGCCAATCCTTTTGTCTTACAGACATGGCGGACTGATAACCAAGCTGAGTAAGTGTAGAACACTTACTCCAAAAAAAAAAATTTTTGGCCAAAAACGGGGGAATTGGGAAGATAATATATGAAATTCGTGAGAATTCCCCCCCACACTAGAAATGAATATTGCCCTCAATATTCAAAGTACCGGCGGTTATGCCGAAACAAAGAACGTAAAAGGGAAATATGACGGCCATTATTTAGAAGATTTTTTTTTTTTTTTTTTAGAAACATGATTTATATACAACAGTGTGGGGAAACTCCCCCACACTAGGGTGGTAGAAAGGGGGTAAGAATACAGAAATATGGGTGAAAACCCATATGGTGCGTGCTAATGTTTTTGATTCCCGAGTCACTAGCTTGACTCGATCCCCGCATTCATTGGTTCATGGGGAATGTTTGTAAATCCGGGACAACCACAGGGGGAATGTCCTCTCCAAAGTAGTGCTTCACTCGATGACCATTCACTTTAAAATTAGGACCATCGGGTTGAGATAACTCAACGGTACCATAAGGATAAACCTTAGCAATGGTGAATGGACCAGACCAACGGGACTTGAGCTTTCCCGAGAAAATCTTCAATCTTGAGTTGAAAAGAAGGACTCGATCACCAACGTTGAAAACGCGGTTCTTGATCTTGGATTCATGAATCTTCTTTGTCTTTTGCTTGTAGATCAAAGAGTTCTCATAAGCTTGATCACGAAGTTCATTTAATTCATTCATTTGAACTTTTCTATGATCACCAACTATCTGTATATCGAAAGTTTGCATGCTTTAAGGCCCAGTATGCCTTGTGCTCTAACTCAATCGGAAGATGACATGCCTTTCCGTACACTAGCTTGTATGGAGTACACCCGATGGGTGTTTTGAAAGCTGTACGGAAGGCCCAGAGTGCGTCATCAAGCTTATCCGACCAGGATGCACGATTTTCGCCTACTGTCCTTTCAAGGATTCTTTTAATACCACGGTTTGAAACTTCCACCTGCCCACTTGTTTGGGGGTGGTATGCAGTAGAGAGACGGTGGGTAACACCATACTTTTGCATGACTCTTTCAAATTGGTCATTACAAAAATGTGTACCACGATCACTGATTATCGCTCTCGGAGTTCCAAACCTGGCAAACAGAGATTTCAAAAACTTCACAACAACTCGGGCATCATTGGTGGGTAAAGCTTTTGCTTCAACCCATTTTGACAGATAGTCAACAGCCACGAGTATGTACTTGTTACCACGAGAAGATGGAAATGGCCCCATAAAATCAATACCCCATATGTCAAATATCTCACAAACTTGAATGGCATTTTGTGGCATTTCATTTCTTTGAGATATATTACCATGACGTTGACAAGCGTCACAGGTTTTGACATAATCGTGGGCATCCTTATAGATAGTGGGCCAATAGAATCCGGAATCAAACACCTTTTTGGCGGTGTAGTTTGGACTATGATGGCCCCCGGTGGGTCCAGCATGGCAAGCTGTGAGAATGTCAATAGCTTCCTGTCCATAAACACACCGTCGGATGACTTGATCCGCACAGATTTTGAACAAGAAAGGGTCGTCCCAGAAATAATGTTTAACATCTTTGAAGAATTTGTTCTTCTGTTGGGTCGACATTCCTTTCACAATGAAGTTACCCGCATGGTAATTTGCAAAGTCAGCAAACCATGGGGTGGTAGAATTTCCACGAAAAGAAACCGCATTGAGTGTCTCGAGAGGAAATGTTTCATTTATTTCCTTCTTCTCGAAAACATCTTGGTGAGGGTTTTCTAATCTGGACAGATGATCAGCAGCTAGATTCTCAGCTCCTTTTTTATCACGTATGATGATATCAAATTCTTGGAGGAGGAGAATCCAACGAAGCAATCTCGGCTTTGCATCTTGTTTTGCAAAGAGATATTTGAGAGCCGAGTGATCCGTATACACTACGCATTTGGTCAGGATTAAGTATGGCCGAAACTTTTCAAATGCATACACCACGGCTAATAGCTCTTTTTCTGTGGTGGTGTAATGAGTTTGAGCCTCAGTCATAGTTTTGCTTGCGTAGTGAATAGGCTGAAAATGTTTGTTTCTTCGTTGCCCTAAGACTGCGCCGATAGCAAAATCACTTGCATCGCACATGAGCTCAAAAGGCAAGTCCCAGTCAGGAGCAACGAGAATGGGTGCTTCAGTAAGCTTTTTCTTCAATGTTTCAAAAGCTATGATGCACTCGGATGAGAAGATAAAAGGAGCATCCTTTTCAAGAAGAAGGGTCATAGGCCGGGCGATTTTGGAAAAATCTTGTATGAATCTACGATAGAAACCGGCATGACCTAAAAAACTCCTAATACCTTTGACGGTAGTAGGATGAGGCAGCTTAGCAATAACATCAACTTTTGCTCTATCTACCTCAATCCCGTTCTTTGAAATCTTATGGCCAAGGACTATGCCTTCTTTGACCATAAAGTGGCTTTTCTCCCAGTTTAGACAAAGATTGGTGTCTTTACACCTTTGAAGCATTTTATCTAAATGGGAGAGACATGTTTGAAACGAATCCCCAATGACCGAGAAGTCATCCATAAACACCTCCATCGTTGGAACGTGCCAGGAGCATTACATAAGCCAAAAGGCATACGTTTGTAGGCAAAAGTTCCGCATGGGCAAGTGAATGTGGTCTTCTCTTGATCCTGTGGATCAATAGGGATCTGAAAGTAACCCGAAAAACCATCAAGGAAACAATAGTATTCGTTCCCTGCTAATCTCTCGAGCATTTGGTCCATGAAGGGTAGAGGAAAATGGTCTTTACGGGTGGCGTCATTTAACTTACGATAGTCAATACACACACGCCATCCCGTAACCAGACGAGTTGGAATTAACTCGTTATCTTCATTTGTGACAACAGTAATGCCACCCTTTTTCGGAACACAATGAATTGGGCTGACCCAAGGACTATCTGAGATCGGGTAGATCAATCCTGCATCAAGAAGTTTGATAACCTCCTGTTTAATAACATCATGGATTTTTGGATTCACTCGTCTTTGATGTTGAACTGCGGGTTTGAAGTCATCCTCCATCAAGATTTTATGAGTGCAAAACTCAGGGTTTATACCTTTGATGTCGGAGAGTTTCCAAGCAATTGCTTGCTTGTGTGACTTCAAGATTTTTACGAGAGCAGCTTTTTCATCTTTACTCAAATCTCGAGCAATAATGACGGGTAATTTATCACCACCCTCAAGAAATGCATATTCGAGATGAGGAGGTAAGTCCTTAAGCTCAACCTCAGGAAATTCTTCAGTTTTCTCAACTGACTTGACTTCCTTGTTATGAAGTTTGATGGGAGGGAGAGGAGGAGAAGTGTCCAGATTTAACAATTTCTCAAGAAGAATATCTCCCTCCAGATTAATCTCATTTTGATTAATCTCAACTGGGATTGAATCACTAGGGTGAGGGGTTGATGATGGATCATCATTGAGCAACTTCTCAATAAGAAGTATGTCCCCCTCAATATCAATTGGAGCGTGATCAATTTCCCATGGAACAGAATCACTAGCCAAGTATGCTTCAATCTCATCTAAGATGAAGTCGCTTCCCTCAAACGGAGTGAGAGAAGGAGTAGAATTGGCTATGATAGGTTGAGAAGATGTGGTGGAATCCCACTCACAGAATTATGAGAAAAACCAAGAACTTCTTGAGAGTACTCGTCAGAAGCAACATCAATGATATCTATTCGGTTAACCGATTCAGAATCATAATTTGCGGAGTACCTCGAAGTTTGGTCAAGGTTGAAGGTGACAGCTTCATTACCAACACGCAATGTGATTTCTTGCTCAAATACATCTATGAGAGCACGGCCCGTTCTCAGGAATCCTCGACCAACAATGAGAGGAACCCGATGATCGGCATCAAAATCAACAACCACGAAGTCAGCTGGAAAATGGAACTTTCCTACTTTCACAAATACGTCCTCGGCAATGCCAAGAGGACGAGATATGGAACGATCTGCAAGCTCGAGAGTCATGCATGTAGGAGTGAGTTCCGGAAGAGAAAGTTTCTTCCATACTGAATAAGGCATAAGGTTTATGCTTGCACCAAGATCTGCTAGGGCAAAGCATTCAACCATTCCTGGGAATACACAAGGTAAGAGAAATTTCCCAGGATCTCCAAGCTTCTCAGGAAGCTTCTTCAAAATAACTGCTGAGCAGTTCTCGTTCAGTGGAGTTTTTGCCATTTCAAACAGCTTTTCCTTATTGCTTAACATGTGCTTGAGAGTTGATGCAAACTTGGGCATCAGCATGATAGCATCCGCAAAGCTTATGTCAAAGTGTAATTCTTGGAAAATTTGGAAAAATTTATCCATTTGATGACTAGCTTTTTCGCGGAGCTTTTGCTCATTCAAACGTGATGGGTAAGGAATGGAAGATTTGGATTTCTGATTCTCAACAGGAGCTACAGGAGGTTCAAAAACAACTCCTTGATTTGACTTGGGTTTCTGGACCACTTGAGGTTGGACTACCGAAGGTAGGACGTGTGCTGTACTTCGTGGGCTTGAATTATGCACTTTGTCCGTAGTATCCTTGGTAACTTGACTCATTGGCACTGGTGGAGGAGGCATTGGAGTCGTAGGTCCATTGTGTGTCCTCGGTTCACTTTCCACTACCTTAGGGAGAGAAGAAGAAGGAGAGGTAGTAGGAACAGCAGGTCCAGTGTATGAAACACCACTTCAGGTTGTGATCGCCTTGGCATCGCCCCTCGGGTTAGCGATCGTGTTGCTCGGTAAAGTACCTGAGCCCGAGGGTCGATCATTTAAAGATTTCTTCAGATCAGCAATCTGACTGACCAACAACCTGTTCATTTCATCTTGGGATTTCATGAACTGCTTCAGTAACTCATCAGATGATGGTACTGGAGGAGTAATGACGGGAGGAGCTGGAGGGACAATTTGAGGCCGTATGTTTTGATTATAGCCAAAATTCCCTTGATTAGGATTCATATTCCCATGAAATTGATTCCCTCGATTGAAATTGTTTTGATTGGGGTTTCCTTGATGTTGGAAACCTTGATTGGGTCCAGGATAGAAATTACCTTGGTTTTGATATCCTTGGTTCATTCTTGGTTGGTTCTGATTCCGGTTTTGCATGTTATGATTCTGGTTGAAACCGGGTGGTGCCTGATTAGTGTTAGCACGGAAGTGTGGTTCATTTTGAGGACGATATTGATTACCTCCTTGCTGTGAACTACCGGCTAGAGCATTGGCTTCAAATGGACTACCATCGGTGGCAGTACAATTGTAGTAAGCATGAGGACCACCACAAGTGACACAACTCTCAACTTTCTTCACTTCAGCATGTGTTGGTATCTGAGTGAAGGTCACTTTCTTCTGGTTAGCAAGAACCAAAGCCTGAACAATGTCTGTGAGTTTGTCGATCTTAGCATCGGTGCTAGATGTACTCACGGGGGATGAAGAAGAAGAAGGTCCAGCATGAGACTGATATGTCTTTGCTCTGAAAGGACGGACTTGAGATTTGTTCTCAATGAACTGCAAGGCCTCTTTTGTGGTCTTGCTCAGGAAATTACCTCCCGCGGAGGCATTCAAAGAGTCTTGATTGGTCTGATTGAGACCATTGTAGAAAGTATCCATTTGCATTAACTGGGTAAAACCGTGATGCGGACACTTGCGAAGCAACTCTTTGTAACGATCCCATGCCTCCCCGAATGATTCATCAAATCTCTGAGAAAATTTCATTATCTCATTCTTAAGACTTGTGGTTCGGGATGGAGGATAGAACTCGTTAACGAACTTGGTGACAAGATCTTCCCATGTCTCAATAGAACGAGGGGGTTGTTTCTCAAGCCAATTCCGGGCTTGTACCTCTAGAGAAAATGGGAAAAGAAGAAGCTTGATAGCTTCATGTGGGACATTCTTGTACTTGATGGTAGATGCAATCTTGTTAAACCATCGAATGTGTGCATGAGGATCATCCCGCTCAAAACCATAGAATTGGCTTTGGGTTACTAGATTGAGCAACCCGGTTTTGAGCTCAAAAGTGTCAGCCACGATGGCTGGGACAACAATGGCATCTCCGTATCCCTCGATGGGTGCCTGGAGAAGCTCATTCATAGGTTTGTCTTCTGCCATTTCGACAGGAGGTGGTGGTGGTAGACGTTCCTCAGTCACGGCTGAAGGAGCTGAACGTCCTCTACGTCTACGAGGAATGTTTCCAAGTTCAGAAAGTGGACTTGTAGAACTGGAAGAACGAGTGCGCATGCACTATGTATAAAAATCAATTTTCAAAACAAATGAGGCAAAACACAAGTGAACTTAACCAATAATCACAAATGAAATGGCTTCTTTGAAAAAGGTACACCAAATCACAAGTGACACAAAGGCAAGTTTTAAATCTGATGTTCGGGAACTTATTAATGGTCGCACCCCCAGTTAGGTAGTGCACTGCCTTGATTTGCGGTGGTTGATTTTTATGTATATATTAAGTACCACTAAAAAGACGTAGGTATAGATTTGTGCAAATGGGTTCAAAAACTTTTGGACAATATTTTTGTTATCGTCCCGTTTAACCAAATCGTATCTCTTCAAGAATCACCTTAAAAGAGAGTACAAAATAGAAAACGTTCCGATTGTTTTGTTGTTTTATATTTTTTTGGTGTTTTTAACACTTTAGGAAAAGTGTTAATGAACTTTTTGATTTTCTGATAACTTTACAAAAAAAAACTTTTTACAAATGATGGTTATGTGCAAGAATGGGTCTGAAAATGGCTACACACACGCTAAAGCCTCCCCGGCAGCGGCGCCAAAAAATTTGATCTGTGCTGAACTAGTCAAGTCTAATCACACAAGCTAGCTACTTGTGAATGGCTAACCATAATAGACTTAAAACTGCTCAGAACACAAATGCAATGAAGATCAGAGAATACAATGAATTCCCGGGTCGTTAAGTCCCACGGAGACTCAATGGTGTGTCAAACAATCTCAGAGGATAGAATGATCACTAAGGATAGTGATCTGTAAAGGTTATGATTAGAAATATTACACTACTGATTGATTGGAAAGGAATGGAATACAGAACAGGAAAGCACAACAATCAGATAAGAAAAACGTAGACGTAAGTTTAAAAACTACGTATACGTACAAAATAAAAAGTGAAAACTAAGAAATAAAAGGCCTAAAAATATAGAAATAACATTTTTAGAAACCTAAAAATAAAAGAAAATTATTAGAAAAAGAAAATTATTTTTAACACTATTTAACTAATTATTATTAATTAAAAACTATTTTAACTATTTAATAAATACTCTAAAATAGAAGAAAATACAAAATAAGGCTAGAAAAATAAACTTATGATTCAGAAAAATCTAAAATACTATAAAACTAATTTTAAAATTAAAAATATATTTTTCACACTTTTAATTTAATTATTACTAATTAATAACTATTTAAAATACACTTAAATACTAGAAAATATAAAATAAACTTGGAAAAATAAAATTTTAACTTGGAAAAATCTAAAATATGATAAAACTAATTTTAAAACAGAAAAGATATTTTTTATGCTTTTTAATTATTTATTACTAATTAATTACTATTTTTAACTAATTAAAATTATAATAAATACTAAAAAGCTAGAGAAAAATATGAAACTTTTTCTAAAAATACTATATGATGACAGAAACCTAAGAAAAATAGAAAAACAAGATTTGCTTATTAATAAGCTAAAAAGAAAAATCAAAAAGCTAAAACCTATTAAATAAATGCTATCACTGAAATTAAATTGATCTTTTTCTGGTTTTTCTTTTTGAAAACTACTTTAATACTGATATTATGAAACTTTAACAAAGACAAAAAATTTACAAAACACAAATAAGCTGTTTTACAAGCTTATAATCCCAACAGTTTTGACTTATGAGCTTATTTGGGTGTTTTAAGCTCAAATAGACTCACAAGCTAAAGCCAAAGGTATAATAAGCTATGAACAAGCTACAGATACACAAATGAAGCTAATAAGAACAAATAAGCACATTGTAAAGCTGAAACAAGCAAATAAGCACTTAAGCCAAATCAATAATCCAAACAGTCCTGAGGACTTTTTCAAGACCAATTTAAGCTAGGTGAATAGGCTCACAAGCTCAAAACAAAGACTGATTTAACAAGTTGACTTGGTTGGCTTTCCAAAAAGCTAAATATCACAAGCTAAGAGTAACTGTAGAGCTTTTTACAAGCTCATAAAAATGGTACCAAACCACTGCTCAGCTAGAACTGACTCAGTTGAAACTGAGTTATGGGACAAAACAAAAGCTAGGTGCAGCCCTATCTATCAAGCTAGAAAATGGAAAAATGAACTTGGTACCTCAAGATAGCTAGGTTGGCTACCCAAAGAACCAAAGATCACCAGATTTGGTCAACTAATAAGCTCTATGGGAGCTTATAAAAGTAGCCATGAAACTGGTGCACAGGGCACAATTTTGAAACAGGTACCCACAATAAGCAGTGAAATAAGCACTTAAAAAGCTGAGAAACAGAGAACTAGCATTTTTGTATTTTTGTTTAGCAACCAAACTATAATACCCCCAGAGCTTATAAACTAAAACTTATTATTAAACCCACAATGAAATTATCTTTTTTATTCAAAAACGACCTAAGTGAAATTTTGACTTTTTTTAGAACAACTAAAAAGTTGACCACAGTGAACTTTAAGCTGATTTAAAACACTGAATATATTGTATTAAGGTATGTTAAGACTGAATTTAGCAAGATTAACAACTTATAAACACAAAACAATGATCATGTCTTTGTAAAATCCAACAGTGAGTACACATTAATTGATCCAAAGATATTTTGACTTTTTGCTTATGATCACTTGTTCTTGTGACTGAGATCAGTTATTTAGACCAAGTTAAGCAGAATTCCAACAAAGCTAAAGACCAAAGTCCCTTCAAACACCAAGAACCAAACACTACTTATCTTGACTGTTTTGAAGTTTTTCAAAGCAAATCTCAAATTTAAACCATGGACTTAATTTCAGACCTTACAATATCAATATATGAGACTAAATAGACATGATCCAACAGTGCTAACAACATAAAACACAAGACTTATGACTATACTGATTTGACTGTCCAAATTAGACTTTTACAAAATACAAATTTAAGAGAACAACCTACTGATTTAAAAGCTTAATTCAACTTAACTATGACTAATGAACACAAAGAAACAGAAATATAAGCTAATTAACTCCTACAACAGTAAAATGTCAAATTGATCAAAAGGGCTTACAAAAGCTTCCAAGCTCAAAACTGAGAATCAGAACCAGTGAACACCCCTATAAGCTTACCACTAAGCTACTAACCCAAGGCCATCCATGATTTACCCTGCTCCAGCTGTGTACACCTTCTCCAAGTGATTTTTGATTTTTGAACTATTTAATTTGAATTTTTGGTGATTTTCTATTTTTGATTCGAAACTGGTTTTTAGAGTTTCTAAAAGCTTGAAGAAGCTTTATAGGAGCTTATGTGGCTTAATTAGTCCATAATAACAACTAAAAACATCATTCAAATAACATGAGATTTTTGAGCATAAAATTGCATAAACTGAATTTATAACTTGAACACTGAAATTGATACTTGTAAAAGGATTCAAATACACTTAATAAGCTTAAACAAAACACTTGGAATTGAAAACATACAATATGAAACTTGGATTAAAGAAAACGACTAAGGAAAACTTAAAATTACACTAGATACTTGATACATTGCATCTCTCTTCATCTTTATAGACTTTTCAGACTCCCCATGTGCTTCTGATTGAATCCCACTTCATCTGAGCCCTTGAATCACTGAATTGAATCAAAACCGTCCAAGTGGATATTTGGCGCCAAAATTCTTCATAGCAGTTTTGAGCTTTAATTGGAGTTTGGTTGAGTTAATTAAAGATTTTGTTGTTTAGAGGAGGTGGAGGGGACATAGTATGGGGGGGGGGGGGGGGTTGAGAAAAAGGAGGGAAACCATGACTGGTTTTGGTGTTACAGGGGTGGAGAGGGAAGGCTACAGTAGTAGTGGTTTTGGGCGCGTTTTTCTCTTGGTTTGACTTGCGTTGACCAAAGGCTTAATAACACGGGGAGGTCAAAAGGTTTTGGCTGGGGGTTCACAATGCAATCTGACCTGGGGCTCAAGGGCAAAGGGGGGGGGGTCAAGGGTCAAGAGGTTTGGGCTTGGATAAGGGATTGGGCCAAGGTTGTGTTGGATTGGGTTTGGATATATATATATATGTCCGTTTGGTTAAGTAGTAACAACAAGGACCAAAAGTGTAAATTCACCAAACCTCAAGGACTGAAAATGCCAACTTTCCAAACTCTCACAAGGACCAAACATGACAAACATTTATAGAACAAGGACCCTTTTTGCATAAAATCCATTTTTTAAAAGTCCAAGGACTAGATTTGCAATTTTCCAAAGTTTAGGGACCTTTCTTGCCAATTGACCAAAGAATCATTCAAGGATCATTTTTAACAACTTAAAATACTTCAGGGACCTTGAATGATCAAATTCCATATTTTTGAATTCCAGGGACTAGATTTGACAACTTTTAAAACTTGAGGGACTAAAACTGCCAATTTTGCAAACTTTATACATTTTTCATCTGATTTTGATATTTTTGCATTTAAAACACATAAAACACTGATTTGTGATATTTTGATCATTTTGATGTGTTTCTGAGTGTTTTCAGATGATTTTGCAGTTTAGATTATACAAAAATGATGAGTATTTAGACACTCATCAACACATCTCTAAGTCTAAAGCAGAATCTCAAGCACCGCCTCCACCCCTGGAACCTCTTCAGGGTGCTGCTCCTAGCTCTGAGCTTACTCCATTACAATTCAATCCACACTCACCAAAAGAAAGGTCTGGACTTGGTAGAACCATCCTGAAAAGACCATCAAAACCAACTTAACAAGAATCTACCCCCACTGAGACTTCCACATCCTTTGTCCCCACTGAAGCTGACCAAATTCAGCAACTGACTGAACTTGTGAGGAAGCTAACTGATAAGATGGAATCCATCGAAAAAGTCCCTGAATCAATCAAGGAAACAAAGTCAGCTTCCTCTAGTTCCTCAAAGTTAAAAGCCACCAACAAAACCAAGCAGAAGTGTGATCTATGCCACTATACCAGTCATACAACTGAAAACTGTTATATAATCCTTTTTTGTATGATCTGCAAAAAGGAGGACCACATAACTTTTGATCACTTACAATATGTAAGCTCTCTCAGTAAAGCAAACTATATCAACGTTGGTCATCAGTATGCTTCAACCTCAAAATCTGCTCAAAAGTTTAGAGCAAAACCTTTTTCTCCTTGCCCACATTGTGGCTTTAATGATCATCATCCTGATGATTGTCTCATGAACACATGCTGTGAGATTTACGGAAATCCAGCTCATGAGACATCCCAGCATGACAGTGTCATCAATGCAAAACCTGTGGTAGCACAATGCACTCAACCACTGATCATGAGTCGATTGCTAAATTCAAGCAGACCATTAGACCCAAGCCCACTAGTAAGTGGGTCAGTAAGAGAAACTAATCCACTTTACTACTTGTGCAGAGACACGCCAGGGAGCCTATCTGTCATCTAGATAGTGGATGCTCAAGAAGCATGACTGGTGTTAAGGAGTATCTGCACAAGTATGTAAAGGAACCCGGACCCAAGGTAGTATTTGGTGATAACTCATCATGTCCCACTGAAGGTTATGGTTCAGTATACTGTAATGGAATAGTTTTCTCTAGAATAGCTTATGTCAATGTTCTAAAATACAATCTCATCAGTGTCAGTTAACTCTGTGATGCAAAGTACATTGTGCAATTCAATGACAAACAAGGTACCATTTTCAATGCCAACAAAGAGGTTGTTTTGATAGCTCCTAGAAGGGATGATGTTTATGTCTTAGACATGTCAACACTCTCTAAAGATGGAACTCGTCTCTTTGCCAAAGCCACCGAAACTGTCAACTGGTTGTGGCATAAGAGACTCTCCCACTTAAACTTCAAAAATATCAACAACTTGGCAAAACAAAACAAGGTCCTTGGCTTACCATCACTGGTTTTTGCAAAAGACAAACCATGCTCAGCCTGTGAAAAAGGAAAACATCAAAGAGCATCTTTTAAAACAAAACAAAATTTCTCTATCAAAAGCTGCCTTCACCTCCTGCATATGGATCTTTTTGGACCAGTCAGTCCTAGGTCAATCCAGCATGAGAAGTATACACTTGTCATTGTTGATGAGTTTTCAAGATATACTTGGGTATATGATTCGCTCCTGAACAGTCAAGTTTAATCACACAAGCTGACCACTTGTGAATGGTCAACCGTAACAAACTTAAAACAGCTCAGAAAGCAAATGCAATTAAGATCAGAGGAATATAGTGTTTCCCCAGGTCGTTAAGTCCCAACGAGCTGTGCGAGAATAGTCAAACGAATAGTGATCGAGAGGATTTGAACGGAAAAGGATTGTGATTGATTATACTAAAAGAAAAAGTATATAAACTACAGGGGCTTAAATGCAAATTAAAGAAAATTAAAAAGATAAATTATATTAAATAAACGCTATCACTATTTTTAAAATTATGTTTTTGATTTTTCTTTTATAAAACTTAAATTAAAAACTACGTGACGTACAAAAGAAAATGTGAACTGAAACAATATTAATCCTAAAAATATGAAAATTATATTTTTACAAACCTAATGATAAGATAAAATTTTTAGAAAAAGAAAATTATTTTTATAACTATTTATCTAATTATTATTAATTAAAAACTAATTTTACTTATTTAATAATACCCTAAAATACAAGAAAATATGAAATAAAGCTAGAAAAATGAAATTATGACTTGGAAAAATCTAAAATAACTAAAAAGAATTTTCAAAACTAATTTTGTATTTTTCTGATTATTTTTCTATTTTCTATGAATTAAAAACTATTTAAAACTAATTAAATTACTAAAAATTACAAATTAAACTATGAAAAATCTGGAAAAATATTTTTTTGACTTTTTATATTTATCTTATCCTAGGAAAAATGAAAACTTATTTTTTTTGAAAATTTTCTGAATTAATTGTATTAAAAGCTAATTAAAAATGCCTAAAAATTGTTTTAAATGAAGAAAAATAGTAAACAGTGCTAGAAAAATATGAACAATTCAGGAAAACTCTAAAATAATATTCTAATTCTAGGAAAATTATAAAAACAGTGACTTGTGTGCAAGAATATGGAACTGCAATGCAAGGTGCTTATAAATAAGCACTTGAAATAAGCACAAGGTACCGACTGAGCACCTACTTAACACAGAAGCTATAATAAGCTGAAACTACTCAAATGCAACTAATTACAACTATCCTAAGCTTATAAATTGCAAGCTACACAGATTTGGTTATATGAGCTTAAATGCTAAAAACAGATTTTGGTCTACTATTGAAGCTTAAGCACAAGCTTCTCAGATAAGCTAAACTCAAAACCAAAAGTTAGGGCTTAAAGTAGACCTGGTTAGCTACTTGTAAACCAAAATTGAGACCAAGATAAGCTCAATTGAGCTTGTTACAAGCCCTGCACAAACCCTGTGCAGACTCAGTATTGACTGAGTCAGTGCACAGGGCATTTTTGCCCATCTTGACAAGCCATTTTTAAGCTTATACAAAATTACTAAAATTCAACTAAAATTATAATAAGAAACTAGACCAACTGAACTTATAAAACCCAAAGTTTTACTTGATTTGGCCCAAAACTGAATCAATGAAAAATCATCTCAGGTTGGTTGAAAATGACTTTTGAAGCAGTTGTGAAACTTTGACCAAGATGAACTTTGAAACTAATTTATGGACTGATTATGATGAAATATGTTAAAGTAAGGTTACATAAGGCTACTCCATTGATTTCTAAGCACAAATCAAACTTTTGATTTCACAACTTTTTTGACAGATATGAAATGAAGACAGGACGATGGTGATTTTGACTTTTAAGGTGCTAAGGTGCAAATATAAGATCTCAATGACTCTAATAGACCTATTAGAAACAACTGCAATAGAAATTAACCACTACATTACTCTCTAGCTCAGGTTTATAAGCATGTCCAAACACTGGTTAATAAGCAGTTTATAGTGCTTAATCTTTATAAATCCTAACTATAGATCAAAGCAATAATTTAACTAAGTTCTAATACTTAATTAACAACTAATAATGATCTATTGATGCACAAATAGCTACAGCAGTAATGGAACACAAATTCAACTTAACAGTTTTAAGTATAAAGAATGAACTTGAACTCACTTTTGATCCAGCTTATAGAGCAACTCATATAATACCCAATCTATTCTAACCTACTCAATTCCAACCCAAATTAAGCTCTGCAACACCCATATCATGACCAAATCCAAATCAGCTTCAGTAGTTGACTTTTGTTGACCAAACATGAAAATTGCTTGAAACTGTTTTCCAAGCTTATCAAAAGCTTTAGATAGCTTAAATTAACTTATGTGAACTTAAAAATAAGATACTAATGGTTTGGATATAAGAGTTTGAAAATGGATTTTCAAACAGTGAACATGAAAATTTGAATCTTAAGTAAAACCTTGAATTAACACTTGAAAACAGATTATATTGATGAAACAACTTAATTTGAGTACAATAGAACAGAAGATTACATCTTTAAACTTAAATTAAAACATTAATGTTAAAAACGACATACATATGAAAATAAAACTAACTACTCCTTTTCTTCTTGCTTCTCTTCTCTCTTTTATACCCAAAAAGCCTTCCACTAGTCCTCTGAGCAAATCCCATCTCTAAAATTGGCCATTGGATGCTTTGAGTACATATTGGCCATTGGATCATTTTTGGCGGGAAAGAGATATAGCAACAGGTTCTGTGTTTTTGCAACTGGGGGGGGGGTGGTGAGTAGGTGTGATGATGAGGGGG
>BPTQ01000003.1:143426089-143556551 GCA_019973895.1 Chrysanthemum seticuspe
AATTGAGCATCAGACATCTATTGCACGTACACCAGAACAAAACGGAGTTGTTGAAAGACGAAACCGAACGTTAGTGGAAGCTGCAAGAACAATGTTAATCAATGCTAAACTTCCAGATTACTTATGGGCAGAAGCTGTATCAACTGCATGCTATACTCAAAATCGTTCAATGATTACTAAACGCCACAACAAAACACCTTTTGATCTTCTCCACAACCATAAACCGAATCTCAAACACTTTCATGTATTTGGATCCCTTTGCTATCCGAATAATGATCGTGATGATTTTGGAAAGCTCAAAGCCAAAGCTGACATTGGAGTCTTTATTGGATATTGTGATAATTCTAAAGGTTTCCGAATCTGGAATCGTCGAACAAAGTAGGTTATGGAAACGATTCATGCTCATTTTGATGAACTTACGGAAATGGCTTCTGAGCATAACAGCTTGGAACCCGGTCACAACCGCTTAAACTTCCTTCAAACCCCATCATCAGCTGAACAAAGCCCCCAGCTCACTCGTCAACAAATGGAAAGGTTATTTGCTCCGCTGTTCAGTGACGATATTGATGAACGTGCTTCATGTGTATCCGCTGTTTCCGCTGCTCAACCTGATACTACTCTTATACCTGATACACCTGCTACAACAACTACGGTTGAAGAAGCACCCCCAATTGACTCCAACACAACAGTTGAACAAACCGCTTCCAACAATGATGAACCGGCTGATGATGTTCTTAATGCAGTACCCCCACCTGCAGATTTTGATCCAAATGCGTTCTTTAACCCGTTTGCTAATGAAACTGCTGCACCTGATGTTGCAGAATCATCTACAAGCCATTTGAATTCTCAAAATTTGCACAATGTATACCAACATCAACCCTCTACACAAAATTTACACAATGTATACCAACATCAATCCTCTGGAAAATATTATTGGCAACCCGAATCAACCAGTCGTTAAGAGACAACGTCTTCACTCAGATGGTGAACATTGCATTTATGCACTCACTGTCTGTCAATATGAGCCTAAAAACATTAAAGACGCAATGACAAAAGACAACTGGATTGAATCCATGCAGGAAGAACTCAACCAATTCAAACGTCTAGAAGTATGGGAACTGGTTGAAAGACCAACAGGGGTCTACGTCATTGGTCTCAAATGGATTTGGAAGAACAAATTGGATGCTAAAGGGAACGTAATCAGAAACAAGTCACGTCTGGTGGCTAAGGGTTATCGACAGGAGGAGGGTATTAACTTTGAAGAATCATTTGCTCCGGTTGCTCATCTTGAGGCTGTTCGGATATTTCTCGCGTTCGCGGCTCATATGAATATGACGGTCTTTCAGATGGATGTCAAAACTGCGTTTCTCAATGGACAACTGAAAGAAACCATTTATGTCAGCCAACCAGAAGGATTCGTTGATCCTGAGTTCCCGAACCATGTCTACAAACTGAACAAAGCTCTGTATGGTCTCAAACAAGCTCCTCGGGCATGGTACGATAAGCTATCATCTTTCCTCATTGCCAATAATTTCACTAAAGGTTCGGTCGACCCTACTCTTTTCATTCAATATCACGGGGCACATATCTTAATTGTTCAAATTTACGTGGATGACATTATTTTTGGGTCTACACATAAAAAGTACTCAATCGCTTTTGCAAAACTAATGAAGAAAAATTTTGAAATGTCCATGATGGGTGAACTTACGTTCTTTCTAGGACTGCAAGTTCATCAATCACCCCGTGGTATTTTCTTGAGTCAGTCCAAATATGCCCCTGAATTGTTAAACAAATTTGGAATGAAAACCTGTGACACTTATGCCACACCAATGACTCATACCAAGAAGCTAGACGCTGATTTACATGAAAAATTAGTGGACCCTACAAAATACCGAAGTATTATTGGGTCTCTCATGTATCTAACAGCTAGCAGACCTGACATTGTCTTTGCCGTTTATCTCTGCTCCCGTTATCAGTCAAGACCAACTGAAACCCACCTCTCTGAGGCTAAAAGAATCCTCCGATACATCAGGGGAACCATTAACTTGGGGATATGGTATCTGAAGGATTCTGGTTTTGAACTAATCGCTTTTTTAGATGCTGATCACGCAGGATGTTTAGATTCACGAAAAAGTACTTCAGGAGCACTACAATTTCTTGGTGATAAACTGGTGTCCTGGCAATCGAAGAAGCAGGATTGTACATCGCTATCATCAACCGAAGCAGAATATGTAGCCATGTCAGCGTGTTGTGCTCAAGTCATCTGGATGAGAACACAACTCAAAGACTATGGTTACGTATTTGACAGAATCCCGATGTACTGCGACAATCGGAGTGCCATTGCGATCTCGTGCAACTCAGTTCAGCACTCGAAATCTAAGCACATCGATCTTCGCTATCATTTCATCAAGGACCACGTGAAACAGGGTACAGTTGAATTATACTTCGTGGGTACAGAATACCAATTGGCAGATCTACTCACCAAAGCCTTGCCTCCCGCTAGGTTTAATGAGTTGGTCCACCGGATTGGTATGCGGTGTTTGACTCAAGAGGAATTGGATGAACTCTTAAAACAGTCTTAAAACCAGTCAAACACCAAAATCTCTTTTGTAAATAATTTTTCAAAAACCAAATACAAAAATAGAAAATCAGATAAAACATCAAAAATATTCTTCTATCTATATTTCTTCAAACATAGCAAGTACATTTCTTCCGTCAACACTCAAATCTTTCAAAATTCAGTATTTTTTCGATCAAGTGTTGAGGGGGAGAAAATAAATTCTTAACTGTTTCAAAATATCACTGTACTTGCATGTTACTTTATCCCGGTTGATTCTTTAATAATGGTGGTCACAATTTTGGTTCACTGACACTCCTCGGACTATAATTTATAACCTTTCATTATTTCTTAAGTGGAGGGGGAGTGTCGTCAAAGTTATTTCCAAATATTCTTCGTTTGGTAACCAAAATGGAAGTTAAAAGGCTTTGGATGAAAATTGAAAAGGTGGAGGGACTAAAACTGCCAAAAGCTTAAAGTTATTTTAATAAAACTCCTCCACCTAACTTCACCACTTCACATTTATTACAAACACCAAACTAATCCTAAGCCTATAAATCGTTCAACAAATCCGAAGTTTTGATCATCGATCTGTAAGTGATTTTGTGTTTGTAACACGTTTTTAAACATTGGTCTTGATTTTCAAACGAATCCAACGATTAAATTTACGTATATGGTTGATTTTGTGTTCTACGCATATGCGTAAGAACACATGATCATGTTTGTGAGTTTGAGGTTAAAAGGATAGTGTCAAAACGTTTCTTTAACATCACTAATACCATTTTTCTACTCAAAACGCACCCAGAATCACGTATTGATTGAATTTGAAAAACTAGGGTTTATGCGTGGGTTTGGGTATTTTCAAATGTGAATGTTTTTGGTCAAAAAGATAGTTGTGTGATGTTGCTATCATGGTGAATTGATGATATCTAGGCTTTAAAACAACCCAGAAACACTAATTGATTGAGAATTAGAGATTAGGGTTTAATGTTCTTGAGATTTGGGTATTTTTGATTCACTGCGAATTGGATGTTAATACTTGGTTATATCACTCACATGACTTCTTAGAACTACCAGAAAAACTTTGGTGCAAATTCCATGGCTAGATTTCTTACGCGTAACTCATAAACTTTAGGGTTTTAGTTTACGCATAAGGTTCTTTACGCGTAACTATTTGAATGAGTGTTTGTGAGTAAATCTGTTATACAATGAATGTGGATGTTAATACTGATGCTGTGATGAATTTATTTCAGGTTTGCTACTCGTAAAAAATCAGAATCAAGGTTGTTAACCATCTACGCATAAGGATCACCTTACGCGTAGCATGTTATGCGTAAGAGAAATCTTACGCGTAGCGTTTACGCGTAAGGTTCTACATAGGAACTACGCGTATCCTGTGAAGGATATGCGTAAACAGTGACCTCTACGCATAAGTTCTACTCTTACGAGTAAGCCTTACGCGTAAGGTTTTATATACGCCTACGCGTAAGCTTTACGCATAAGGTCCCCTTTTCCTATGCGTAATATTTCTTTCGCGTAAGTAAGGATCCTACGCATAAGCTTGCATCTACGCGTATACCTCTCCTGTTTACGCATAAGCTACCATTTCTACGCCTAAGCCTTGATCAAACCTTCATTATGAATTGTTACGAGTGCAAACTTGTAAATGAATAAATCATAACGTCACGAATCCAATAATGTCACTAATAAGCTTAAACGTTTAATATCTTGTGGAAAATAAGTGATAACATAAACTTTAAAACTTAAAGTTAACTAACTCACGAAACTTATCACGACGTCATTAGACTATTGGACAAACAAGTGATTTTGGACTCGTAACAATCATTGACATTGCACATTCAATAATTAGACAATAAAACCCTCTGTTGACTAACATTATGTCTTTCGATATGTTGGTTCTTTTGGCTAAATGTGTTTCAGATCACGACATGGAAGCTCAAATGAATGTGGATGCACCAAACGTTCTCACCATTGCTGATATTTTCCCGCATGGCTATCCAATGAAGATTGGAAAGAACAATCTCAGAGTTGACTTTGAAACTCTCACCTGCTCGGAATCCTCTTGTCTCATTGCAGTGGATATTCTGAAGAATCATCCCTATCAGAACATGCTCACCAACTCTGACACTGTTCCGGAGATCTACATACAGCAATTCTGGAATACAATGCAGATGATCAAAGGTCAAAATGCTGTGATGGTGACGCTCAATCACAAGCAAATCACCATCACTCCTGCAGACTTACGGGCTGTTCTCCTCATTCCTGACATCATACCAACTGAATACTCTGCTGCACCTACTAAAGAGACGGTTCTGCAATTCTTGATTGATATTGGGTATGACGAAGCTTCAGGGGTTATTAATAAGCATTCTCATGTGGATCTTAAGAACATTCCTCAGCCTTGGAGAACCCTTTATATCATCATCACAAAATCTGTTTCTGGTCGTGACAGTGGCTATGAGCATCCCAAGCTCGTGGAACTGCAAATCTTTTGGGCTCTGATCAACATGAAACACATCGAAATTGAAGCTCTGATATGGGATGACATGATGACCTTCCTCAAAAAGCTTGGCTCAAAGATTCCTTATATCAGATATACTAAACTATTGATCCAAAGAGCACTTGGATATAACCCTGATATCCCCAAGAGAATCAATGACCCCGACAATCTTGACGTGTTGTCCGAACCCACTCTAACGGTCAGATTTAAGGAGTCAACTACCAAGAAACAAGGTGTTGTGTTGCCGGATCTCCTTCTCTCAGATGAACTCAAACAGCTCTACTCTTATAAAAGATATTTGGTAGCTGTGAAAGAGAACAAAGTTGGTTTTCTCGATGATAAATCTTCTGGTACACCTACAAGGAAAACCAGAAGAGGGAGTGCAGGGAGTGCTGCAAGCACTGAGAGTTAGAGGAATTTCCCCAAGAGGAAACCTCCAAGCAAAAGGAAAGTTCCTTCTAAGGAAGCTGTTCCTATTCCCATTCCAAAGCTTGAACCGCAAAGAAAGCTAACAGACGAGGACTCGGAGGGTACTGCATCAGATGAAGAGATTTTCTACTCTGAAACAGCTAAAGATGACACTACAATAGTAGCTAGACCTCCCAGCCCACCAACAGATAAAGGAAAAGGGAAAACTCCAGTGATTGAGCATGATAAGGAGAGCTCAGAAGAAGAACCCATTGATGAGCAAAAGGAATATCAAAGGAAGTTGAAGGAACTCAAACATAAACATCTAGCCGAAGCATTTGTAAAAGATCAAACTCGTGGCCCCGGAGGTTCGAGTGGTGGTACTCAAGCCACACCAGTTCTTGATGCGGTTAATCAACCCGATAAGGGAACTGGTGCTACCACCACCCACGAACAACAACAACGGCAGAATGAGGACCCCATCGACTTTGATATTGAGGAACCATAAGCGGAAAAGACTGAGAAAACAACTGCTGATGATACAAAGATTGATGAAATGGACGATTATGATCGACTTCTTCTAGACAGTCCCACTCGTTCTAAGGAGGAAACTTCTGAACCACCGAAAGACCCGGAGTCTCCTCACATCTCATCATCATCGGATTCATCTTCTCATTCCTCACCACCACCATCAAAAAGATCAACCAAATCAACATCCAAATCAGTGAAGAAGCCAACTGCATCTTGGATCTCTCAAGCTAAGACACGAATCGTTAAAACTGTCAAACAGGTCAGAAAGAAAGACGTGCTCTACAAGAAGATGAATTTCTTCGCTGATCATATACAGTATCTTCATGATGAGAACGACAAGATGCAAGTTGAAAGGGAATATGTACAGAAGCTCATGAAAGATGATCTTCAAGGGAAAATGGACGAGATGATCAAAGGATACACTCACAAGTACCTTCTTGACATCGTTCCTGGAGTTACTAAGGAGCTGTTCACCAAACAACTCTATCCGAATCTCTTACACCTGGCCAAACAGACTATGAAATCAACTCCAATGCATGTGAACATCAATCCAGTTGATCCCATAATCTTCTCAGATGCTGAATTGGTTAACCGGCTGGTAGCTCAAATGTCGAAATGATCTGCAACATTTGCCTCCTACGAAGGTAAATTGTTTGAAGCATTGCTGGAATACCAACTAAAATCAGCATGCAGAGAAGAAGCTGAAAGGCCTAAGCGTCCATGCGACGATGAAGATAAGGATCAGGACAAGAATGACGAGCCTAAACGCTCGAAGAAGTCTGGTGAATCATCTTCTATGCAACCTCCACCCCAACGGACTCCATCTCAACAAAGGTCTCCTCCTCGCTCTTCTACTGAAAAACCTCCGGATTCTTATGAGTTACCACCCAAGACTCAGAAAACCGGTGATCACTTTGAGTATACGGGTGGTGTCGATGAGGAATTCCATGAGCCCCAACAACAACCCACCTCTCCCGACAAAGTCAAGAAACCAGAATCCTCATCCAGGCCTAAGAAAAAGAAGAAGAAGGCGCCTAAGGCTGACGTCGTATCATGGCTAGATGAAGATGACACCGAGGAATACGACTGGTTTTCTACACTTGTTAATTCTACTCCCTACCCACATGAAGGTCAAGATCTGGAAGACGGTAGTAGATTGGAGCATGCTAAGTTCTTGCAAGAGAAATTCCGTGTGAAAAAGATGACGAAATCCGAATTGAAGCACATCAAGAATGAAGCATTTCAACTGCTCAAAGACAGCTCGAAAAGTGCTATTGAAGTTGAGTATCACCTTGATAATATAGCACGAGCTATGTCTAACAACATGGATTGGCTCAACCCCGAAGCAAACATCGACTTCACCAAACGGGACAACCCTCCATATTACACCGACTGGTCTAAACCTCTACCAATAATTGGCCAACCAGATCAGCCTAGGATTTCCATTCCGATATTTCTTCAACAAAGACTTGGAATTTCTTCTACACGGTGGCGATGGTTCAAGGAAATACGCTACATCTCTCACACTTCCATTCCCGGCAGCCATATACTCTAACTGCATAGCCATCGAGGAAAGGGCTAACCACATGTTCTCCAACAATGTGGAAGTATATGACCGTGATGCATAGTATGGGATTCACCATTGGCCGGAACACCGACGAATCTACTACAGAAGCTGCCAGGTTCAGAAGTCTCAACATGAAGTGTTCAGTACTAAAGCAATCGTGGCTATTAAACATGTTGATCTTTCGTCTAAATGGGACTACACTTTTCTCAAGAATATCGTGGTCAAAAGGCAAGACGAAAGGGACTATGCATTCTCTGAAGCGGACTTTGAGAATTTGTCTCTCAACGACATTGAAGACATGTACCTTGCCAAAGTACAGGGTCGCATGAGACAATTTTCAACTGAAGTACAACGTGAATTCATCAAGTCCTTGCTTATCTTCATCAGACACATAGTCATCAAAGAACGTGTAGAAGATCTCCAGCTTGCAGTTGAATCATATCAGACCCGTGTCAACTTCACTCCACCTCAGCTAGATCTTCCCGACATCAACCAGCTTTCACAACCCACAATCATCAGCCAACCATTCGGAGTGGTTTACATTAGTGAAACACATCGCAATTGCTTGATGGCGTGTAGAGATCTTCACAAGTTTGGGGATCACACATTGAAGAAGGTTAGGGACGGATTGGCTTATAGGTTGAAGGATATTCATGAAGGTATTGGGTCACAAAAGCGATGGAATTCTAAGGAAAGACGGGATGTGAGGAGGATCATCAGAAAGATTGATGAAAGGTTGTATCGACGGGACCAGTTCAGAACTCTGGAGAGCTTTGTAGGTGGTCGTCCCAGGATTGTTCTCGCCAGCTATCAACGCCCTGTTCGCATTCCTGGAAACATTGATGGACTTCCTGGTACCCCTTGAACTGCTTCTATTTCATAATATTTTGGATGTGTGATTTTATTATGACTATGGCTTGTGCACACATAACAGTGTACAACCCGTTCTTGTAATGAAAGGACCCTGTGGTACGCTTCAGTGCCACAATCCTTATAAAAGGAGCGAAAGCTTCTTACTTTTGAGTAAAACCTATCAAACCTTTCATTTTTCAAAGGTTTTGCTCAAAAGAACAAGTACTTCCCCTTATGATTTTCAAAAACCTCAACCGTTTATATCACTTGTTGAGGGGGAGTATTTGACTTATAAACTTTGTTCACAAATTTTTCACTGTGGTCATCTTCCCATAAAACTCAAAATGGTCATATTTATTCTCAACATTTCTTAAAAAATAACATTTATATGCCATTTTTGAGGGGGAGAAAATTATGTGATAAGAAATATGTTGTGATATTGCTATTGAATCATCGTATGAAAAGACTTAACCCATGAATTGACGGGATCTGAACAGTCATACATTGAAAAGATTTGTCTTCCAAAGACTTATCTAAGTAAATTGTACCTATTCGAGAAGCTCTTGATAGACATGAACTATGACGGGGTTTGACAACCTTTCGAGGTTTGTCCACACCTTCAAGGTAGTTATTAGAGCTAGTTGTCACCTAAAAGCTGACAATGTACCTCTTTAACTATGCAACGTAACCGTGTCCCTCGGGGAATTGTCTATCTTGAGTCGATCAATTCAAAAGTGCGAGCTCTTTCCTCACTGGGCAGATTTCTGTTAAAACTCTTAAGCACATATGGAGGGGGAGTATTTATGAAAATCTAAAACTCTTGAAGTGTTCAAACATGTTTTTCATTCACAAACGCTTTGAGAGATTTTCATGAAAAATGGTTTTATGGCAATGGAGTTATAAGGTGATTAAGGTTAGGAATAACCGTCCTATGATCCGCCAGAGCCGGAGGGATCTACCCAAGGACAATACCAATAGTTAGAATTAGAAGTCCTTAGGTATAATTATAAAAAGGAGAAAATGAGAATCGGAGAAAAAAGGAGTTGAAGAATTAAAAAGAAATGCAAAGAAAAAGGTGAAAAGAAATAGCCCTCCAAATTATTCAACTTAGGACAGACACCGGGTTCAATTCATATGCTACTGGTTGTCACTTAGTGACGCCGGTATTGAAGATTAAAAGTCGTCATGGACCAAATGACGCATGCACTAAACCTTCTTAGCCACTCAAGTTTCTCTCAAAAGAAGCTTGTTTCATTCTCATAGGGAACCCTACATAATCTATCGGCTTTCTCTTAGAGATTGCTGATATTGAAGAAGGATACCCTCTCCCTAGTCTCCGCTCAGGAAAACCAAAACGCACTATTGAGTCTAGAGCCACGAGATTCATCAAAAGATCTCTTAGGAACACTTGACATTTCATCACTTGTCGTTCAACAATAAGAACATCAGTGGTACGTTATCGAGTCCTTCACAGATTTTAGCAATCTGTCGAGAACATTTATGAGAGGTTCACAACTGTGATCCTCAGTGATTGAATGGAAACTCCTGCCAGGGTCAACATCAAACAGCCCTGACAGTAGGTCACTTTGGTAACTCCCCGCGGATTACGCTTAGTGTGTCTCAAACGGTCTACAGTCGTGAGGTGATGCTTCGGTGTACCTCAGCAACTCATCTGAACTGTAGGTGTACTTCGGTACATCGCGTTATCTCACTTGTGGGACTCCAGTTCAGGAACGGCCTTTGTGAGAATTAGAGTTGTGTTTTCACACTATGCTGTTAACACTCTCGAAGTTCAAACTTGTAAGTGCCGGAATCCGCTTATTACTAACCGTTTTCATGTTTTCTTCTTATGGAAGCTATGGAGCGGAATGATCGTGCAGATTCTTCACATGCTCATGCCAACATCATCACTAATGGAAGTTCTATCTAAAAGCAACACAAAAGTCAGAATGATTCTTCGTCAAGCCAAAGAATCTACAAAGTTAAAGACTTAAAGAACTTCATCAATACTGAAATCCAACGTCAAAGAGCGTGTGAGCATGTTGAAGAATGACGTGGAGACACTGGAGCAGCGAAGCAAACCTGAGGCAGACTTGATGCAGACAACAACAGCATACTATCACTACCATCACAAAGAACAATGATCAAAGAACAAAGTTAAAGATGACGTCAAAGCAAAACTGTTTAAAGAAAACAATTTCTTACACTTGGGAGATTTTTCAAATCAAGGCAATTCTTCTCACAAGAAAGAAGAATGTTAGAAGACGTCAAAGCTTCTATTACATTAGTACCTTCACCGTTTACATTCATTCATCACCAACACTTAGGGGGAGATTGTTGGAATCACTCCTAAACCTATATCAAGTGTTAGTGATTCATATGTAATAGTTAGCTTAATTATGGCCTTTATGTTTGTTATTAGCTTAAGCTTATGTAGAAGGCCCATGAGCTTAGGCCCATGTCCATTAAGGAAAGGAAGGGAGTAGGAGTGTTGCCCTAGCTCCCCTTCCTATAAATACCTTTTAATAACCCTCACTTGAGGGTTGGTTGTTCAATTTCACTCACTTTCATTCTCTACGCATAACCATATCATATTCATACGCGTGTGTTTGTGTGTGTATTGTTCATCCGCCTCTCTATCTCTTCTCTATTCTTTCTATTGATGCTTGTGTTGTAAACTTAGTGACCTAACAGAACCAAACTCTCCACATCCTACGCATACTGAATCAGATCACTCTATACCATCACCACTAACACCTCCAACAACACCCATTCCTCCACCAACAAGGAAATCCACAAGACAAACCAACATACCACTTAAATTCAAAGACTTCCATTACAAATTACACAAGATCAAGCATAGTGTTCACTCTATCATCAAATTTCACCACTCAAAATACATAAATTATAACAACATTCATTCACCAACCAAAAGACATCACCATCAATAACATTATGGAACTGCAGTCATATACTCAAGTTTTAAAAGACTCTAGGTGGATAGATGTTATGTCTAAAGAACTGCAGGCACTGGAAGCTAATCAAACTTGGGAGGTCACTTCACTACTACCACATAAGCTACCTATTGATTGCAAATGGGTCTTCAAAGTCAAGTGCAAAACTGATGGGACAATTGAGAAGTTCAAAGCAAGACTAGTGGCCAAGGGATATACTCAGAAACAAGGGGTTGATTACACTGAGACATTTGCACCAGTTTCCAAGATGGTTCAGTAAGGACTTTCTTAGCTGTTGCAGTCCATCATAATTGGCATATAGCTCAACTTGACATCAACAATTCTTTCTTACATAGGGATTTACATGAGGAAGTCTACATGAGCCTACCCTAAGGTTACAAAACAGATCCCAAGGTACCAAATCTTATCAGCAAACTTAGGAAATCACTTTATGGGTTGAAACAAGCTAAGAGACAATGGTACACCAAACTCACTACTTTCCTACTAAAACTGGGCTTTGAACAGAGGTATGTGGACACTTCACTCCTAGTTTACAACAAAGGTGCAAACTTCCTTGCCCCAGTCATCTATGTTGATGACATTCTCCTAGGTAGCAATAACAGTCAACTTATTTCATACTTCAAGAAACAATTGGACCAACAATTCAGTATTAAAGACCTAGGATAACTTAACTACTACCTTGGTATTGAGTTTCTTAGAAACAAAGAAATTACTATGATACAGAGGAAGTATGCACTTAAGCTCCTTCATACAGCAGGAGTACTTGACCTCAAGCCATCTCATATTCCTGTTGATCCTCTTGTCAAGATAAATGATGAAGATGGAGATCCATTACCAGATGCTTCATTATATAGGGATCTAGTTGGAAAACTTCTCTACTTAAGCACTACTAGACCAGATCTCTTATATGATGCACACTGCCTTAGCCAGTTCAGTCATGCTGCAAGGACACCACACTTTGATACTCTAATTAAGGTCTGAAGGTATATCAAAATATGTCCTAGGCAAGGCCTACATTTCTCAACTAATTATCCATTAAAGCTCCAAGCATACTGTGATAATGACTGACAATCTGTCCAGTCAATAAAAGGTATGTCACTCGTTTTTGCATCTTCCTAGGTCCATGTTTGATCTCCTGGCAATATAAGAAGCAAACAGATGTGTCAAGGAGTTCCACTGAGGCGGAATATAAAGCATTGGCTGATTGTACTTGTGAGTTAACATGGTTACAAAGTCTTCTCATGGAATTTCATGTCCCTATCACCAGAACCATTACCATCATGTGTGACAACCAATCTACTATTGATTTAGCTTCTAATCCTGTACAACATGCTAGGAAAAAACACATAGAGATTGATTGTCATTCGTGTGAGAGATAAGATCAAGGCAGTCATCATTTTCCCAACCTTCATTCCTAAAAAAGCTCAAGCTACTGATGTTCTTACTAAGGGTCTTAGCAGATCTCCCTATCAAGCTTGTATTTCCAAGTCTGACATGTGTGATCTATACACACTGCCAACTTGCAGGGGGTAATGGACATATAGCTGCTTCAGTTACCACAGTTATGTCCACAAGCTACATTCATCACACACAGTGCTTGAAGACTTGCAACAAGATATAGTAGAGGATGCAACAAGGTGCAACAACTTATAGTTAGATGTAATAGCTTAATACAATAGTTTTATGTGTAATATCAAGTCTGTAATGTAGCTCAAAGATGTAATGATAGCTTAGTTATAGTTTAACTATTTTGGTCAAAGCGGCTCAAAGTGTGGTTAATTGAATAATAAACTTTTTCACCAAAACTGCTTTCTATAAATACTGGGTAAGTGGTCATTTGATCACAAGTTTCCCACTTCAATAATACTTCATTTTTCATTTTCTCTTAATTGCAATACTGGTACATTATGAAAACTATGCATTGATGAAAATTTTGTATCTTCTTCGGATTCATTAGATTCAAATGTAATCTAGTTATAGTCGTTATTTCATTTATAAAATTATGTTGTTGTTATGTTAGCCTTATCGCCTATGTAACGAGCTGAGATGTAGAATTTCACCCATATCCATTGTACTTAAAAACGTCTTTTGGAGTAATACATTTACCGAGAAAGCCCTTTACTCAAAGGATTGTCATTTCATTCATCACCATCTTCAAGCTGGTACCATTTCTTTGCCGTTTGTTATGTCTGCTTTACATATTGCAGATATATTTACCAAGCCTAACTATGGCCCGAGTTTTCGTTTTTTATTTGGCAAACTCTAAATGTTCCTCGCTGCAACATTATGAGTTTGAGGAGGGGTGTTAGTTAATAAGGTCCAACTGTGTCGGCCCATTAGTCCGTCTAGCATTAGAGCATCGTTTCTCTTTTATTATATGTTGCTTGTACAAACTTTTGTTTTATCAAGTAATACAAGTTTATTAGTTTGCTAGTTTTTATGGTAGTACTATCGCATCTCGATTCAAAATAGAATAACACATTAACTATTAATTATATGCAGAGATATAATGTAAATCATGAACCTTAAATGTATATTAATGAATGGTTCCACTAGCTGTGGAATTTGCATGTGTAAATCATATTGTCAGATTTAGGTAGAGCTCGATCGACACTTTATTTACTTTCAAAGAAAAAAATTATGATAACTAATCATCATGTTTCGAATAATACTTCATACTTGGAGCGTATATTGAAAGTTCACTAATCTTCTTTAATATATAGAAAACCATAAAATAAGTTAGCATCTTAATTTGTTCATATATATACGTACGAAGTTTAAAGCCTTATGCACTCGATTTATATTAATATACGACTCGAATTTGGTGAAAGGAATGACCTACTGTAATATTACCTTGGTGGCTTGGTATATATCAGAAAAAAGAACTTGATTGAATAGTGTTTTGAAGAATGGTTCATGGTTTATTCGATATCCAACTATCATACTAGGAAATGGACGCCTAATGCCAATCTACTTAAGGAAGATCCGAATTTGGTTTCCATTTAAATAAAAATCCATGATATTCCTATTTTGACATTTACTGCAGACGGATTGAGTGAGATGACTACTAAGCTTGGTAACCCGATTATGCTTGACTCGTATACGAGTTCTATGTGTCTTCAATCATGGGGTCGTATGGATTATGCTCGTGCATTGATTGATATTCGGGCTGATAGGGAGTTAAAGGATGAGATGGTTATTGTTATTCCTAATATGAAAGATGATGGAGAGGTTCTTCACATGGTGTGGGTAGAGTATGAGTGGGAACCACCTAAATGTGGTGTGTGCATGGTATGTGGGCATAATAATATGTTATGTCGAAAATGAACTGTTGAAAAATCAAAGAATGATGGTTTCCAAAAGCCTCCTAGACAGACTTCTCATGGTACTAATGTGGGAACTAAGTTTTAGTTTAAACATAAGAAACAAGTTTACCAAGCCGTCTCTAACAAGAATGTTACTAGTTCAAGTGGTATGAAAAAGAATTCTGAAGTAGGGACGAGGTCAGATAATCCTTTTGATGGGCTTAATTCGATTGAGAAAGATGATGAGCTTGGTTCAAATGGGGGTCGTCCAATTTCAGGTAAGAAAGTTGTCAAAGATGTGGTTGGCACGACATATGGTAGTCTAAGTACTACACCTTTGATTGCAAGGATTAATGAACTAGAAAATCAAATGCTTGATTGAAAGCTTGTGCCAGTGGGTGATGATGAGAAGCCGCTGAAACCTTGTAAATTAACGCTTCCAAGTTCTTCTATTGTGGCTTTTAAAAGGTTGATTAACGAAACTGCCAGTTTTATAGCTTTTACGAGCTCCAATGTTAATGAAGGTTCTAAAAGCGGCAGTGGAGTGAGAAATAAAAGCTTGTATGAACAATGGAAGAAAACTTATTATGAAGACCTGATTATGATGATTGTGTTGATCCTAGTTTGACTGATGCTCAAATGCACTGATGCCTTTGATAATAGTCCACGTAATTAACTTACACAACATTTGTAGTAGGTCTCATAAGTGTGACATGCTATTCTTATGATAGTTTAGGTTTGAGGCACAATTGATGCGTTTGTTTTTTCCTAATTTTGAGCTAAGATAAGAAATTCATCCACATTTGTTATACTTAATTATTTTTTAAAATAATAAATGTATTGAGAAAATCCTTTACCAAAAAAAAGAAAGTAACTTTTTCGGCGAAGCTAGTTATAGATAAAGTCATCCATATATGAATGAAAATAAGAATTAATGATGTTGAAATACTAACTATAGATGCCTTAAAATGAATTCAGGAGTAATAACTAAAGCTTCTCGGTAATTGACATTCTAGAAAGGGTATAATATAACCAGAAAGGGTAATTGATATTCAAGAAATTATAATCACTTATTTCAGATGCATTACAAAAATAGATGTATTTTTTTTAAAATTCTCTTTTCTATTTAAAATATGTGGCTAATTTTTTTTTTATTCTTCTCATTTTAATTTTTTGTCTTACCGAATCCATTCCTTAAAAAATATATGGTCGGAAAGAAATAATATTTACTGTCGTTTTTATATTGTTATAGAAGAAATTCTTTCCACATATGTATATATGCTATCCGGATACCGCACATTGCACGATAGTCATCCTACAATTCAATCTATAACAAAAGTTCAATATAGATATCAAATTTATTATAGATCTAATGAACCAGTTATAGTCATTCATTTTTTAATCAAAAAAAAAACTTTAACCATTTTTTAAAAAATTAAATATCTCGCAAACTGTTAATCGTTACGAGAAAAAATCATACCATTACGACGAGAATTAAATTCTCTTTCTATTGATATGCATTTCTATATATTTTTAACAATTTCTTTTTCAAAATTCGGCTCAAAAAAATCATATGTGGTTTGTGAAAATCACATGTGATTCGATTTTTATAAATCACATATGATTTTCGAAAATCATATGTGATTTGTAAGAATCATATATGATTTGAAAAAATCGAATCACATGTGATTTTTAAAAATCATATATGATTTTACAAATCATATGTGATTTTTCTGAGCGAAATTTAAAAAAAAAAGTTTGTAAAAATATAGAGAAGTGCATATCTATAGAAAATAATTTAATTCTCGTCGCGTGGTGTATTTTTATAGTTTGAAGATTCACCGTTTGCAAAATATGTTGTTTTAGAAAAAAGTGAAAAATATATTTTTTTTTTATTAATTTTGATAAAAAAATGAATGGCTAAAATTGATTTATTGGATATATGGTAAATATGAGATCTATATTGATCTCAACTCTATGCGATAAAATGTTATGTGAAAATAGTTATGACATCAACATACGTATCATCTTACAAACATATATATTAAAATAAAAATGTCTAGTATAACAAAGAAGAGTAAGGATCAAATGAGAAATATAATTAAGATGAGAAGAATGAGAAGAAACCATAACCACCAATCTTAGATGCATCCACAAAAATAGATGGATTTTCTAATTATTTTTCTTTTCTTATTTGAATTTTGTGGCTAAAATTATTTCTCACTCTTCTCATTTCAATAATTATTCTCACTAGATCCATTCTCTAGCAAACACATACCATTAGAGCATTGCTCCAATGGTATCACACCCCTACCGCAAACGTACAGTTAACCGATCAAGAGGGATTTTTGAAAAATAGGTGATGGGTTCAATTCTAACTCTTGGATAAAAGGTCACTAAAACAAGTGCTCATTGCCTGGATCGGCACCCAAAATGAATGCACGGGGTCATGGTTACTGAGTTTTCTCGGTTTTTTATTCTCTTTACGCTTTACATAACAATCTCTATTTCTTTGCATTTTTCTTCATATTGAATTGATACATGCAACCTATTCAATGTATTATAAAAATTGGGAGAGTGATTTGCACACTTATGTATGGCACAACTGCGTAAAGCCTAAATGACGTGTCCTAAAAAAAAGAGTATACAAATCAATTTCTTATAAAAACCCATCATTATATGATATTGAGGGCCCGTTTGGTTTGTAGATGGGTTTATGATTTGGATTTAATCTAGATTTGAATTTGGATTTTGATTTAATATAGGTTTTAAATTAAATGAAGAGAGACAAAAATATAAAAAAATAATATAATATTTATTTTTTAAATTAATGTAATTTGTAAAATTTAAATATGATACAATTTTAAAAATGAAACAAAAGTAATATAGGTGGTAGAGGTTGAAGGAGGGTCCACAAAAATGAAAAGATTCGTTCAAAGTAGTCAAGAGAGATAGGATTAGTAGATAGCTAAATATCTGGTACTCACTACCATTTTTGGGTCCCACCAAAACATACTAAACAAAAGATTTGGGAATCATCCTTAAATCCTAACACTACTCCCTCAAACCAAACGAGCACTGAATAAACATTTTAGGAACACCAAAGGTTATTACGATCGAGTTCTTACCCAATATTGTTTTTTGTCGTTGCAAGATCGGGAAGATCCCATGAAAGTGTCTTGTCTTACTAATATGCGTTGATGGATCATAACGTTATACATTTATACATATTTATTGAATATCAAACATGAATTCATAAGATAGCCTTAAAAAAAATTTGATGTTCAAACATCATAATAATAAATATAGTGAAATACATTTAATTTGTTCAAGTTTTCATAGCTAAATAAACAATTTAGTGAGATAAGAAAAATAAGACATGAGTCGTAAACATGCCAAAAATCTAAAACATAAAAAGTTAATCTATTTCAGATGTTTCAGTAACTTCATTTCCCACACCCAAATAAAATTTTAATTCTCTTTTAAAGTCTTCACCATGACTTTGTATATACATCTTGTAAAAGACTTTAGAACCAAAATATAATAATATATAGTAACATAATAGCAAGGAAGAAAAAATAATAAAAGTCTTATATAATGTATTGGCAAAAAATAATAAGATAACTCATCAAATTGGTAAGATCGGATCGAGAGCCGATCCTACGATCTTCCGGACGATCCTTCTATCTTATGTGCAATCATACAATACTCATGGTCCTCAAATGATCTTGCACGTTTTTTGTTAGTGGGATCAGAGGATCGTGAGATCTTATGATCAAACTCGTGATCTTAACAGTCTTGGGGACACCTGTTGCGTGTAAAGAAAACGAGAGTTATGTTCGGATTCAAATTTTCATCTCCCCTGGTCTCATTTCAAATATAAGAAAGATAAATAAAATGATATGTTATTTAATTCTTGTCTTGTTTAAGAGCCACACAAAATATATATTTAGTACAAGCTTAAAATAATACACTTATATACATATTACACAACTTAGGAATATAATACAAGTTATGGTAAAAACAAATTTTAATGAAAATCGTGAACTATAAAAATGAAATCATTAAGTGTATTAGTTGTTGACGTGTTAACTTAGTAAACCATTTTTTTTCGAACAACAAAATTTTATTAAAGACACAAAATGGCTTGCAAGAAGCTAGACAAATAAACAACAAGAAGAAATAACCCAAAACAAACCACCATAAAAAAGCAACAACACCAGAGACATAAAACCAAACGGTCATGAAAGAGAGGACCTATAGTCCTACACCAAGGGTTTAACACCTAATCATTCCAGTTAGTGATATTCCCGCGACTTCTGCCATGAATCCAAAGGTGAGATATAGCGTTGATCTCCGTTACCACAACGTTAGTGCTCAGATCTTTGTTTTTAAAAATCTTTTCGTTTCGATGTTTCCATATCACCCATGACATAATACAAATAATAGCGTCAAAAGTTTTTGTGAACACCAAGGTTGTACCAACCAAACCTGATAACTCCAACAAATCATGGGATCTGGCCAAAGAAACGTGGACATTATACCATCTACTTATAGAGTCCCAAATCGGTTTCACCATCTTGCACTCAACGAAAATGTGGTCTATTGATTCAAATTAATCATCATAAAAGGAACATAATATAGTGTGACGGTCGATACCTTCGTCAACTAGGTTTGTTTTGGTTGATAAGCGATTACGAATCAATCTCCAGGAGTGAATATTCACCCTTTTTGGAATCAACTCGTTCCATACAATGGCCGGATCAAATTGTGACAATTCTAACGAGTCAATACATGATCTTAAAATGGATACTGAGAATGAACCACTAGCATCCAAAGACCACGTGCATCCATCAACTCCATCTTGTAAATATAAGCCCACGATCACACTGTCAAAGTTTTCGAGCTCCTGCATAATGAATATATAGATTTAAGCTTCACATATGAGGTAGTTTAGTAATTTTTATGTGATGAAATTTCAACAATTCAACTTGCGGTTAATGCTTTATATGTAGTGTATATATACCACAATATAATCTCATAAATGTCTTTTAGCGAGACTTGAACATATAATTAGCCAATTTTTTTGTGTGCAACTCACATATCACTATGCATAAAGACTTGCATTTATTTACTCTCTTTTAATATCTGAGACGGATGATTACCAAAGTTCTGAACAATTTTAATTAATTGGTTTTGATTAGTCAAGTCATTTGATCACTAATATATCTCATATCAATTGAAATTCGAGTAAAAAGATTATATCCACGCATTCAAAGAATAGAACTTAAGTTTGTTCTAGGTGAACTTTATTGAACTCCAAAGTTGAGCTCGAATTGAGCTTTCATTTACCTAGCTAGCTAGAACGTTTAGTTTTGAACATTCGAGGTTATAATTCAACTTCGTGGTTAGAAATTTGACTAGAGTTCTTTCACAGATAATTTATCAAACGAGCAATTAATTAACACAATTAAAGTCGATTATAGCATTCTCAAAGTTAAAGCCTAACAATATACTCAAAACTCTCCAATTTCTCGTTAAAATATTTACAATTAGCCAAACAAAACTGCATATAATTCTAGAAGGGTAGCATTTTCCCCATTCCATTAACATTTCCAAACAATCCAACTAGATTTTGCCTATAGGGTAGAAACGATTTTCTCTTAACAATTTCATTTTCGGCTCGTCTTTGAACATAAAACGTTTCATGAACCGTACTCTGCCCCTTCAACCGGATCACGGTTCTTGTAACCTCACCAGAATTCTGTTTCTGTTTAGAGCTTAACAATACCATTGGCTCCTTGCCTTTGCTATTGCAACGCCTCAGCAAATAAAGGAAACTCCACCTTTTAGACCCAGATCCAGTTAAACTACTTTTTTTACATTTTGTCATTGCAGGTGAAGATGATCCACTTTCCGCCTTTGGCCTCCATACACAAAATGCTCCTGAAGGAATATTTTCCAATTCATTGTCAGATTCAGCTTCTTCTGACTCTGACGATGAATAAGAAGAAGATACAAATTCTTCATCAACGAGTAGTTTCAGTAACGGACTAGTAATTGAAACAGATACATCAATCTTCTCATCATTTGATTTAACCTCACGATCTTGATCGCGGTTAAAAACAGGAAAAACTTGCCAGCTTTTGAAGCCATATCTTTATGAGAAACTTCTTCGAATGAAAACTCGAAATCGTCTTCACTGATAACACCAAATTCGTTAAATGGTTCAGCCAGTTGTTCTTCCATCACCTTGGCGACTGCCTTAGATGTTAAGCTATCGGAAGAGTAACAGCTGAAGCTTGGACTTACTCCAGAATCTTCGATTTCTCGTTGTGATTGCATTTTGTTGAATTTGAATAAGTTTGAAGGGTTTTGTATAATTGAATGAGAACAGGTTGATGAATGAATGAGAGTTTGGTAGCGAAGGTATTTATAGTGTTCTTTATTTTCTTAATTTGAATAATTAGTCTAACATGGCTGAGGTATGAAAGGTTTTATGGATATTTAAATATATGTATGTCCGGATTCGAACTCGAGACTTCGGAATTGCACACATTACGTATGAGAGTTGATGTTAAATAATTAATATATAAAATGTTATTATTAATTATTTGTCACGAAATAAAACATAACGATAGTTAATATTTAACGAGGTTTGGTTAACGGTCGTTAAATGTAAACTATAGGGACTAGAATTGAAATTAAAAGTCGGGAAAGATCTAGAACCCCTCTTGGGTTGATGTGGCCGATCGGATGGGTTCCCAAACCCATTCCCACTCAAACTTGGTCATCAAGTTAAGTTAACTATAAATACAAACCCTTGTATTCATTTACAACTTAACCTTGGATCACCAATAAACCTAATTTCTCTTCTCCTCTCCTCCCTCTTGTGTTTGGCCGATCGTACAACCCCCCTCCTCAAGGGATCGATTTTTCCAAGCTCAAGAAATAAGTGTTTGGTTTTATTTATGATTCTAGAACCTAGCTTTTCACATCAAATCGCTATTAGTACGTGTGTACAAGAACGAAGAACAAACGCATTTGTGTTTGTGTATTCCTTGGTGGTCGATTTCTTTAGGGTCGAATTTGGTGAAACCCTAAGTTAGGGTTTTGGGTTTTGTTCTTGTTCAAACATCGTTTGGTTAACTTGAATTGCTAAAAGGTACGCGTTTCTTATTCGGTTAATTAATATACATATATTATTCTTATACTTCCGCTGCATGCTTTGATGATGTTTACTTGCTTTTGTAAATTGTTATGATTAGTAAAACCCAACAGTGGCATCACGAGCCGTTAATATGATGTAATTAATTACCGAAACACATAAAAATTGAATCTTTATGATTATATGCATGCTTTTTATGGTTTCTAGGGTTTTGAATTAGAAACCCTAATTTTTTAATTAATGGGTCGATTACCCTTTTTCTATTTAATTAGGTTTTAATTTTGTAAAACTTGTAGAAACCCTTGGATTGCATGATTTTTTATGTGGTTATTATGAATAAATTGTTATGTGCCATGTTATATGCGTATCTTGGGTGATAATTGTTATGCGAAATCCATGGTGGAACATGCATGTTTTGCCATGGGGTATTGTTTATAATAAATTGTTTAGTGATACTCACATGTTTTATTTATTTGATAATTATTGAATTGGGGAAGACCTCAATTATAACTAATAAAAATTTGTTATGTGCTATTTGGTATACTATTGACTTTGGCTTACGCAATCGACTTGTCGATGTATGTGGCTCTTCTACCTTGTAGTTGAAAGCCCTAGTTAATGTATGCATTATTTACGCCTAGAATTGTTTATTAGCGTTTATCGAAATAAATATGCATGTGGCTAATTGTTTTTACATATGTTAAATTGTTTAGTTATATGTTTATATTATTTGAGTGTGTTTAATTTTTATTAAAATGCTTTTTTGTTTATATATTGTTTGACATGTTAGTAAGCAAAAAGGGTTTTTTATGAATAGAAAATTAAATGGACTAAATAATGGCGAAACTGATTTGTTATCTAAGTATTATTCTTGAACTTTTAATCGATTGATGCGACTGTACTAAATGGTTAGAACAGCTCATCCACTAGAACAAACTATAAAGGGGTTAATTAAGAAGTGCGCACAGTCACACTGAAAGGATGTCTAAGGTTATGCTTTTGCGCTTACCTGGTCCTCTGCCCTCTGTAAGTTCGATTGAAGCTACCTAGTATAACCATTCAATGTACGAAGCATCTTAGTGCAAAGTTGTAAGTTTCTCAACACATCGATTAAAACTTTGTAGAACTTAATCTTAGCAATTAAAATCTTATGTAAGTTTTTCGAAAATATTATGATATAAAGTTGTATGCATGCTTCTTTATACATAAGTTTTGATTACACGTCAAAAATTGTACCCTTTAAATTTAAGTTTATGCCATCTAATGATATGAAACACTTGAAGTTGTAATTTAGTTATGTGAGACCTTGATCTAGATGACAATAACAAGGTGAATTTTTTTGTTGTGTGAGACCTCAGCTTAATTATTTACAGTTTCTAAATTAGAAAACTTAATTAAGTTAGTTAGTGAGACCTATGACTTAAGGCATAAGATGGGATGAAACATGCTTACGTTTTGCATTAATTGTTTTGGCAAAATTGTAAATCCCATAACTTTTGAAATTGAAAACTTGTTTGTCAATTATTGTTTTTCAACAATTACCTATTCTATACTTTCACCACTAGCAGATCAACTGATGTGGTGAAACTATGATAATCAGGATCCAAAATTCAAGGAAAATACTATGGTTAATATGAATATTGACCAAAGGGTGTTTTATTTTCTTGAATGTTTACTTATCGAAAGTACTAACTTTTGAACTTTTATTTTCTGTAGAAATGGCTCAAGCTGAATCTACTGCACTAGCCTCGTCGTTCAAATCTATGTTTGATCGAGAGAAATTGACTGGTAGTGCAAATTTCAATGATTGGTATCGGCAACTCAGAATTGTCTTGAGGGTTGCCAAAAGACTAGATTATTTGACTACGCCTTGTCCTCCTGAACCTGCAGCTAATGCTACTGCTGAAGCACGAGCTGCATGGCAATCTGAGTATGACAAGTATAATGAGGTCGCCTGCCTTATGCTTGGGAGTATGAACTCAAACTTGCAAAAACAGTTTGAAAATTACTTCCCCAACCTCATGCTTGAAGAATTGCAAAGGTTGTTTGAAAAACCTGTGACTGTAGAGCTGTATGATCTGATAGATGCTCTACACAGTTGCAAGCAAGGAGAAGGGAAACCTGTAAGCGCCCACTGCCTAGAAATGATGAGTTACATGGACCAGCTAGGGCGACTTAACTATGTCTACCCCAATGACATACAAATTGGCCTTATCAACAGATCCCTTAACAAGGAGTTTGATGGTTTCGTGCGCAATTACAATATGCATTGCACGGGGAAGACAGTCAGTGAGGTACATGCAATGCTCATTGATTACGAGAAAGGTTTGCCCAAGAAGGCCCCTACACCTGCGGTTCTGACCATCCAGAAGGGTAGGATTTCTAAGCCTAATAAGCCGATAGCGAACAAGAAAGGGAAAGGTAAGGGTAAAGCTGATAAGGGAAAACAAGTTATGACTTATCAACAAGAACCCAAGAAGTACCCTCCCAAAAAGCGTGAGAATCCGAAGAAGGATCAGGCTTGTCATCACTGCACCGAGGTAGGACACTGGAAGAGGAATTGTCCACTCTACCTTGATGAGTTGCGCAATAAGAGGTATAAAAATACTGGCACTGTGGCTAGTACTTCAGGTACTCTTTTGATGATAGAATTATTTGCTTTTCCTCATAAAATAAATTCCTGGGTATATGATACTGGATGTGGTATTCACATTTGTAATACACTGCAGGGACTTAGAGGAGCAAGGAAGCTTGCCTATGGACAGCAATACCTGCACGTGGGTAATGGAGCACATGCAGTCGTTGAAGCTATAGGCACGTTTGATTTAGTTTTACCTTCGGGTTTAGTACTGTCTTTAAACGATTGTCATTACGCGCCTTCTATTGTTAGGGGTGTCGTTTCTGTTTCCTTGTTAAAAGATATTGGTTTTATTCATACATTTACTTATTATGGAATTTTGGTTTCTTTAAATGGTGTTTTTTACTTTAATGTTATTCCAGTAAATGGTGTGTTTGAAATTGATTTGCATAATAATATGATTGATAAAAATAATTCTGTCTTTAGCATCAATAATAAAAGAATCAAAGGTGATTTGGATTCTTCATTTCTTTGGCATTGTAGACTTGCCCACATAGGCAAGAAACGCATGCAACAGCTGCAACACGATGGGCTTTTGCAAGACATCAATGATGAATCATTTGATAAATGCGAATCTTGCATATCTGGGAAGATGACCAAGAAACCTTTTACAAATAGTTTAGAAAGGGCTTCTGATCTTCTTGGTGTAATACATACTGACGTATGTGGACCACTAAGACATGTGTCAAGGAAGGGTGCTAGCTAATTCTTAACCTTTACTGATGATTTCAGTCGTTATGGTTATGTTTATTTACTTAAACATAAACATGAAGTCTTTGAAACATTTAAGGTTTTTAAGAGTGAAGTAGAACTGCAACTAGGAAAGAAGATTAAAGCTCTTCGATCCGATAGAGGTGGTGAATATTTAAGCCAAGAGTTTAAAGATTATCTAGTTGAGTGTGGTATCATCTAGCAACTCACATCTCCATATACTCCACAACAAAATGGTGTATCTGAGAGAAGAAATCGTACATTTTTAGACATGGTGCGATCAATGTTTAATCTTACAACTCTTCCCTTATCCTTTTGGGATTATGCTTTAGAAACTGCTGTTCGCATATTGAATATGGTTCCAACAAAGAAGGTTGATAAGAATCCTTATGAAGTGTGGTATGGGAAAGCTCCCAACTTGTCTTACTTAAAGGTCTGGGGTTGTGAGGCGTTTATTAAACGTGACTCTGCTGATAAGCTACAACAAAGATCTGTTAAGTGTATCTTCGTAGGATACCCAAAGGAAACTATGGGTTACTACTTTTACTTTCGACCTGAAAACAAAGTAATTGTTGCTAGGTATAGAGAATTCCTAGAAAGGGATCTCATATCTCATGAATTCAGTGGGAGATTTTATGATCTGGAATATGATCAAGAAGATACACAACCTTCTGAAAACACTAGCCAACCTCAAGTAGAACCTGAAAGTCTGAGTGTTCCACCTGAAGTTGAAGTGGTTCCCATTCGTAGATCTGCAAGGGCTACGCGTGCACCTAAGCGTCTATGTCTCAACGTAGAAGCTGAGGAAAATATGTTAGGGGATCTTGGTGAACCTGCTAACTATAAGGCTGCCATGATGAGTCCTGAAAAGGAAAAATGGCGAGTTGCAATGAATGGGGAAATGCAATCCATGAAAGATAACGAAGTTTGGATAGAGGTTGATTTACGTCCAAATGCTAAGGTAGTTGGAAGTAAGTGGCTCTATAAGATAAAGACTGACATGGATGGCAATGCATACACCTATAAAGCTCGTCTTGTAGCTCAAGGGTATACTCAAACCTTTGGGATAGACTACGAGGAGACATTTTCTCCTGTAGCAGACATTAGAGCTATTAGGATTCTTATAGCCATAGCTGCGTACTATGACTATGAGATATGGCAAATGGAAGTAAAAACTGTCTTCTTAAATGGTCGCCTAGATGAGGACATCTATATGGCGCAGCCTGAAGGGTTTGTGAATCTAAATTTTCTGAAGCGTGTATGCAAACTTCAAAGATCCATTTATGGATTGAAGCAAGCGTCAAGGCAATGGAACAAGAAGTTTGATGAAGAAATCAAGAAATTTGGTTTCACTCAAAATCTTGATTAGCCATGTGTGTATCACAAAGCTAGTGGGAGTAATGTTATTTTCTTTATCTTATATGTCGATGACATATTGATCATGGGAAAAGACATTCCAAGTTTGCAAGATGTAAAGTCTTATCTTGGAAAGTGCTTTTCTATGTAGGATTTAGGGGAAGCAGCATTTATTCTGGGAATCAAGATCTACCGAGATAGATCAAGGCGGTTAATTGGACTAAGCCAAAGTGCTTACATTGATAAAATATTGAAGAGATTTAATATGCAAGATTCCAAGAAGGGATATTTGCCGATGCAAGTTGAACATGGCTTAAGTAATAAACTATGCGTATCAACACCTGAAAAGGTGGCACACATGAAGAAAGTTCCTTATGCTTCGGCTGTAGGATCTATCATGTATGTTGTGAGATGTACAAGGCCTGATGTGGCGTTTGCACAGAATATTACCAGTCGGTATCAACAGAACCCAGGTGTGAAACACTGGCAAGCTGTTAAGAACATTCTTAAGTATCTAAGGGCAACTAAAGAAATGTTTCTAGTGTATGGAGGAAATCCAGATGCAGAACTTGATGTTACAGGTTTTTGCGATGCGTCATTCCAAACTGATAAAGATGATACGAAGTCTCAGACGGGTTATGTCTTTGTCATTAATGGAGGAGCAGTTGACTGGAAGAGCAAGAAGCAAACAACGGTTGCGATGTCTATTACAGAAGCTGAGTACATAGCTGCTTCAGAAGCTGCGATGGAAGCAGTTTGGATTAGCAAATTCATTTCGGGACTCGGAGTAATGCCCTCAACCGAATTGCCTTTAAATATGTATTTTGACAACTCTGCTGCAATAACATTTTCCAATGAGCCTGGAGTCATGAAGGGCGCCAGACATTTTCCTCGTCGATATCACTATGTTCGAGAACAAGTCGAAATAGGTGAAATCAATCTACTCAAAGTTCATACAGATGATAATCTAGCTGATCCCTTTACGAAGCCTTTGCCAAAAGAAAAACTTACTGACCATGCTAATGGGATAGGACTTCGTTTAGCTAGTAGTTTCATGTAGATCTGTGATTAGTATTTGGATAAAGGATGTTATGAACAAATATTACTTTAATGAAATAAAATAGTTGTTTATGTTTATTTTTCATTTTCTTAATATTATATCCTATATTTGCATGTTTAATCCGTGAATAACTTATGTTATTCTAAATAGTCCGTTGTCAATCAATGATGTGGGAATGTCATTGAATTAAGACAAATATGAGTTTTGGTAGAATATACTTTTAAAGTATATTGATGCGTGGGACATATCAGATTCACATGATATTCAATGAATTGAATATAGGACTTATCCTAACTTTACATGATGATACTTTATGGATCTTTGTCATTAAGTATATCATGAAGTGTTTATCCTCAAACTTGAGATACCAGATAACTAATATGAATGTAGTGCACTTGTGTAAGATAGTCTAACGCTATCCGTAACTGGTAGTTATAAGGGCTATTTTCAGAAGTGTTACAAAGTTCATGAGTTATGTTTGTAGTCAAGAGAATTTGTTCATTTGAATTTGTTTCAAAGCATAATTCTATATTTGGGCCCCTCGTAGGGTTGACAAGATGTTTGTATGGCCATACCCAAGATCTATCTGGAATACGTTCAGATGATTTGGTAATCTTGTTCAATCAAATACAACGAGAAACAGAATATTAACTTATGAAATGACTTGATCCATATTCATAGTTAATGTAGTATTAGTAACAAAAGGATAAGTAAAAATGATGAATCATTAAATGGTCTTTCCAGGAAACCATACTCGATTTGATCTGGGGGCATTGGCGTGTTAGGCTAGACTAAACCAATGTCATTACTATATTTAGTAATATCCAAGTGGGATCTGAAAGGTTTTATGGATATTTAAATATATGTATGTCCGGATTCGAACTCGAGACTTCGGGATTGCACACATTACGTATGAGAGTTGATGTTAAATAATTAATATATAAAATGTTATTATTAATTATTTGTCACGAAATAAAACATAACGATAGTTAATATTTAACGAGGTTTGGTTAACGGTCGTTAAATGTAAACTATAGGGACTAGAATTGAAATTAGAAGTCGGGAAAGATCTAGAACCCCTCTTGGGTTCATGTGGCCGATCGGATGGGTTCCCAAACCCATTCCCACTCAAACTTGGTCATCAAGTTAAGTTAACTATAAATACAAACCCTTGTATTCATTTACAACTTAACCTTGGATCACCAATAAACCTAATTTCTCTTCTCCTCTCCTCCCTCTTGTGTTTGGCCGATCGTACAACCCCCCTCCTCAAGAGATCGATTTTTCCAAGCTCAAGAAATAAGTGTTTGGTGTTATTTGTGATTCTAGAACCTAGCTTTTCACATCAAATCGCTATTAGTACGTGTGTACAAGAACGAAGAACAAACGCATTTGTGTTTGTGTATTCCTTGGTGGTCGATTTCTTTAGGGTCGAATTTGGTGAAACCCTAAGTTAGGGTTTTGGGTTTTGTTCTTGTTCAAACATCGTTTGGTTAACTTGAATTGCTAAAAGGTACGCGTTTCTTATTCGGTTAATTAATATACATATATTATTCTTATACTTCCGCTGCATGCTTTGATGATGTTTACTTGATTTTGTAAATTGTTATGATTAGTAAAACCCAACAAGGTAATCCTTTACGCCATTAGTTAAATATAGCAGATTATTAAAAGGGAAAATGACGCAAATAGACCGCGCGCCCTGATGCATATTACTTTCTAGACCACTTTTATTTTTAATTTGAAAATAGACCGAGGGCAACCGCTGTCATTGGGCAACTCATCGACATTGCGACAAGTGTCCCGTATGTGTAAGGTATTATTTTTTGGGCAACTAAAAAGCGGTGGGCAACAGTATAATTTTAAAAAGGGTTCTATCATCATTTTACGTTAGACAAAAAAGTACACATTTGAATAGTAAAAGTACAGTATCCATTAATTAAGAGAGTTCAAAATCCAAAAGTCACTGACCAATAAAGCATCCATAGTTATCGGTTTTCTCTTGCTTCTCGCAGTACTATTTTCACAAATCAAATCGTTTTCTTTGTCAGCCCCCTGTCTTCCTTGTAACGTCAGTTATGTCACCATCTTTAAAGCTACATTGTTGATTGCAAACCACATTCGATTGATCAAGTTTTAAAAAAATGTTCCCAAATATGGTACGTAAATATTGTTCTCGTTGTTTATTACATATGATTATTTCCAATTGGTTATGTGTTATAATAAATCGTTTTTGTTATTCGATGAATAGCTATGTTAGATAGGTGTTAATTCCATTTTATAATCCGTTGCTCTTTTTTATGTGTATCTGATTCGTAATTATGTAGGGTATGATGCCTTAGATGTCGTTAGTTAAGTATGTAACATTACTTGGTTCATTAAAAAATTTAGTGGCAGTTTGTAGACTAATAAGGAGTGGTTTTTTCATCAAAAGCTATCTGATCCTCTGTACTTTGAAACACCAAAGTTGGATCTGCAATCCCTTTACCCTTTCCAATATCAGTTTGAGTAACTACATCTTTCTGCACAGGTTCACCAATGTTTAGAGTCTTAGCAATAGGTCTAGGTGCAGGGATAGGGTGAGATTGCTTTTGGTTGAGCAATTGTATGGCAATCTCATTGTCAGCCTTTTTTGGTTTTGGTGTTGGTGTTATTGATGTGGTTATAATTGTAGCAATGGTTGCCTATGTAGTGGAAACGTCTGAACTGGCAGTGGGTATAATAATAGCAGCAATGGTTACTCCAATACTAGCAGTGGATGCAGCAATACTGGAAGTGGTTGCCTGCACCCCTTCATTCTCCTTTTCTTCAACTGCAGCCTTTAAAGAATCATCTTGACTCTTGAGGTTTGGAAAATTTATGTTTCCTAGTGAATAATATCAATAACTAATGGAATTTTGAGTTTAGTATTGCAATTAAGTCTAGTTAGAGTATATTCGCATGTGAAGCATATCGAGATTGGCTATTATTTTGATTATTTATGTTTTCACAAATGATATCATAAAATCATAACATAAAATTTGATGCAGTAATCTAGTACCTTGTTAATTAGATAAATATTTATTACCTTACATACCTAATCAGTCCAAAATAGCACATTCTTAAACATATACAAAACAGATTCATAATCCTAAAAATCATCAGCATCAGCTGTAACTTCTTTGAGTCTGTTGATAAGATTTTTGGCACATTCAACCATCTCTTGATACTTAGCTTTGACAACAGCATTATGATCTTTCAAATTCTTAAAACTGGTTTGCATCTCTTCATACTTCGCTTCAGCATCAACATTATAATCTTTGTAAATTTTAAAATCAGCTATCGCCTCTTCACACGTTGCTTCCAAATTAGCATTATCATCTTCGATCCTCTTGAAACGCGCTTTCATATCTTCATACTCACATTCATACTCTGGAAGTTGTTCAATCATTCTCTTCCTCTTATCAATCAGCTCTTGTTTCTCTCTAAAATTTCCTTCTATTGGGAAAGTCTTTCCCGGTTCACTAGTTGGTAGTTATTAGTTGATTGTAGAATACGAATTGTAACAACTAGAAGGACTCCTTGGTTTCTAAAAGTAGTCAATAAGGAACAGAAGTTGCCCTACGTAGAACAGTTAGTTGCCACATTGTTTATTGGAAACAACTACTAGTTCCCCAGATTAAACAAATATGTATAATGGGATTAAAGAACATAGGAAATAGTAAATACGTTGACATACAACGTTTCATACAGACAACCTACTACATATTACGATTACTACATAATTATGAGTTTAATGGTTACATAATATATAACCACTTGATATATAAAATTCAGCAAGTACGCAGAAAAAGCTAACCACTCCATGCTTCCTTCACATACAGACATCGTACTAAAACCACAAAGCTTCATTCCCATTAAGCATGATCCCTAACTTCTGCCGAACAAACCTGTTGAACATGAATATAATGGTGTAAGTTAAAAATAAAACATTAATAGAATGGTAAGTTAAAAATAAAAATAAAACATACTATAAACAGCATGGTCTGGCTGTTTTAACAAAAGAAGAGATTCTTTGTATGGGGCGATGTAGAAAGAGCCCGCATCTCCTAACATTCCCATGCAGACAAATAATTCAAGTTCTTTGTTGTACACAAATACCGACTGACCCAAATGATTGGCGTTGTACGCTTCCACTATTGGAGCTTGATCCTTTGTAAACCCAAGCAAACGAACCGAATATAGGGTAGGGATGGCGAATAGGCTTCTAAATGATATTATGGAAGAACCATTGACGTCCAACAACCATCCGCAAAACAATGGAATGTCTTCACCAATGATCGTCCCAGAAATCACTAGAGAGGTTCCAAGATCGAAAACATTGAATGGAACTGGGAGTTAATTTTTTAAAATCTGTGGTAGGTCTATAACTTTAAATTGGTTGGTTACCAAATCAAAAGAAATCAACATATAAATCTTATAAATAACACCGTCCTCATTAGTTAACTTTTCACTCCCAGTCCAACAGAGAAAACGACCTACAACTGCATGACTTTTACGTTTCAATTTGATAGTTTCACGAGGGGTGGAAATTTTCAAGGATTGTCCACCTTAACGAGTTCAAAGAAAAGACAGAGACATACCAGAAACCACTTTCGAAAACAGGATAGGAGACCTTCACGATCGTCGGGTCAAGAGTGTCCGGACGGACGGCAAAACCAAAACAAATCTTTTGACGTTCGATTTGATGCGTGTAAACCGGGACAAATAGTGCAAGTGATTTTTTGATTGCCGGGTTCCAAATAACAGTCATTAGATTAGAGCCATAGACAAAACACCAAAGACCATTAGAATTGCCAACTGTAATCATAGATGAAAGCATTAAATCTGTATTAAGTGGCATAGCGATTAGCTGTTCATCTAAAGCTAACACAAAACCTTGGTCACCCATATCAAATGTTAGCGTAAATAAACACTAATCATTACGACGAACACCGTAATTAAAGATGAAGCTTCCACAATCTATACTAGCCTTCCATAACTTGCAAACACTACGTTGCTGGAGTATAGACTTAGGAGGTAGCCTACGGATGATATCTAGTTGAACATCCAGTGGGATATTGTCAGACATATTTTCTAAACAAAAGCAGAAAGATTGGGATAAAAATATGAAGTCAATAGACTAAAAGAAGAAAGAAAGATTTTGTTAAACAAATTGTATTGAAGAAAGAAGAAAGTGATTGGGAACAGAAGACATTAAAGGACATGTACCGTAAATCTGTGTTTTGTGTGGCCGTTTGTTTTTTTTGTTTTTTTGTTTTTTTTTTTTAAATATGAAATGACAAAACTATCCTCGTGTATAAATACAAGTTGCCCGAAAAACATAAAGATACCCAAAAAATAATACAAGTTGCCCAAAAAACAATACGTTACAATACATGACATATACCTTCAAAATACGTACTTGTGTCATAAGTTGTCGGACACATGGCAGCCCCTGGTTGGGTCCAAGAAAAGCGGTGGGCAACCTGTCTATTTTCGAATTTTAAAAGGGCGTGGTCCATAAATTGATAAGCCTCAGAGCGCGCGGTCTATTTGACCAATTTTCCCTTATTAAAATTGTTCTTTTCTTGCATAACACTTATAAATCGAGAGTTTTCTAGTTGAAAATTTTGCTTTATTGTCCTTTTCTTGCATAATACTTATAGAAAAAATATGTCTTTATCTTTTCGGAAGAACACTAATTATCTTACGATTTGATGGTAAGATGTTCACAAAGTTGTCAAAAGACTATGATTATTTAAATCACGTTGGCGAACATCGTCTCTTGTTATAGCCAGGGAACTAAAAGTCTGAAAACATTCACGAAAATAATGGTTAACTAGACAAAAAGGCTTGACTACTCATGTATCTTTCTTTGAAGTAGCATAAGAACTTTAGAGTCCTTTTTTTTTCCAATGGTGAGATCATGAATGAAGTAATTTCATGTGATAGACAATAAGATTTTACAATCTTCAGGAGTAAAAGAAGTATATTAAATATTGCATATATCAATTATCATCCAAGTTAACATGTGGCATACGGTCTCCATATGTTGATGAACCTGGTATTTGGATATATATATATATATCCTTTCAAAACATTAAATATTGCATATATATCCAAATATCTATCTTATATATAACCTTTATTCTTCATCTCTTATATCATTAGTTACCCTAACAAAAACTAAGAAGTAGTATTGAAATGAAGTTTTACCAAGCGAAAGTTCAAACTTTAAAGTATAGTCTCTAAGATTTAGCATATATGGTGAAAATATAATAATGCGACTTCAATTATAATTGATTAAAAAAATATGTGGACTAGCAATACAAGAACACCATCAACACCAATTTAAAGATACTGATAATCATAATATTAAACAAAGGCATGTTCGATTTTTTAACTAGTATGTGTGGCTATCTATGCAGCAAAGAGAAAAACGATTGCAAAATTAGTGATGCAGGTTCTTATAAACGAGCATATGGGTTTCTTGAACTTTCATAGAAATGCAAGAGATGGAAAATGAGGGTATGATGGTCAATGTTAATTTATTGTGTATTTTATAATTTTATATATATAAAAATTAACTATTTGGATATATTTGCAACATTTAATGCTTTGGAAGGATATATATATATAATTATGAGTTTATGTTGGATATATATGCAATTATTGTTCTTTAGAAGGATATATATATGCAATTCCCTCTAAATATTTATACTACTTATAAAGCATACAAGACCCTCTCACTTATTAAATTTTTAAGATTTTCAAATATAGATTTTAAGAAAATACAAGTTACATAGCATTATTTACAATACTTAAAGCACAAATAAAAATACAAATCAAACTACAATCAAAGCACAACTTAAAACATCCCTTCACAAATAATTACAATTCTCTAATCAGGATGTACACATTCATATAGCAGCTCTCTTTATTCTTTGGTGATACTTGTGAATCAGAATCACCATTTGCTTCACAGAATGAGGATTGTGCATCTGGTTTACAAAAGCGGCAATTGGGCTGTGGCAAACTGGACACCACATGATGACCATGAACAAAAGCTATGGTTAGATTTATTAAAACAAGATAACTATTAGATTTATTAAAACAAGAAAATTACTTGATGTGCTAGGACATTGAGAAACGAAGTGTCTTGTTAATGTATCGGGGAAAACATTTCATATCAAGATCTTTACAGATCTTTACAAATAGAAAGCTCACTCTTCATAGATCTATAGAAGCATATGCTTCCTATTAACATCCGTATCCCATAAAGAAAAACAAAACAATCTTGTTGCATTTCATCTTCATTCGGTTAAGCAAAGCAAAACCATAAGACATAACCTACTTGAGACCCACCAAATATCTTTTGTCGTGGCATTGTTTTTCTTCAAAGAGTAACCGAAAACGAGTGTGCCTGTTCAGTTTGTGAAAAAAGAAAACAAGATAAGAGAGTGTGTGTTGTGTGTTCAACTTGTTGGCAAAAAGAAATCAAGGGATGTGTTTGATTAGTCGTTTTGTATAAGAAAGAACCGAAAGAGAGTATTATGTTTGTGATTCGGTTATCATCAAGAAAAAGTTAAGGATATTTTGTTTGTGGTTGCGTTTGTGTTTGTGTTGAGAGGATTTAGGGTTATAAAAAAATTAGGGTAGAGTGTGTTTTAACTTTTATATGGATATATGAAATTCATGGTAAGCTTTACATTGGACTTGGGTTGAGATATAATTATTTTGGGCAACTAAATCCAACAAGGGACGAAAATTTTGATACGAATTTCGGCTTTAACTTTTGTACCAATTTTGAATTTTGGGCTGTGTATCTTATCGAATTTTGGTTATTGTTGGATTGGCTGGTACTGGGCTCATACTTAAGGGACGAATTTAATACAAATATTTGGGTTGGTAGAATTTAAAGGGTGTAGATTTGTATATTTATCTTTATCTTAAGATCCAAAAATTTAAAGGTGATTGTGCCGAAGGAAAGAATCAATATTTTTGTTTGTGGTAGCTTCGGTTAACATGAGATGGAATTATACTATTGTCTTAAATATGGTTATTGTTATTTGTAAATTAAATGTTAAAAAAAAGTATGACCACATAACATCACATTGCCAGAAAATATAGTCAAAAGGTATCCGCCGCAGCATCGCGCGGGGTACCGGTGGAAATCTAATGATGAACATTGAATGGATACTAATTAATGGATGGTTCCACTAGCTGGACTTTGCATGTCTAAATAATGGGTATGTTTGGCGTAAGGGGTTAAGGTCGGAGCTAAGGCTGGGGCTTATATTATAAATCGATTGGTATGTTCTAAACATGTAACCAATATTCATAATTAATTAGTTAAAAATGATTGGTATGTTCTAAACAATTCAAAATTGGCTCATATACTAAAAGGATGCGTCTTAGCAACGGCTTTAGTGACGCCGAATGATTTGCCCGCGCTAAAAGTGTCACATAATTTTTATGCTAGATAATATAGTGGACAACAATATACTGAGGAAAAAAAAAAAAAAAAAAAAAAAAAAAACTCTATAATTCTTATGCTTGTCAAAGAAAGATACATGATCATGAGTAGTCGAGCCTCTTTTGTATTTGATATACATTGTCCAGTTATCCAACATTTTCGTGAATATCTTTAAACTTTTAGTTCCCTGGCTATTACAAGAGACGTTGTAGATGATGAGGTTCTTCGAAGGGCTGAAGAAGGAAACTAAAGTGGCTGATGAAGATAGTGATGATGAGGTTTTTGATTGCCAAAACGATATGGCTAGTCTTTTAGCATTTGGAATATCTGCTGTTGCTAGTTCTTTTAAGGGTGAAAATGGAATTACTACTCCTATTGTTGAGAAAATTGGGAAGATTGAAAAGCTAATTATTGAAGGGAAAGTTACTCTTGTGGATGATGATGGTAAACCTCTAAAAAAGGTTGATTTGAAAGAAAATGAGCAAGATGCAGCTACTAAGCCTAGTACCTCATCTTCTATGTGTACTTCTTCAACCAAGGTGGGTAACCCATTCTCTAAGGTGGGTAATGTGGATGTGTCTGATAGCGACGACGATGAAGTTCTAGAATATCCTAACGAGAATAATTATTTTGATAGTGGAGGGAACAAGAGGAGTCTTTTGGAACAATGAAAAGATGGTGCATGTGACTACAATGATTATTATGATGATTACTTTGATGATTGTGGTATATCTGCAGCCCAATTAAAGGCTGCTGCCATGCATGATATTAGATTTGGATATGTTGTTTTCCTTTGGTTAGAATAAAGACTAATGTGTCTTAGTTTATGCTTGGTTTTGTTCTGATTTTCTAGTTTTGTATAACTATTTGGATCATTTATGGCCTGTCATGAATGATATAATGGTTGTTCAAGCGGTTGCTTGAGGTTAATGTGGTATTTCAGCTACATTCTTTTTGTACTTAACTGTTTTTTGAAATAATATATTTTACCGGGTGAACACCCTTTACCCAAAGAGACGACGTACAAACGTGGTTTATAATCATAGTCTTTTTAAAACTTGCGAACACCTTACCATCAGATCGTAAGATAAATTTATTGTTCTTCCCAAAAGATAGACATATTATACATATAACTAAAAGGCGGGGATTTGATGTGGACACGACACGTGTCCCCGCATTTATTGCTAACTTCCGCGACTTGGCAAGAATGGCCCCTCAGGTTCGTGTGTCGTTGCAACTTAAGTCCAAACATTAATTGCAAAGTTTCACAACTTGGCAAAAACGGTCCCTGAGGTTTGTGTATCCTTGCAAAGTTAGTCCCAACGTTAAATGTAAAGTTTTACAACTTGGCAAGAACAGCCCCTGAATTTTAAGTGTCGCTACAAAATAAGTCCTTAGAAGCCAATCCCGCTGCATCGCGCGGGTTTCCACACTCGTTTTTAACTATCGAATACTCTATTTGTATTATGCAAGAAAAGGACGATGAAGCATATTTTTCATTTTTCAACTAGAAAACACTCGATCTATAAGTGCTATGCAAGAAAAGAACAAATTTTATAACTTGCTTTATTTTGCTAATGACGTAAAGGATTACCTCAGCCCATGATAGATTAATCATTCAAACAAAGAAAAAAAGAATAAACTATAAATACCCTTTGTACCAAACTCTCATTCATTCATCAACCGGTACTCATTCAATTATACGAAAACCATCAAACTTATTCAAATTCAAAAAAATGCAATCACAACGAGAAATCGAAGATTCTGGAGTAAGTCCAAGCTTCAGTTGTTACTCTTCCGATAGTTTAACATCTAAGGCAGTCGCCAAGGTGATGGAAGAACAACTGGCTGAACCATTTAACGAATTTGGTGTTATCAATGAAGATGATTTCGAGTTTTCATTCGAAGAAGTTTCTCATAAAGATATGGATTCAAGAAGCTGGCAAGTTTATCCTGTTTTCAACCGCGATCTAGATCATGAGGTTAAATCAAAAGATGAGAAGATTGATGTATCTGTTTCGATTACTAGTCCATTACGGAAACTATTCATAGATGAAGAAATTGTATCTTCTTCGTATTCATCGTCAGAGTCAGAAGAAGCTGACTCTGACATTGAATTGGAAAATATAACTTCAGGAACATTTTGTGTATGGAGGCCAAAGGCGGAAAGTGGATCATCTTCACCTGCAATAACAAAATGTAAGAAAAGTAGTTCAACTGGATCTGGATCAAGAAGATGGAGTATCCGATATTTGCTCAAGCGGAGCAACAGCGAAGGTAAGGAGCAGCCTATGGTGTCTTTAGTTTCGAAACAAAAACGAAGTTCTGGTGAGGTTTCGAAAGATGTGGCCCGGTTAAAGGGAAAGATTCCTGCTCATGAAATGTTTTATGTTCAAAGAAGAGCCGAAAAAGAAATTGTTAACAGAAAATCGTTTTTACCGTATAGGCAAGATCTAGTTGGGTTATTTGGAAATGTTAATGGGATGGGGAAAATGCTACCATTCTAGAATTATTATAATTAGCTTTGTTTGGTTAACTACCAGTGGCTTTGTGGTCTAGTGGTAGAGACTTAAGAAGTTAAGTGAGCCACAAGTGAGAGTAGTACCGGGTGGGTGACCTACCGGGAAGTCCTCACTTATGGACCATAAGCTCCACTGGTACCATCCCTCCACCGCAAATGCTCAGATTGACTGGTCAGTGAGGGGCTTTTCGGAAAATAGCCTGGGTTTAAAGCCCACCCTCCTGATAAGTACAGTCACTGGGACAGGTGCTCATTGCCTGGGGCCGGGTCCTTGGGGGAGGGTCCGGTTGGCATCCTTAGGATGCATGGGACCAGGGTGATCCCACCGATCTTCACCTTTTTCGGAGCTTTGTTTGGTTAACTGTAAATATGTATTAACGAGAGATTAGAGAGTTTTGCGGATACTGTAAGGCTTTAACTTTGAGAATGACATAATCGGCTTTAATTGTGTTAATAATTGCTACCCTTCTTTTGTTCTTACGAATTCAAGTTTGATCGATCCGAGAAATATGAACTCTGGATATACAAATCCAAATGTTCTAGCTTTAATCTAAGTTCGATTTGAGCTCAACTTGGAGTTCAATAAAATTCACCTAGAACAACTCAAGTTCAATTCTTTAAATGTGTGTATACGTACCCAATCTTTGTAGTCGAACTTGAGTCATCAAAACCAAGTATTTTAAAAATATAGAGACGTTTGGTAACCATCCGTATCAAATACAAAAAGACAGTAAATAGCGTAACATGTTCCAAAGCATATATAGCCTCGTAAAAAAGGTTGCTTCCCACACAGCTCACCTTGCGGATTTGCTGGTTATATATTATACCCTTCTAGAATGTCAGCTACGGAGTATCTTTAATTATTAGTTCATACAGTGTTGCAAAACAAGGCCTACAAGGCCGATTAATCACCGATTAGGTGCTACTGGGCCACCTACCTTGCCGATTTGTGTAACTGGATCAAACAAATCGGTCAATGGCGGTCAATGACTTTTAACGGTGGTCAAACTTGTCGAAAACTTTTAATCTCATCGGAAATACCCAAAACTTGTCTTGAGCAAGTTTTAATCAATTATTTTATGTTTTTATCTATTACAAAATGATTTTCAAGGAAAGTCCTGTCTATAGTACCCAAATCTCGCCGGAAATACCCAAATCTCGCCGGAAATACCCAAAACTTGCCGAAAATGCCAATCCGATTAATCACCGATTAATCCCACCTTAACCGATTACAAGTTACAGGGGGGTCGACCGCCCGACTACCGATTTACGATTTTTGCAACCTTGGTTCATACTATGTTTTCTTGATCATGAACGAATTCATGTTAAGGCATTTAGTATTTCCACATCATTATTTTATTTAATCTCCATTCAGATATGGATGACTTTTTCTAGAACTTAGCTGAAAAAGTTGCTTGACCGAGTTTCGTATTCAATACATATATACCAAGCCGCCGAGGTAATCTGCTAACAAATTTGGCCTCCACAAACAAAATGTCCCAGAAGGAATAACTTCCATATCATCCGTATCTGATTCTGATGATGAAGAATCCGAAGAAGATACAAAATTTTCATCAATGCATAGTTTTCATAATGGACTAGTATTGCAATTAAGAGAAAATGAAAAATGAAGTATTATTGAAGTGGGAAACTTGTGATCAAATGACCACTTACCCAGTATTTATAGAAAGCAGTTTTGGTGGAAAAGTTGGTTATTCAATTAACCACACTTTGAGCCGCTTTGACCAAAATAGTTAAACTACAACTAAGCTATCATTACATCTTTGAGCTACATTACAGACTTGATATTACACATAAAACTATTGTATTAAGCTATTACATCCAACTATAAGTTGTTGCACCTTGTTGCATCCTCTACTATATCTTGTTGCAAGTCTTCAAGCACTGTGTGTGATGAATGTAGCTTGTGGACATAGCTGTGGTAACTGAAGCAGCTATATGTCCATTACCCCTGCAAGTTGGCAGTGTGTATAGATCACACATGTCAGACTTGGAAATACAAGCTTGATAGGGAGATCTGCTAAGCCCCTTAGTAAGAACATCAGCAACTTGAGCTTTTTTTGGAATGAAGGTTGGGAAAATGATGACTGCCTTGATCTTATCTCTCACACGAATGACAATCAATCTCTATGTGTTTTTTCCAAGCATGTTGTACAGGATTAGAAGCTAAAGCAATAGTAGATTGGTTGTCACACATGATGGTAATGGGTCTGGTGATAGGGACATGAAATTCCATGAGAAGACTTTGTAACCATGTCAACTCACAAGTACAATCAGCCAATGCTTTATATTCCGCCTCAGTGGAACTCCTTGACACAACTGTTTGCTTCTTATATTGCCAGGAGATCAAACATGGACCTAGGAAGATGCAAAAACTAGTGACATACCTTTTATTGACTGGACAGCTTGCCCAGTCATTATCACAGTATGCTTGGAGCTTTAATGGACAATTAGTTGAGAAATGTAGGCCTTGCCTAGGACATATTTTGATATACCTTAAGACCTTAATGAGAGTATCAAAGTGTGGTTTCCTTGGAGCATGACTGAACTGGCTAAGACAGTGTGCATCATATGAGAGATCTGGTCTAGTAGTGGTTAAGTAGAGAAGTTTTCCAACTAGATCCCTATATAATGAAGCATCTGGTAATGGATCTCCATCTTCATCATTTATCTTGACAAAGAGGATCAACAGGAATATGAGATGGCTTGAGGTCAAGTACTCCTGCTGTATGAAGGAGCTTAAGTGAGTACTTCCTCTGTATCATAGTAATTTATTTGTTTCTAAGAAACTCAATACCAAGGTAGTAGTTAAGTTATCCTAGGTCTTTAATACTGAATTGTTGGTCCAATTGTTGCCTGAAGTATGAAATAAGTTGACTGTTATTGCTACATAGGAGAATGTCATCAACATAGATGACTGGGGCAAGGAATTTTGCACCTTTGTTGTAAACTAGGAGTGAAGTGTCCGCATAACTCTGTTCAAAGCCCAGTTTGAGTAGGAAAGTAGTGAGTTTGGTGTACCATTGTCTCTTAGCTTGTTTCAACCCATAAAGTGATTTCCTAAGTTTGCTGACAAGATTTGGAACCTTGGGATCTATTTTGTAACCTTGAGGTAGGCTCATGTAGACTTCCTCATGTAAATCCCTATGTAAGAAAGCATTGTTGATGTCAAGTTGAGCTATATGCCAATTGTGATGGACTGCAACAGCTAAGAAAGTCCTTACTGTACCCATCTTGGCAATTGGTGCAAACGTCTCAGTGTAATCAACCCCTTGTTTCTGAGTATATCCCTTGGCCACTAGTCTTGCTTTGAACTTCTCAATTGTCCCATCAGTTTTGCACTTGACTTTGAAGACCCATTTGCAATCAATAGGTAGCTTATGTGGTAGTAATGAAGTGACCTCCCAAGTTTGATTAGCTTCCAGTGCCTGCAGTTCTTTATACATAGCATCTATCCACCTAGAGTCTTTTAAAACTTGAGTATATGACTGCGGTTCCACAATGTTATTGATGGTGATGTCTTTTGGTTGGTGAATGAATGTTGTTATAATTTATGTATTTTGAGTGATGGAATTTGATGATAGAGTGAACACTATGTTTGATCTTGTGTAATTTGTAATGGAAGTCTTTGAATTTAAGTGGTATGTTGGTTTGTCTTGTGGATTTCCTTGTTGGTGGAGGAATGGGTGTTGTTGGAGGTGTTAGTGGTGATGGTATAGAGTGATCTGATTCAGTATGCGTAGGATGTGGAGAGTTTGGTTCAGTCTGTGTTGGTGAAGGTGTGAGTTGTTCTTCTTGAATATGTGGTTCAGTGATAGCCTCATTTAGTATTGGTGTCTCAGGTTGATTGTATGGTGATGGTATAGGTTTTGATGAGGGTGAATTGGTGGTGTTGGTGTTTGGTTCAGGAGATGAGATTGTAGAAGGGATATTTGGGATAGGATAGAAATCAAATGGTCTAGCTGTATTGGTTGTAGTTAAGGTAGGTGAGGTTTTGGATGGTTGTTGGTGAAATTGGAATATGGATTCATTAAAGTGGACATGTCTGCTTACAAATGTCTAGTGTGTTTGAAGGTTGTATAGGATATAGCCTTTTTGTGTTGTGGGATAACCAATTAGGACTGATGGAATAGACCTTGCAACAAAATTTTCAGGTGTATGATCATGTGCATATGCTTGAAATCCAAATATTTTGAGATATGAAAGTGATGGTGGTGTTTTGTAGATGATTTCATATGGACTTTTGTTATGAAGTGGTTTGGATGGAAGTCTATTTATGATGTAGGAAGCAGTTAAGATAAAGTCTCCCTAAAAGTGTATTAGAAAATTTTCTTGAAATCTTATAGCTCTAGCAACCTTAAGTAAGTGTTTGTGTTTTCTCTCAACCCTTGCATTTTGTTGTAGGGTATAAGGGCATGATGTTTGATGGATAATTTCTTGTTGTTTGAAAAAGTCAGTGAGTGTTTGATTTAAGAATTCTGAACCATTATCACTACTTATAGTTTTGATTTTGATATTAAAGTGAGTCTGTACAAAGGAGTGAAACATCTTTATATGAGAGATTATGTGGTGTTTGGTTGGCATTAAGTACATCCAACTATTTCTTGAATGATGATCAACAAGTGTTAAGAAGTATTTACAGTTGTGTAAAGTTGTGTGTTTGTAAGGTCCCTATACATCTTCATGTACTAAATTAAACAAATTTGCAGCATGGGATTCACTGATTTGAAAAGAAGAAGCATGTTGCTTAGCTAAAGGGCAAATTGTACAAGAATTTGAAGGTATTTTACATGTGGAAGGTAAGGAAATGGATTTTATTTGCTGTAAGGTAGAGTAAGCTAAGTATCCAAACCATGCATGCCAGAAGTGATGGTTGCTATTGTTGATTGAAAGTGTGAGTGATTGTGAGGTAGGCTTTTCCTGTTTGATGCTATATAGACCCTTACAGAGGTTTTCATGTGCAATCCTCCTGTGTTGGTCATGAAAATGGAGTGAATAAGATAGATAGTGGTAGGTGTGCACCAAGTTTACTAATTGAGAGTAGGTTATAAGAGAATGATGGTATGCATAACACATCATGTAGTGTGATATTGGCATTGATATAGAGTGAACATATTTGTCTGACTTGGGTGTGTTGGCCATTTGGGAGAGTGACATAGATAGGATGTTTGCATAATCAAACATTATGCATAGAGGTTAATGTTATACAGATATGGTCCATGGCACCACTGTCAACAACCCAAAGATGTATTTGATTAAGCATGATAGAGCCAACTAGTCTATAAGTATTGCAAGTAATATGGGTAATTATGAGTCTAGGTATACCTGCAGTGCCAAAGTCAGTTGCCTCTTTTGTGTTTTGCTGCATTAACATCATCATTTGATTGAGTTTATTTTGCAACTGATCCATCCTTGCACTCATTGCTGCATCCTTTAATTTTGTAGTACTTGGCACATTTGCATCAACCCCTTGTCTAACTGTCATGTTCACAAATTTGTTTCCTGAGTGGTTTTGTGTAGTCTGTAAGGGTGTTTGCAATTTCCACATATAACCCCTTTTCTAAAATTGCCCCTTCTTGGTACAACTTCTCTGTAATTGTAACCTCTTGTAGATGAAACCAGAACCATAGTTTCTCCCAAACCTTGTGTTACCATAGTAAAAGCTCCTGAGTTGTTTGAGTGTGTGGAAAGTGCAACTGAAGGTGTAGTGTTGAGTATGTTGCCTTCTCTTTGTTTCTCCGCTTGCCTAATCATGTTGTATGCCGTAGCAACAGTAGGCATTGGATTCATGAGGAGGATTTGACCCCTAACATTTGCATAACATTCATCCGAACCCATAAGAAACTGAATCAACCTTTTCCTTTGATCTCTTTCACCATTGATTCTGCCATTTTCACAAGTACATGCACTGACACATAGATATGGAGCTTCTAGTGAATCAAACTCATCCCAAAGACCTTTCAGTTTGTGATAATAGATCTCAATAGTCAAATTGCTTTGTTTCAACTCCACTGAATCATTTTTGATCTAATAAATCTTGTGACCATCCAATTGAGAATAGTGTTCTTGTAATTCATTCCATATATCACAGGCAGAATTGACAAAACTGAGTGGATTACTAATCTGCTCATTGATTGTGTTCAAGATCCATGATATAATCATATTATTGGTTATTTACCAAAGATCCCTTAGGTTTGAGTTGATCCCGGGCTCTTCAAACTCACTAGTAACAATCTTAAGTTTGTTCTTTGCATTGAGGGCTATCATCATGGATCTTTTCCAAGATCCATAGTTGTCTGAACCTGTGAGCTTCTTTGATATGAGGATTAGACCTGGATGGTCATTTTGATGTAAGAATAGTGGATGGTTGAAGTTGATTTCATCATTTTAAGAGGTTTCTGAGTTTCCCGACATTTTTGAGATTTAAAGTTTTTGTTGAACTTTGTGATGAATTGAGTTGAGATATGTATTCTTGGTGTTATTGTGATCAAGCATATGTTGGTTTTATTGAATTTGGTGATGAAAATGGTGGTTTATGAAAGATTGTGTTGGTGAAAAGTTGTTATGATGATCGGAGTTAGTTACAAGTGGTGGTAGTTAGTTACTGGTGGCGGAGTAAGGTGCTGGTGGTGGTTGAGCAGGGTAGTTCTGCTCTGATACCATATTGCAATTGAGAGAAAATGAAAAATGAAGTATTTGGAAGTGGGAAACTTGTGATCAAATGATCACTTACACAATATTTATACAAAGCAGTTTTAGCAATATGGGTTAGTATTGTGATCTTATTGTTTATAAACCCTAGTGTCTAAACTAGGGTTTTACTCATTTAGTTGTGAAGATCAGATGTTATATTTTTCTTGTTACTTTCTGCGTGAACTTTGTAATTAGGGTTTCATGATGTCGGATTTAGGAGAGTCGAATAATAGTGTACCACATTCTGTGGGTTTGGAAAACGTTGGTAATATTGATCTTGCTGAACTTAACGCACGTACGCAAGTGGCTACGGAGTCTACTAATGAACCTCATGTGGAGACGGTTCCACAACTTTCGAGCTTCAATGTTGCTTGTCAATCACAAAATTTTGGAACAAGTTATGATGAATATCCTGGTAACAGTGGGAATGAAGCTGAGCCAAGTCTTGATCTGGTTGTTTTGGCGGCGTGTAAGAATTTTGAAGAGGCTATGCGTGGTGTTAAATTAATGAATGCGGAGAATGCTTCTATATCGTCTCCCAAGGTTCAAATTGCGAAGCCGGTTTTATATGCGGGTGTTACGTCCAATGATTCTACGAAGCACAAGCCTAATTTTCGTAGGTTGGAATGTAGTAACAAGTCTAATGAGGTGGATCTCTCCGTTCCTATGAAAGTAGTGGAGGAGGTAAACTTTAAATTTGAGAATACTCTTTATGGTTATTTTCTTGGTAAACGTATTGCTTTTCCGGTCGTTGATTATTATGTTCGTAATACGTGGGCCAAGTATGGTATTCAAACGGTTATGATGAATGCTAAGGGTTTCTTTTTATTTAAGTTTTCCACTCGTAAAGGTGTTGATGATGTTCTTGAAAACGGACCGTGGATGATTAGGAATGTGCCATTTATTCTTAAAACTTGGACGTTGAATACTAATATGCTTAAAGAGGATTTGACTAACATTCCGGTGTGGGTTAAATTTCATGATGTTCCTCTTGCTATATTCTCTGATGATGTTCTTAGTCTCCTTGCTACATTGATTGGTACTCCAAAAATGCTAGATTCTTACACTAGTCAAATGTGCTTGGATTCTTGGGGCCGCAGTAGTTTTGCTAGGTGCTTGATTGAAGTTCGTGCAGATAAGGCTCTTCGGGAAAGACTCACTGTTGAGATACCCCTGCCGGATGGATCGGGTTCTACTATTGAAAAGATCCGGGTTGAATATGAATGAAAACCACCAAGGTGTGATACGTGTAAACAGTTTGGTCATACGTTGCTTGACTGTCCTAAATCTGTTCCATCACCTACTCAGCCTACACAGAGTGTTATTGATGGTTTCCAAACTGTCAATAACAAGACTAAGGGTACGAATGGTGGTCCAAGTGTTCCTGGTAAGGGAGGTTTTACTAAACTTGGTGCGGGGCCTAAGTTCCGGTATCAACCTAAAGCGCCTCCCCTAACCCCAAGCAGGTTGATAATTCTAAGAAGAAAGCCACCAAAGTGGCTAGCACGAGTGGGACGACGATTGCTACATCTAACCCGTTTGATGCACTTAATATGATCGATATTGATGAATCTGGTACTCCTACTGATGTAGTGGATTATGGTTGTTCAATGGAAGCTAAGGAGGTTGGGGATCTTAAGACCGGGAATGTATCATAAGAACCGCTTGTGAGTGATTCAATGGAAGCTAACGAGGTTGGCCCTACCCCTATTGTTGAGAAAATTAGGGAGCTTGAAAAGCTTCTTATTGATGGGAAAGCTACTCTTGTTGATGATGATGGTAATCCTATTAAAAAGGTTGATTATCCAGGTAAAAAGGATTTTCCGTCTACTTCATCTATTAAGAGGGTTAACCCATTCTTTAAGGTGGGAGAGATTGTTGACTCGAATAGTGATGATGAGGAGGTTGTGAATACGTTTGATGAGTCAATTAACCTCTTTGGTGGTGGTCATGATCGTGAAGATGATTATGATGACTATGATTATGATGGCTATGCGGATCAGGTTTACGATCTTTCAAGGAATTTGGATGCTTATTATGACACGTATGGTATCAAGATCCAAGGCCTTGGTAGGAAGTAATTTTGTTTTCAGAGGAGTCAAATGTTATCTTTTGAGTAGTAGTTTGTTTTCTTATATAGAGAATAGGAAGTATCTTGTTATGTAAGCTTTCCGCCTATGTAACGGGTTGAGATATGGGATTCACTCATAACCTTTATACTTAAACGATTTTGGAGTAATATATTTACCGGGTCTTTGACCTTTTACCCAAAAAATACAAAGCAGTTTTGGCGGCAAAGTTGGTTATTCATTTAACCACACTTTGACCCGCTTTGACCAAAATAGCTAAACTACAACTAAGTTATCACTACATCTTTAAGCTACATTACAGACTTGATATTACACATAAAACTATTGTATTAATCTATTAAATCCAACTATAAGTTGTTGCACCTTGTTGCATCCTCTGCTACATCTTGCTGCAAGTCTTCAAGAACTGTGTGAGATGAATGCAGCTTGTGGACATAGCTGTGATAACTGAAGCAGCTATATGTTCATTAACCAGTGATTGAATCACATAAATAAATCTTCTCAGTAAGAATTTGATACTTTGTTGAGTAAGCTAGGATGGTTTGGTAGCAAAGTTTATTTATAGTGTTTTCTATCATCTTCGTTTCTCTAATTAACTTTGTCATAGCTTAGGAAATGGGTTATGTCATTAGTTTAATATAGCAAATTATTAAAATTGTTCTTTTCTTTCCTAGCATTTATCGAATACTATTTGCTAGTGGAAATAAATTATTTTTTGAAATATTAATTTATTTACTAAATGTTAACTTGTTCTTTTCTTGCTTAACATGTAATTGTGCTTGTTATTTTGTGAGCCTAGTGCACCTATTATTTCATAATACTAGTTATCACTACAACATCGACCAGTTTCCCCAGCGACACTTGGGGTCTTTCCCAAGCGACCTGTCGCTGGGGATTTGTTTCCCCAGTGACATGTCGCTGGGGAATCGTCGCTGGGGAAACCTCGTCAGGGATTGTATCCCCGACGATAATCCCCGGCGACGACGTGGGTCCCACTAATTTTTCAGTCAAAGAAGTAGTGCCACGGTGGCATATTATCCGCAGCGACATGTCGCTGGGGAATCTTCGAGTTAAGCTAAAGTGATTAGCACGCCTAACTAAAGCTAACGTTAATTTCCAATTATCCCCAGCGACATGTCGCTGGGGAAAATATGTTTATATGTTGACAAGTCAACGAATAAGCATAGTATCCCCGGCGACATGTCGCTGGGGAAACTATGTATTTTCGTTAACTTGTCAACGTTTAGTGGGTATTATCCCCGACGACAAGTCGCCGGGGAAGAGTCTGCAATTTTTTTTTAATACAGCCTGCACAGCAGGCGATTTCCAGAATTTTTCCAGAAAAAATCTACCAAATAAACCTATACCAAAACCTGTTTAGACTCACAACAACTTGTACCAAAACACAAATACAATATAACGGATCAACGCAATACAAATACATCACAACTTTTACCAAAACCGAAAGATAATAAAGTTAAATCGTCCAAAATCCGAATAAGTCTACAAAACGTTGCTTCCTAGTCATAAACAGGGCTTAAAAGTCAATATTCAACATGATAGATAGGGAAACAAGTGTTTAAATGTCGCCAAGATGAACCTAATAATATATAACACAACTACCTAAAGTACTAATGTAGCATACTAATAATATATAACACAACTACCTCTCGTCGTCGTTATCCTCATCATCGCCACTCTCCTCGTCATCACCACACCCGCCACTCCCGCTAGTACCACCCGACTCAAACTCCTTAAACATATCCGAGTATTTGGCGTCGCTTCTGAAAAGACTCATCATAAAGTCTACCTTTCTATGCATGCTCTTGAGCGACTTGTCGGGGGCGGGCATACTTGGCCTGGATGTGGCCCGTGATGGCAATACCCGACCCACACCGGGAATATGCCCACGAAGCTTACCCCCTCTTGCCAACGCATTGATCTCATCCTCCGTGTACTCACCCGTAGCCTCAAGCCTTTTCATCTCCTCCTATGTAGTGACAAAAACACAAGATAGTAAATATATTAGTCGGGTTGCTACATTATTTCTCGATAATTCATTAAAGTGTGTTTTGAAACAAAACTTACATATATGCGGTGGTCCTCATCCTTAGGGAATACCCCGTAAACAGTATGTGTTCGCCAGAAGGTGTCAATGAGTGAAGGGTACTCCTGAGTGTCTGAGGCCTGCCTCTGTACATACACACGCATATAAGATGAAACTAATTAAAAACGACAAATCACAACACACCAAAGCATATAATCAGATATATATGTATATATGCATGTAAAATAATTATAATGTTTATTACCATCTCATCTCGAAGGCGAGCCAGCAATCGGGATCCCTGTCGAGATAGGACCAGGCTCTTTTGCCGGTTTAGCCGATTTTGAGCGGCTCGAGCAAGGTTCTTGGGATCATTCCAAAACTTAATGTACCTATCCCACTCAGCCGCTGTAATCTCCTCGGGACGTGCCCGCCTGATCGCTTCCACATCGTAAGTGCCGGTGGTGGGGTCTGCCTTCCAATGCTTGGCCTTGAAAGAAACCTTCTTGGTATTGTAGGCTTTTTGCAAGTGCATGTTGATGCCTTAGTAGATCTCTGTCCAACAGGAGGATTCCATGTGCGGCCTGAGGTCAAACAAGGTCTGCAATCATATACAACAAAACGAAAACAGAGTTAGAGATATAATTTATATATTTATTTAAATTTGTTTATTTATTTATATGATATAAATAAATAAGCGAATTTAGATAAATATACACAATTAAATAAATGAACACGATAATTAAATAAACATAAAAGGATAACTGACCCCAATATTTGAAATGATCGCCGCCTTCCGCTCCTTTGGGACCTTCTCCCAAGAAGGGTAGTAAAACGGCACACTCCTAACGACCTCCCCGATGTAGTTAGACCAGTGAGCCGCATGGGGACCGAGAGGGTTAGGGTTTGTTTGTCACCCACATCAAAATTGATCGAGACGGGGCCTTTATCTTCTGCGATTGCCTTTAGCGAAAGGTTCCAGGTCTTGTCGCTGGTATTCAGCCTGCCCGCTCCCCTGCCGCCCAAATTGGGCTTTTGTTTACCTTTGCCTGCAAAATCAAGTTAGTGATAAAGTCATAAAAATTCAAGGCAAGAAAGTTCAATATATGTATCAAATTTATGCTTGTATTACAATAATCCAGAAATTCTTACCTCGGTTAATGAAGCAACCCCCACAACCGGTGGGTACGCGGTCTGGAGGGGGACGATCCTCACCGCCACCGTCACCACCCTGGGACCGTGCAACATCTGCTGACGGCATCTGTACAAGTACAATTAGCATAACATATAGAAATTCATGAACAAAATAATATAAGCATGCACACATCCAAATACATACACATCCAAATAAATATACACATTTAAACAATCCACAACAATTTCATTCATTCATTCAAATATATAAGTGTATTTTGCAAGTTACAACTCAAGATCAATCTTCTTCTTCACTAGAATAAACTTTCTCAACACCATCATCATCAACATTGATGAGGTCTTCAACATCAAAATCTGCTAAATCATGAGGAAGGGCGTGTTCATCATCAATAATATCATCGTCTTCGTCAGGAACATCAATGATATATGGCGGTGCGTCAACCACCGTTGATTGACCATCTATATGCAAGGTCGCATTATCCAAGTCATTCAAACTAGTAGAAAGTGGGAGATCATATAAGTTGTCGAAATGTATAAAATCAGGATCGTCCTCTACCACGATGACACCCCCGTCGGAAAACTTTTTATGATTAACATGTTCGACGACCTTCCGGTGGGGTTTGGTCTTATCTTCAAGGTAGAAGACTTGTTTGACTTGTGTTACGAGAATGTATTGGTCATCTTTAAATGCCTCACGCCTGCAGTCGACGATTTGTGTCATGTTGTTTCTAAAGACAAGTTTTTTGACTTTACGTCCTTTGTTGCTAGTGTCGAACCACTTAACTCGAAACAACGCAACTTTGAACAACAAATACTTAAACTCGAGGATTTCTTGAAGCTGGCCATAATACATTTCTCCGTCACGGCCAGGCGAACAAATGCCGCTGTTTTGAGTTGTGCGACGTTCATCGCGGTTGTGCACGACATACCTCGCACCGTTGACTACGCAGGAGTTTACTGAGATTGGATTCCATGATGGTCCATTAGCCAAAGCGAATAACTCGCTGGTTGTGCTAACCTCTGGGTCTTGGTCATTGTCTACGTGACATTGACGGATCTATGAAGAAGATAGGATTAGATAGAGAACACAAAATATGATATTATTATTTTTACAGTTAAGTACACAAAATAAGTCTTAAGTTTACCTGCGACCCAAACCAGTCGGGGAATTCTTCTTGCATGTCTTTGTTAGGAAATAAACTAAAAAACGTTCATGGTATTAGAATAAGTCGTCGAAATGATAAGTTAAGAAAAAGAAGTTTCAAAATAAAAAAAAGCGTACCTCTTGAACTGGGACCGGTACGTGTCGATCTCAGGACTGTTGTCAAGTACATACCATTTCACTTTTTTTAACTCTTGGGCATCAAACCTAATAAATGACCGTAAACCAATCGGTTTACATACCGATCGAAACACCTGAAACCGACACGTTGGGGGAGGGGGTCCACATTACGGTCGGGACGATTAAATTTCGTGGTAACATCCCGAAAATAATGAGAACTAAAAGTCAATGCTTCTTCAACAACATAACCCTCCGCAATCGAACCTTCCGGCTTAGCTTTATTTCGAACATAACCTTTTAGCTTCTTCATGTATCTTTCAAATGGATACATCCACCGGGGGCGAATAGGCCCGCCTTCAAGAGCCTCTATAGGTAAATGGATAACCAAGTGAACCATAATGTCAAAGAAAGCAGGAGGATATATGAGCTCAAGCTCGCACAGAATATCGACCACCTTGATCTGAGCTTTCAACATGTCATCCTCCATCAAAGTTGCAGAGCAGATTTGCTTAAACAAGGAACATAGCTCAATTATTGGTTTTGCAATCTTATCGGGCAAGTAATTTTGAAGTCCGTAAGGAAGTAAACGTTGCATCATTATATGACAGTCATGAGACTTCAGGCCCGTTATATTGGTATCATTATCGGTTACTTTGTGCTTGAAGCATGATCTGAACCCATCTGGTAGTTTAACTCCTTTGATGTACTGACAAAACTTTTTTCGGTTCTCTGGTGTGAAAGAATACGCAGCCTGAGGCTTCAAGCACTTCCCGTTTTTGGTTTGGTCGAGCCACAAGCCACTTCGAATGCCCAACATTTGCAAGTCTTGTCTTGCCTTGGCGGTGTCTTTAGATTTATCATTCATTAACAAAGTGTTCAAGATGGCCTCCAACACATTTTTTTCGATATGCATGATGTCTAAATTGTGTCTTAGTGAAAGAAAAAACCAATACTTAAGCTCGTAAAAAATAGACCGTTTAGTCCAGTTAAGCTCGACATGAACATTGCGTTTTTTCTTCACACCTCCATAACTCGGATGTTTACCCTTCACACGCGTTGGCAATCTATCAAGTTGAGCCAGGATTACATCCCGGCCAAATTCTTCAGGAGGATTTGTGTTATCGGTTTGGCCATTGAATTCAAGTGAAAGCCTCCATTTATGGGGCTTCGTTAAGAATCTTCTGTGGCCAACATAAGTTGTTTTGCGTAACACACGAACAGATGGAGTGTCTTTATTACACGTAGGGCATGCCTTGTAACCTTGCCCACTCCACCCAGACAAACTACTTCGAGCAGGAAAATCATTGATGGTCCATAAAACCATCGCTCTAATATTCAACTTCTGGCCTGAAGCAACGTCTATAGTCTCGACACCTTTCCGGTCCCATAAAACCTTCAGGTCCTCAATCAAAGGCCTCAAGTAAACATCAATGTCCTTGCCCGGGGATTTAGGGCCAGGAATTAACAACGTCAGCATAAAAGAACTCTCTTTCATACATAACCACGGAGGCAGATTGTATGTTGTCATATCACCGGTCACATGATGTAGGCCTGACTAAGGTTGCCAAACGGATTGAAACCATCAGCAGCCAACCCTAGTCGAACATTTCTTGGTTCTTTTGCAAAATCTTAATACTTGGTGTAAAATTTCTTCCATGCTCCACCATCAACCGGGTGTTGCATCTTACCGGGCTCCGTACACTTTCCAGTAGCATGCCAAATCATATCCTTTGCAGTGTAACTAGACTTGTACAAACGTTGTAGTCTAGGAATGATAGAAAAGTAACTCAACACCTTCTTAGGAACTTTCTTCCCCGGCGTGTTACTGTCTTTCCATCTACTCGTATTACACACCAGACAAAAATCCAAATCTTTGTTCTTGTCTCCCCGAAATAAGCAGCAATCGTGTTCACAAGCATGTATCGACTCGTACCCTAACCCAATCGTTTTAAATGTCTTCTTTATTGCATAGTATGATGGTGGGAGCTTGAATCCTTTACTGATGGGAAATACATTTTGGAAAAACTCTAACATTTCATTAAATATAGAATCAGTCAATCTACCTTTAGCCTTAAAATAGGTAAACTTTGCCATAGAGTCTAATCGAGTCACATAGTCACAACTAGGGGTACAACTCCTCGTTGGCACTGTCATATAACTCTTCAAACTCGTTACGTGTAGCTTGAGTCGGTTCGTTACTTGTCTCACCAATATCTCCTTGAGTTGGTTCATTGTGTTCATTATTCGGAGGAATATAACTAAGATCATTAATTAACGCTGTCATGTCACTCATCAGAGGTTGTCTTGTGTTATCTATTACTGGCGGTGGCATAGGTGGAGCCGGTTCACCGTGTTCCACCCATATTTTATAACGTGGGTCCCACCCTTGTCTCATAATGTGGTCTGAAAGGTGTTTGATGTGTACCCATAATATATTTCGACAAGACTTGCATGGACATCTTATTTTCCCGGCACTATTCACTAACGGCTTGCAATGATCGACGAATTTTTGAAGACCGATAAAAAATAATGGTTCATGAAGCTGTAAAACTGTCCAAGTCTTATCATCGAATGCCATAACTGTGTTTTAACGATACATTTAGTTATTATATGCAACTTGATTAAACACATTCAAACAAGGAATACCAGATGTTTTGTTCACCTAGTGCAACTATGGAAGGCAATCCTAACCCACTCTTTGAATGATTCGTCTCATATATGAATGCGTATAACCGATTTACTATTTGAGAAAATTTCGGCAGCATTTCCCCTCAACTCCCCAAATATGTGTTTAAAGACATATTCATAGAAGTAAAGGAGAAACACTATCGAAATCATCTCAAATAGTAAACCAATTATACGCATTCATATCCTAAATGAGACAAAACATTCAAAAAGCAGTCCCAAACGGGGGACTTTCCGAAATTAATTTCTAATAAATTAATTTCGGACGGATTTTCTATAGGATGATTAATTTTAGACGGCGATTTTCCAAAATTAATCACTAAAATCCTAAAACATTCCTAAAGGGTTCAAACGGCTCATATCAACAAAGTTTTAAGGTAATAACACAAAGAAAACAAACAGCTTATATCAACAAAGTTTTATCATTGACAACTTATTATAATTATAAACGAGCACATTTCAAGGCAATTCAACTAATAATAACTATAAACTAACAAAATTTAAACAATAAACATTCCCCAGCGACATGTCACCCGGGATACCAAAAGGAGAAAAAAAAATTATAACATACCTTGGCTGTGGATTCGGCTCGTTGTCGGCTCGGTTGTGGACTCGGCTCGTTCTCCTTCTTACTGCTGTCGCGTAACTGCCAAAATCAAAAAACAAAACTACTTAACAAAATTTTCTAATTAACAACTTCTTACAACAATAATAATCTTGTTTAACCAAATCATATTATAATTAACAAAATTAAAAAAATATTTATACAACCAAACCACCTGTGTCGTGTACGTCGAACCAAAAACAAAACTTATCACGCACCACCAATAATTAGAGGGTTAGAAAAAGAAGATATAGAATTATCATTTATAGGGTAAAGAAAAGAATTATGGTTTAGATGAGGAGGAGGTGCTCGTGTGCTCGTGTAACACCGGTTGTGGTGGGTAACGTTGAAGTGGTGGATGCGGTGGTGGTGATGGAGGTGCTCGAATTGTTGGTGATGGTTGATTTTATGGATGTGCTCGAATTGCTGCAAAAATCGCCAAGGGAGGAGAGGATAATTTTTATTTCGTTTTCTGCAGTGAAAGATGAACCAGATCTACTTTATCATAAAAAATTTTCCCCGGTGACAATCCCCGGCGACAAGTCGCCGGGGAAAGTTACTTTTTTGTCGTTTACCGTAATTGGCGCGATAACGAAATTTTTAGTGGGTGGGTATCCCCGGCGACATGTCGCCGGGGAAAATTAACTTAATTTTATTTTATCGTTAAAAATAATGGCATGTGTTGTTACGTTAAAGTCAACGAAGTCAAACTGAATCCCCGGCGACATGTCGCTGGGGAAACGTATATATATATATATTTTTAAAGTCAACGAAACTTAATGTTTAGCGATAAAAAAAATCAAATTCTATTTTTTAAAATTAACTTAATTTTATTTTATACGTAAACTTAATGTTTAGCAATAAAATTAAAAAGGATTTAGTTCACAAAATAGCAACGAACTTTTTTCAAAGCTTCGTTTTTGTACGTAAACTATAAAAAAAATATCATTAAATGCAACAAACTTTAATAAAGTGATTAAATATGCATATTTTGATGTGTTGTTACGTTAAAATGTCTATATTTGAACACTTTATGAAAATTCGTTTCATTTAATGATACTTTTTATAGTTCACGTGCCAAGATGAAAATTTGAAAAAAAAAGTTGTTAATCCTTCGTATATTTAAGGTAAAATTTCACGTATTATTTTATCTAAAACTATAACACAAGCAAAAATATTTAAGGTAAAAGTTGTCAAAGAAAGACTTAAAATGTCCACTTCTATTATGCACAAAATTAAAAAAAATCCCACTAACTACACTCTCAACCAATCAAATATCATCTCTTCCCACTAAAACTCAAATGTGGACATTTAATACGGAACGGAGGGAGTAGTATTTATTTATCATAAAAATTATTCCCATTAGATGTTCAACGGATGAATCGATATGTTAGGGTTGGACATTAGACATTCAACGGATGAGTCGATATGTTATGGTTACACATTAGATGTTCAACGGATGAGTCTATATGTTAGGGTTAGACATTAGACGTTCAACGGATGAGTCGATATGTTATGGTTACACATTAGACGTTCAACGGATGAGTCAATATGTTATGGTTACACATTAGATGTTCAACGGATGAGTCAATATGTTATGGTTAGACATTAGACGTTCAACGGATGAGTCGATATATTATGGTTACACATTAGACGTTCAACGGATGTTAAACAACCAAGTATAGGTGCGTTGGTATACATATCATGTTAAACGACCAAGTATAGGTGCATTGGTATACGTATCATGTTAAACGACCAAGTATAGGTGCATTGGTATACGTATCATGTTAAACAACCAAGTATAGGTGCATTGGTATACGTATCATGTTAAACGACCAAGTATAGGTGCATTAGTATACGTATCATGTTAAACGACTAAGTATAGGTGCATTGGTATACGTATCATGTTAAACGACCAAGTATAGGTGCATTGGTATACGTATCATGTTAAACGACCAAGTATAGGTGCATTGGTATACGTATCATGTTAAACGAGCAAGTATAGGTGCTATGGTATACGTATCATGTTAAACGAGCGAGTATAGGTGCTATGGTATACGTATCATGTTAAACGAGCGAGTATAGGTGCTATGGTATACGTATCATTATCATTATTATTATTATTATTATTATTATTATTATTATTATTATTATTATTATTATTATTATTATTATTATTATTATTATTTTTATTATTATTTTTTTTAATTATAACATCACTTTATTAAAAACTCAAAGGATTTACAAGAAATTAGTGGGAAGCCGCGAAACCAACTGGGCCTCCACTCCTCTAGCAATAGCGAAACTAATACGATTAAAAATATGAACCGCAGCACGAGCCCCAATATCTTGAGTCAAGGAGAAAAGTCTAATACGCTTTAGTAAGGTTACCGCCTCTTTCTCAAGTTCTCCAAAAGAAGAAAAAGAAAAGGGGAGGAACCCGTATCCAATATCTGCGCATTTAGCCTCATACTTGACACGTTTACGTCGTGCGGCCTCACTAACCGCACGCCCTGGCACAAAATTAAGCATCCCCGATTGCGTCAAAGGAGACGAACCTGTAAGATCAACACAAACATCACGCCCGCCATCCCAAGAATAAAGCAATATATCAGCCGGACGCAAGGGTCTGTCCATATCTCCATGAAGCCCAATATCCACCTCTTTACGAACAGAAATCCCGAACCGAGAGCATATATCAACAAGAACATCACGTACAATGTTATGCCGATGTTTAATGCCAACAATACCCGCACATGAAACTGCATGATCCCCATAAATATCTCCAGTAAAAACCCTAGAACATGCTGAGCACGGTACCTGAACAGTGAAAAGGGGAACACCCAGTCGATAACACAGCACACAACGATAAGTCCTGGCGTTCATTATTATTATTATTATTATTATTATTATTATTATTATTATTATTATTATTATTATTATTATTATTATTATTATTATTATTATTATTATTACTGGTCTCAACTTCCCACCAAAAAAATGGCGCCAAGAATTCCCACTAAAAATATGACGCCAAAACTTCCCACCAAAAGCTACCAGATCTGCTCTATATATCACATAAAGAAAACTTGAGATCTTATCCCACCAAAAACTATCAAATCTTATCCTCAAAACCACTCAACCTCACAACCTCTTATCTTCACACAAATTTCAAAACCAGAGATGGAGTCATTTAATCCTTTTATGTGTTCTTGTGGAGCAGGAAATATAAAATTAAGAACATCACATAGAGAACATTCATCTGGACGACAATATTATTCATATCCTCTGTTAAAGGTGAACAATCATACATTTCTTATTTATGTAAATATACAAATAATTGGGTTGTAATCTCTTATAACTTTCTTATTATGTAACAGCCTAGAAAAGATAATGGGTGCGGATATTTTATGTGGAAGGATGCATTTGACGAGTACTTACGAACAATCTGTTCTCAAGGTTTTGGATCTCCACCAACAGAGTGCTCGAGCTGCCATGAAAAAGATCTTAGGATAAACTTGTTGGAATCACAAAAACATGTGCTAGAGACAAGAGTAAGGTTGCTGGAGGCAAGACTTCAAATGGCAAGGATTCCTGACGACCACGCATGTCAGTCGGATGCATTACCTCGTGAGCTGTTAGGTGACATGGAAAATCTTCGTATGTAGTAGTAGTAGTAGTAGTAGTAGTAGTAGTTGTTGTTGTTGTTGTTGTTGTTGTTGTTCTTGTTGTTGCTGATCAAAGTAGTAGCTGTTTTTATAGTTGCTGTTGTTGATGTTGTTGTTCTTCTTGTAGTATGTATCTCTCAAGCATTTTGAATAAATCAAAGCACATGCTGGATTTGTAAAGCTGACCATGTTCTTAGTTAACTAGATTATGGTGTCCAAACACCCATTTTCCAATACTAAATTACATATGCTCAAATAATGAAACTGAAGAAACAATATCACATTTAACAAACACGAATTAAGAACCATATTAATTCATCATAAATTTAATATTTTTGTTTTTCCCATAGTTATATATCTACTCTGTTTCGTCAAGTCTCATCAATAACGTATATATATTTTTTGTTAAAGTCAACGAAGTCAAAGTGAATCCCCGGCGACATGTCGCAGGGGAAAATGTCCAATAGCATACAAATTTCGACAAAAAATTAACAATAATTACATACGTTTCATGTTACAAAAACTCGTTGACTAGCACGCATTGAACGGATTGTATGTGATAGACGTTGTTATTTTTATTACTTTTAGGATTAAAAAAACTATTAAATCAGACTGCAGATACAAGCTAGCTAGTAACTCAGAGATCGGATAATGTATCAGATATGTATCTCTTAAACTTGTAGTATCGCAATATCGCATCTCAACTAAAATTTAATATAAAAAATGTGAACTTAGATTTATAACTTACAAAAATTATTAATTAACGTATGTAGAAATTGTGGACGTATGGTCCGGACTGGGCCAGGAATGGGTCAGGCCCGGCATCAGCGGCCCACTCTACACCTAAACCCTAATCCATGCCTATATATACATGACAGGTTATTTCTAACAACTAAGATATATTGGCTACATCACGCCGATACTAACTTGACCGTCGGAGGTGGACCCCGGGGCTACGGCCTCGGGTCCACTCCTAACGGGTTCTCTTTGTTGACAGGTCTACTAGAGCTCGAGAAGACGACTAACGGCCAAGGAGAGTCGTTGAATCCAGTCCACGCCAGATTATGCTTCAACAGAAATATAAAATGAATCATGATCATTAATGCATTTCAATGGATGGGTTCCATCAGCTGGAAATTGCATGTGTAACTTATAGAAAGAAAAAAAGAAAGCCATGATCAATATCTCATCATGAAAATATTATTGATGTTGAATACTAAATGCGTTTATAAATTATAATGATCCAAAAAATGTAGACTAATATAAAAGTTTGTTGACATTCTAGAAGAGTATAACCAGAAAATCCACGATGACGAGTTTACGTGGAAATTTTCGTCCAAAAATACAAGTTGTGTGAGAAGCAAGCTTTTCTACGCGGCTAAATACTTTGGAAATAGGTTATACGTGTTGTTTAAAAAGAAATAAAATTAAGCCATACTCCGTAATACGGAGTATATTATACGTCTAAGGAAATGTTCTGAAAAAAGAAATTACGACTATATTTGTGTGTAGTATTTAATCTAGATGGTTACCAAACACCTTATATTCGAGAAAACTGTAATTCAATCAACCATTTTCAGTACCAAAAGTTAGCTATACACGTATAATGTGTTGAACTGGAGCCTATAAAAACATAACTTGAATTCCAAAAAAAGACTGTTAAGTTCTAAATGCTAATATATATGTGAATGAGGTGAGATCAATACAAAACACATATAATCTAAAGAACAAATCATAAGATCTCAACCATTCATCTTCTTTTCATCCAATGGATGAGATGAAAGAAAAAATTAACAAAGGAAGGGTAGAAATGTAATTCTATAAAAACCCAATTTCCACCATTTTTTAGAAAACAACATATCTTGCAAACGGTAAATCTTCAAGCTACAAAAAATACACCATTGCGACGAGAAAAAAATCATCTTTCTATTGATATGCACTTTTATATACTTTCGACGAACTTTTTTTTCAAAATTTCCGTCCAGAAAAATCCCACGGGATTCGTAAAAAGACGAACTTTTTTTTTCAAAATTTCCGTCCAGAAAAATCCCACGGGATTCGTAAAAGAATCCCACAGGATTCGTAAAAGAATCCCACGGGATTCGTAAAAAAATCTCACAGGATTCGTAAAAAGACGAACTTTTTTTTTTCAAAATTTCCGTCCAGAAAAATCCCACGGGATTCGTAAAAAGACGAACTTTTTTTTTTCAAAATTTTCGTCGAGAAAAATCCCACGGGATTCGTAAAAAAATCCTACGGGATTCGTGTAAAAAAATCCCATAGGATTCTTAAAAAGACGGACTTTTTTTTTCTCAAAATTTCCGTCCAGAAAAATCACACGGGATTCGAAAAAAAATCCCACGGGATTCATAAATAGACGAACTTTTTTTTTTCAAAATTTCCGTCTAAAAAAATCCCACGAGATTCGTAAATATAATCATACAGAAATTGGTCACATAATTTGTGATCATGAATATAACAACAAAATTCATTTCAACATGAATAAAATCAATATAATCATCACCTAATTGCATAAATAAAATCAAGCAAGGCAGCATGAAGCGTGATCAAATTGAACTCAGACTGAATGTACAAACCACTTTAACAATAAAATCAAATACTATACTTTAACAAACCACTTTAACAAAAAAATCAAATTGAGTTCAGACATGAACTGAAACCAATTAAGGCCTACTTATGCATAAATAACAAAATAACAAAACACAACTTGAATTGTTCATCTATTGGGCCATAGAAATTGATTCTTTTCTTACGCATAGAAATTGAATTGTCCATCTATTTGGCCATAGAAATAGATTAACCACAGATCCGGTCACCACGGATCCGGCCGCCACGAATCCCGTCACCCCCGCCACATTATGAGGCTGAGATTGATCGGTAAGTTGCAGCGAAGAACGATTGGAGCACCAAATCACGTTTTGATAGTGCTATTTCATCTCGAATGACTATTGTTTAACACTAATTTTGATCAATTTTGAATTGAGTAGTTAGGGTTTGTAATTTGGGGAAAACATTGTTAGTGAGAGTAAAGGATAGAGTGTGTGTGAAATGAAGAGATGGAATGAAATGAGTAAATGAGATTGGTGGAACCTACCCCTCTTAATTATGATTGATATTCCAAAAATACCCTTCTGTAAATTATTATATTAAAATGACAATTAATCTACACCATTGGATTTAAAAAAGATGGATGGTTAAGATCTTTTAATTTGATCTTTAGATAATTCTGGTTCCGCATTGAACTTTCCTCATATGTGAATTAGGTTCTTAAATACGGTAGCTAATTAACGACTCGTATAATTTATTTATTTGAGTTTGTTTCATGCGAACTTTACCTAACTTTACCAATATATATATGTGAATAAGGTTCTTAAATAAGCTTTGCTTAATCTAGCTAGCTAGCACGGATGTAATGAACTCTCTGTGTTGATATATGACTCGGCCGGGTTGGACTTGAACTTGTATCGCTAGAAACTGGTTCGCGTTTTGTTTTTTTTACTAAATTTCTTTCACAAATGCTTTACCTAACCAACCATTAGTTAGTACAATTGAAGTCGATTATGACAGGCTCATAGATGAAACTTTACAATATCCTCAAAAGTCTCATATCTCATTAAAACATGTTTACAATTAGTTACACAAAATCGCGTTTTATTATTCTAGAAGGGAAGCATTTTCCCCATTCTATTTACATTCGAAAACAACCCAACAAGATCTTGCCTATATGGTAGAAACGACTTCCTCTTTACAATTTGATTTTCGGCTCGTCTTTGCACATAAAACATTTCGTGAACCGGACTCTGCCCCTTCAAGCGACTCACGGCTCTTGTAACCTCGCCAGATTTCAGTTTTTGCCTAGAACTTAACAACGCCATTGGCTCCGTACCTTCGCTATTGCTCCGCTTGAGGAAATTCATAATACTCCACCTTTTCGACCCGGAACCAGTTGAACTACTTTTCTTACATTTCGTCATTGCGGGGGATGATGATCCACTTTCCGTCTTTGGCCTCCACACACAACATGTCCCAGATGGTATTTTTTCCAATTCATCGGCTTCTGAGGACGAATATGAAGAAGATTCAGATTGCTCATCAATGAATAGTTTTCGTAATGGGCCACTAATCATATCATCTTTTGATTTAACCTCATGATCTAGCTCATCATTTACTAGGTCTAGATCACGGTTAAAAACAGGATAAACAGTCCAGATTCGTGAATCAGTAGCTCTAGGAGACTCTTCTTCGAATGAAAACTTAAAATCGTCTTCATAGCCATCATCGAGTTCATGAAATCGTGACGCCTCTTCTTCACGGATTACTTTAGCAACCGCTTTCGATGTTACGCTATCAGAAGAGTAACAACTGAAGCTTGGACTAAATCCAATATCTTCTATTTTACGTTGTGATTGCATTTTGTTGAGTGTGAATGAGTTTGATATTTTTGTGTGATAGAGATAATAGAGCAACTTGTTTGAATATGAATGTTTAATGAGTTTGGTAGCCCTGGGATAGAGATTTTCTTAATAGAATGACTGATTTATTGTGGCTTACGTAACTGGTGCAATATTTATTGTATCAACTATCTTGACCTTAGTTTTTCATTTACCTTGACCTTAGTTTATTTATAGGCAAAAATGCATATATATCCCTCCTAAAGTGAATAATTGCATATATATCTTTTATACAAGTTTTTTATGCACATAGTACAATGGTTTTTATGCATGCTTTGGATATATATGCAATTTTGCATTTTATGTAAATTATTGGGCTTAATAAAGGATGCAACATCAATTATATATATATATATATATATATATATATATATATATATATATATATATATATATATATATATATATATATATATATATATATATATATATATATATATATATATAGGATAGAGATCAAATAAAAAGACAAATATCCGTAAAAAGATAAAAAAAAATTCAAAAAAAGTTCTCGAAAAATTCTAAAAAATTTTATAAGATCGGATATGATGGTGCATGAAAAAGTTGTGAAAACTTTTTTCTAAAAGTGGATATTTTTTCCGAAAAAATACGTTTGCGCATTAAATCATTTTTTTTGTGCATCAAAAATTGGTTTTTGCACCCAACTTCTTTTTACTTTTTTCATCAAAATAACATTGCGCATCTAACTAAAACAAGTTAAAAATTTTGTGCATCAAAATTTTTTTGCGCATCAAAATTCGTTTTTTGTGCATTAAAAAAAAAGTATCAAAACTCAAAATTATAAAAAATGTTTTCACAAAAGTTTTATGCACCAACATACCCGATCTTGTGGAATTTTTTCGGAATTTTTGGAGATATTTAAAAAAAAACAAATCTTTTTATTCTTTTTACGGATATTTGTCTTTTTATTTTAACTTTATATATATAATCTATATCAAATAAGATCAAACTTAAAGTTGTTAAAATGAGATCCAACTAAAATTTGACAAACGACACTCTTCTTACAACAAAAATAATTTTTTTATTAACTACAACTAAAATTGTTAAAGTTTCGATAGATTTATTTTTAAAATTTACGAAACCTATGTGATACACTTTGATTAAAAGTGTAATGTGTATCAGGTTTTTGTATGTGTATCAGATTTTGGAATACTTATTAGTGTAATGTGTATCAGGTGTATCACTAATCCAAACTCATGTATCATTTGGTTATTAGTTACTAAAATGTTAATTTGTATTAAAATATTGTTTTTTTGTGTATTATTGCTAAAATTGTTATTTATAAATGTTTTTGTGGTTTTTTAGACTTGATCTTATTTTTACAACTTTAAGTTTGATCGCACGTTAACTCTCCCCTATATATATATATATATATATATATATATATATATATATATATATATATATATATATATATATATATATATATATATATAATGAGAAAGATCCTTATAATGAAAAGTTTAGGAATAATTGTGGTGGTGACATGTGTCACCTCCTGCCACATCACCACAACCCCCCCTGTGAAAAAAAAAATTTCGCGCCAAAAATTATTACTGCATCACAGTTATAAAGTTACTGCATCACAATAATAATTGTGATGCAGTAATTTTGGTGCATCTGTTGCTAGTACACTTGAAACTGCTGCTGGATATGCTGCTAGTTATAAAGTTACTGCATCCCAATAATAATTGTGATGCAGTAATTTTGGTGTATCTGCTGCTAGTTATAAAGTTACTGCATCACAATAATAATTGTGATGCAGTAACTTTGGTGCATCTGCTGCTAGTACACTTTAAATTGCTGCTAGTTTGAAGAAATATACTGCTTGTGATGCAGTAACTTTTATAACAGTGATGCAGTAAAACAAATTTGGCGGGAAAAAAAATTTTGCCCCTAAATTTTTTTTTTTTTGCTGGAATTTTTTTTTCGGCCCGGGGGGAGGGGGGGGGGGGTGGGGGTGGGTGAGTGGTGGCACGTGTCGTATGACGTTGCAAGATGATGTGGCAAAGTGACACATGTCACCTCCACATTCCTTCCTACCATTCTTATTTTAAGAAACTTTTCATTGTATCCTACCCTATATATATATATATATATATATATATATATATATATATATATATATATATATATATATATATATATATATATATATATATATATATACATTATATATAAGAGGAGGCATGCCACATAAAATGCCACTTGGCATCCCATAATGCCATGTCATATTTTCATGTCATCATTGTATTTATGTGGCATTTTTTTTAAAAAAAAAATAATAATAATAAGAAAAGGAAACCAAGATAACTGATGAGTGTCTAAATACTCATCATTTTTGTACCATCTAAACTGAAAAATCATCTGAAAACACTCAGAAATGCATCAAAATGATGAAAATATCACAAATCAGTGTTTTATGTGTTTTAAATGCAAAAATATCAAAATCAGATGAAAAACGTATCAAGTTTGCAAAATTGGCAGTTTTAGTCCCCCAAGTTTCAAAAGTTGTCAAAAACAGTCCCTGGTAAATCAAAATAAAACAAAATGTCATTCAAGGTCCCTGAAATATTCTAAGTTGTTAAAAATGGTCCTTGAATGAATATTTGGTCAAATGGCGGAAAAGGTCCTTCAAGTTTGAAAAATGTCAAAAATAGTCCTTGGACTTATAAAAATGGAATTTTATGCAAAAGTGGTCCTTGTACTATTTAAGTTTGTCAAAATTGGTCCTTGTGCTTCTATTAAACCAAACCGGATCTAATATCAAACCCAAACACTAAACCCAGCCGGCCCAATGCAATACCCAAGCCCAAACCCAAACTTGACCCTTGACCCTTGAGCTCTTGACACTTGAGCCAGTCCAAATCTATTTTGAACCCCTGTCATATCCCATTGTGAACTCCCTCTCGTATTAATAATACGGGGTCAACAAAAGTCAAACCTAGGCACTGTACATCCCTCTCACATAAACGCGCCAAAACCAGTGACTCCTCAAACCACCATGGTTTTCAATCCCACTTGCTCCTATCACCTCACCCCCACCTTACCTGTCCCCCTCCACCTCCACATCTTCCAAACTTCATTTATTGATTGAAACCTGCTCAAACCTGCTTATAGACTTTTGGCGCCAAAAAATCCAAATGGATGGTTATGATGATTTGTGAAGATTCAATGGTCTAGATGAAGTGGGAAAGTTTCAGAGGTCAACAAGGAGTCTCTAAAGTCATTATAAAGCGAAGAAGAAGCAATGTGGATATCCATCTAGTGTAATTTTTATTTTCTTAGTCGTTTTTTATCATTTTAAGCTTTCTAGTGTAAAACTTAGCTTACTGTTTTAATCAATCTCAGTGAATTGTGAATCCTTTTTAATAATCAATTTCAAGCTTTCAGTTTCAATTTCAGTATTTGCAAATTTCAAGTTCAAATTTTCAATATGTTTTGAATGTTGTTATTAGTTGTTGATTTGGACTGAGTAAGACCACATAAGCTCCCAGAAAGCTTATTAAAGCTTTTAGTAACTTTAAAAACCAGTTTAGAAGTTAAAAAGTAAAAATACCAAAAATACCAAATAAATAGTTGAAAATTCAAAAATCACAAGAAATGGTGATCAAAGCTGGAGCAGGGTGAATATTGGATTGCCCTGGGTTAGAGGCTTAGTGGTAAGCCTATAGGATTGGCCTTTTGATCTTGGTTCTGTGTTTTCAGTTGCATAAACTCTTGTAAGCTTTTAATTCAACTTTTGCATTTTACTGTATAAGCAAGTTTATTGCTTAAATCTTTGTATTTCTATCTTTCTTAGTTATAGTTAAGTTTAATTAAACAATAAAATCAGTTGTTTGTTCATTTAAATTTGTAGTTACCAAAAATCTCATTTTAACAGTTAAATTAGTATAATTGTTATTAATAAGTTTTATGTTGTTATTGATGTTGTTTAATGTTTATTTAGTTTCAGTATATGATAATATATAGTTATTAATCAAATGCATGGACTGAATCTGTGATAATCTTTGAAAATCACCAAAACAGTTATATTAAGTCTTGTTTGGATTTGTTAGTTAAACTGTGTTAGAGGTTGTTTGAATTGTTGTTTGTGTTTGTTTCCTGCCACACTTGGTCCTAATATCTCAGTTTAACAAGAAAAACCAGTGGTCATTTGTTAAAAAGTCAAAAATCATCTTTTAATCTCACTTGCTAGTTAACTGTTAGGAGTTAGCTTATCAAACTCATCACAGTAGTTTAAAACTTGTTAGACTAGCTTAATTTCATCTTATCCTAGCATAATACAACATAATCGGTTGGAAGGATCAATTCAAAGTTCATTATAGTCAACTTCTTTGGGTTTTATAAAAAGTCAAATTTTCCATTTGGTCGTTTTTGAATAAAATAGAATATTTTATATAGGGCTTAACTTTGAGTTTTATGTTTTGAGCTTTTGGAATAGTGAAATACAACTGCTCAGCTTTAACCTTGTATTTTTTATATTTTCTCATTAGCTTATTAAATAGCTTATTTTTCAGTTTCTTTTGAACACCTTATCTGAAATTGTGCTCTGTGCACAGCGGAAGTAGCCACTTTCACAAGCTCACACAGAGCTTATTAGTTGGTCTAATCTTGTGATTCTTAGTTCTTTGGAAAGCCAACCAAGCCATCTTGAAGTTCCAAGCTTAAGTTTTTATTTTGAAGCTTATTTGATAGGGCTGCAATAAGCTTAAACTTTGTCCCATTTCTGTCTTATAACAATAAGAGTCATAGTGCTTATTTTCTTTTTAGTAGCTTATCAGTATGTGTTTTTGTGTCTTTTAGCTTCATTTGAGTAGCTTGTAGCTTGTTGTTTCTTATTTCAGCTTTTGTTTCAGTTTACAAGCTTATTTGAGCTTAATTCATCAAAATAAGCTTATAAGTCCACTGTTGAGTTTTTTAAGCTTCAAATAGCTTATTTTTAAGTTTGTAAAATTTTTGTTTTCATAAAAGTAGCTTATAATCAGTAGTTAAATAGTTTTCAAAAAGAAAGTCCACAAAAACATCATTTTTAATATAGTGATAGCGTTTATTTAATATTAATTAGCTTTTTGATTTTTCTTTCAAGCTTATTATTAAGCAAATCTAGTTTTTATATTTTTCTTAGTTTTCTGTCACCTTAAGTTATTTTTAGAAAAAGTTTCATAATTTTCCTAATCTGTTTAGTATTTATTATAATTTTAAATAGTTAAAAGTATTAAATAATTAGTAATAAATAATTAAAAAACATAAAAAATATATTCTTAGTTTTAAAATTAGTTTTATAATATTTTAGATTTTTCTCAATCATAATTTTATTTTTCTAGCTTTATTTAATATTTTCTTTTATTTTAGAGTATTAATAAATAGTTAAAAATAGTTTTTAATTAATAATAATTAAATAAATAGTTGTAAAAATAATTTTCTTTTTCTAATAATTTTATTTTATTTTTAGGGTTCCAAAAATGTCATTTTCATATTTTTAGGCCTTTTATTTCTTTTAACTCACTTTTTATTTGGTACGGTTACGTAGTTTTTAATCGTACGTATTTACATTTGTCTTATCTGATTGTTGTGCTTTCCAATTCTGTATCCAATTCTATTCCAATCATTCAGTAGTGTAATTATCAATCAAAATCCTTACTGATCACTATCCTTAGTGATCATTCTATCGTCTGAAAGTTTTTAAAACACCATTGAGTCTCCGTGGGACTTAACGACCCGGGAATCCAATATATTCTCCAGATCTTCATTGCATTGGTTTCTGAGCAGTTTTAAGTTTGTTACGGTTAACCATTCACAAGTGGTTAGCTTGTGTGATTAAACTTGACTGTCTGGAGCTCAATCAAATTTTGGCGCCGCTGCCGGGGAGGCTTTAGCATGTTTTTAAGCATTTCCAGATCCATTCTTGCACATATACCCACTTTTGTAAGCAGTTTTTTTGTAAAGTTATCATAAATCAAAAAAGTTCATTAACACTTTTCCTAAAGTGTTAACAACACCAAACAAAATATAAAAACAACAAAACAATCGTAACGTTTTCTAGCTTGTGTTTCCTTTAAGGTTATTCTTAAAGAAATACGATTTGGTTAAACGAGACGATACCAAAAATATTTTTCAAAAGTTTTTAAACCCTTAGCACAAATCTATACCTACGTCTTTTCAGTGGTACTTAATATATACATAAAAATCAACCGCCGCAAATCAAGGCAGTACACCTACTAACTGGGGGTGTGACCATAATAAGTTCCCGAACAACAGATTTAAAACTTGCCTTTGTGTCCTTGTGATTTGGTGTACCTTTTTCAAAGGAGCCATTTCATTTGTGATTATTGGTTAAGTTCACTTGTCGTTTTGCCTCGCATTTGTTTTGAAAACTGATTTTTATACTTAGTGCATGCGCACTCGTTCTTCCAGTTCTACAAGTCCACTTTCTGAGCTTGCAAATAATCCTCGTAGACGTAGAGGACGTTCTGCTCCTTCAGCCGTGACTGAGGAACGTCTAGCACAACCACCCCCTGTCGTAATGGCAGAAGACAAGCCTATGAATGAGCTTCTCCAAGCACCCATCGAGGGTTACGGAGATGCCATTATTGTCCCAGCCATCGTGGCTGATACCTTTGAGCTCAAAACCGGGTTGCTTAATCTGGTAACCCAAAGCCAATTCTATGGTTTTGAGCGGGATGATCCTCATGCACATATTCGATGGTTTAACAAGATTGCATCTACCATCAAATACAAGAATGTCCCACATGAAGCAATCAAGCTTCTTCTGTTCCCATTTTCTCTAGAGGGACAAGCCCGAAATTGGCTTGAGAAACAACCCCCTCGTTCCATTGAGACATGGGAAGATCTAGTCACTAAGTTTGTTAACGAATTCTATCCTCCATCCCGAACTACAAGTCTTAAGAATGAGATAATGAAATTTTCTCAAAGATTTGATGAATCATTCGGGGAGGCATGGGATCGTTACAAAGAGTTGCTCCGCAAGTGTCCGCATCATGGTTTTACCGAGTTAATGCAAATGGATACTTTCTACAATGGTCTGAACCAGACTAATCAAGACTCTTTAAATGCCTCCGCGGGAGGTAATTTCCTGAGCAAGACCACCAAAGAAGCCTTACAAATCATTGAAAACAAGTCTCAGGTCCGCCCTTTCCGAGCAAAGACGTATCAATCTCAGTCTAATGCTGGACCTTCTGCTTCATCTCACGTGAGTACATCTAGCACCGATGCTAAGATTGACAAACTCACGGATATTGTTCAGGCTTTGGTTCTTGCTAACCAAAAGAAAGTGACCTTCACACAGACACCATCGCATGGTGAAGTGAAGAAAGTCGAGAGTTGTGTTACTTGTGGTGGCCCTCATGCATACTACAATTGTACTGCCACCTATGGTAGTCCATTTGAAGCCAATGCTCTAGCCGGTACTTCACATCAGGGAGGTAATCAATACCGTCCTCAAAATGAACCAAACTACCGTGCTAACACTTATCAGGCACCACCCGGTTTTAACCAGAATCCTAACCGGAATCAAAATCAGCCTAGAATGAACCAAGGTTATCAAAACCAAGGTAATTTCTATCCCGGACCTAATCAAGGTTTCCAACATCAAGGGAACCTTAATCAAAACACTTTCAATCGAGGGAATCAATTTCAGGGAAATATGAATCCTAATCAAGGGAATTTTGGCTATAATCAGAACATACGGCCTCAAAATGTCCCTCCACCTCCTCCTGTATCAACATCTGATGAGCTTTTAAAGCAATTCATGAAGTCTCAAGAGGAGACAAACAAGTTGTTGGTCAGTCAGATCGCTGAATTAAAGAAGTCTTTAAATGATCAACCCTCGGGCTCAGGAAAACTTCCGAGCAACACGATCGCTAACCCGAGGGGCGATGCTAAGGCGATCACAACCAGAAGTGGTGTTTCATATGATGGACCTGCTATTCCTACTACCTCTTCTTCTTCTCTCCCGAAGGTAGTGGAAAGTGAACCTGAGGTAACAAAGGACAAGGAACTTCCTAATAATAACGGAGGTACCAACAATGTCCAACCTCAAGTTGTCCAGAAACCCAAGTCAAATCCAGGAGTTGTTTTTGAACCTCCAGTAGCTCCCATTGAAAACCAGAAATCCAAATCTTCTATTCCTTACCCATCACGTTTGAATGAGCAAAAGCTCCTCGAAAAAGCCAGTCATCAAATGGACAAATTTTTTCAAATTTTCCAAGAACTATATTTTGACATAAGCTTTGCGGATGCTATCATGTTGATGCCCAAATTTGCATCAACTCTCAAACACATGTTAAGCAACAAGGAAAAGCTGTTTGAAATGGCAAAAACTCCTCTGAACGAGAACTGCTCTGCAGTTATCTTAAAGAAGCTTCCAGAAAAGCTTGGGGATCCTGGAAAATTTCTCTTACCTTGTGTATTTCCAGGAATGGTTGAATGCTTTGCCTTAGCCGATCTTGGTGCAAGCATCAATCTGATGCCTTATTCAGTATGGAAGAAACTCTCTCTTCCGGATCTTACTCCTACATGCATGACTCTCGAGCTTGCAGATCGTTCCATATCCCGTCCTCTTGGCATTGCCGAGGACGTATTTGTGAAAGTAGGAAAGTTCCATTTTCCAGCTGACTTCGTGGTTGTTGATTTCGATGCCGATCATAGGGTTCCTCTCATTGTTGGTCGAGGATTCCTGAGAACGGGACGTGCTCTCATTGATGTATTTGAGCAAGAAATCACATTACGTGTTGGTATTGAAGCTGTCACCTTTAACCTTGATCAAACTTCGAGGTACTCCGCAAACTATGATTCTGAGTCGGTTAACCGAATAGATATCATTGATGTTGCTTCTGAAGAGTACTCTCAAGAAGTTCTTGGTTATTCTCATAATTCTGTGAGTGGGGATCCCACCACATCTTCTCAACCTATCATAGCCAATTCTACTCCTTCTCTCACTCCGTTTGAGGGAAGCGACTTCATTTTGGAAGAGATTGAAGCATACTTGGCTAGTGATTCTGTTCCATGGGAAATTGATCACGCTCCAATTGACATCGAGAGGGACATACTTCTCATTGAGAAATTGCTTAATGATGATCCATCATCAACCCCTCACACTAGTGATTCAATTCCAGATGAGATTAATCACAATGAGATTAATCTGGAGGGAGATATTCTTCTTGAGAAATTGTTAACTCATGACACTTCTCCTCCTCTCCCTCCCGTCGAGCTTCATAGCAAGGATGTCAAGTCAGTTGAGAAAACTGAAGAATTTCCTGAGGTAGAACTTAAGGACTTACCACCTCATCTCGAGTATGCATTTCTTGAAGGTGATGATAAATTACCCGTCATTATTGCTCGAGATTTGAGTAAAGATGAAAAAGCTGCTCTCATAAAGGTCTTAAAGTCACATAAGCAAGCAATTGCTTGGAAACTCTCCGACATTAAGGGTATCAACCCTGAGTTTTGTACTCACAAAATCTTAATGGAGGATGACTTCAAACCAGCAGTTCAACATCAGAGAAGGGTGAATCTAAAAATCCATGATGTTATCAAATAAGAGGTTATCAAACTTCTTGATGCGGGATTGATTTACCCGATCTCAGATAGTCCTTGGGTTAGCCCAATTCACTGTGTTCCTAAAAAGGGTGGCATAACTGTTGTCACAAATGAAGATAACGAGTTAATTCCAACTCGGCTGGTTACGGGATGGCGTGTTTGCATTGACTATCGTAAGTTGAATGACGCTACCCGTAAAGACCATTTTCCTCTACCCTTCATGGACCAAATGCTTGAGAGATTAGCAGGGAATGAATACTATTGTTTCCTTGATGGTTTCTCGGGTTACTTTCAGATCCCCATTGATCCACAGGATCAAGAGAAGACCACATTCACCTGCCCATACGGAACTTTTGCCTACAAACGTATGCCTTTTGGCTTATGTAATGCTCCTGGCACGTTCCAACGATGTATGATGGCCATATTCCACGACATGATCGGGGAAACAATGGAGGTGTTTATGGATGACTTCTCGGTCATTGGGGATTCGTTTCAAACATGTCTCTCCCATTTAGATAAAATGCTAAAACGGTGTGAAGACACCAATCTTTGTCTAAATTGGGAGAAGAGCCACTTTATGGTCAAAGAAGGCATAGTCCTTGGCCATAAGATTTCAAAAAACGGGATTGAGGTAGATAGAGCAAAAGTCGATGTTATTGCTAAATTGCCTCATCCTACTACCGTCAAAGGTATTAGGAGTTTTTTAGGTCATGCCGGTTTCTATCGCAGATTCATACAAGATTTTTCTAAAATCGCCCGGCCTATGACCCATCTTCTTGAAAAAGATGCTCCTTTTATCTTCTCACCTGAGTGCATCGAAGCTTTTGAAACATTAAAGAAAAAGCTTACTGAAGCACCCATTCTCGTTGCTCCCGACTGGGACTTACCTTTTGAGCTCATGTGCGATGCAAGTGATTTTGCTATTGGTGCAGTCCTAGGGCAACGTAGAGCTAAGCATTTTCAGCCTATCCACTACGCAAGTAAGACTATGACTGAAGCTCAAACTCATTACACTACCACAGAAAAAGAGCTATTAGCCGTGGTGTATGCGTTTGAGAAGTTTCGGCCATACCTAATCTTGACCAAATGCGTGGTGTATACGGATCACTCGGCTCTCAAATATCTCTTTGCAAAACAAGATGCAAAGCCGAGATTGCTCCGTTGGGTTCTTCTCCTCCAGGAATTTGATATCATTATACGTGATAAAAAAGGAGCTGAGAACTTGGCTGCTGATCATCTGTTCCGTCTAGAAAACCCTCACCAAGATGTTTTCGAGAAAAAGGAAATAAATGAAACATTTCCTCTCGAGACACTCAATGCGGTTTCTTTTCGTGGAAACTCTACTACCCCATGGTTTGCTGACTTCGCAAATTACCATGCGGGTAACTTCATAGTGAAAGGGATGTCAACCCAACAGAAGAACAAATTCTTCAAAGATGTTAAACATTACTTCTGGGACGACCCCTACTTATTCAAAATCTGTGCGGATCAAGTCATCCGACGGTGCATTTATGGACAGGAAGCTATTGACATTCTCAAAGCTTGCCATGCTGGACCCACCGGGGGCCATCATAGTCCAAACTACACCGCCAAAAAGGTGTTTGATTCCGGGTTTTATTGGCCCACAATTTACAAGGATGCCCACGATTTTGTCAAAGCATGTGACGCTTGTCAACGTCACGGAAATATCTCTCAAAGAAATGAAATGCAACAAAATGCCATTCAAGTTTGTGAGATATTTGACATCTGGGTTATTGACTTTATGGGGCCATTTCCATCATCTCGAGGAAACAAATACATACTTGTGTTGACTATTTATCAAAATGGGTTGAAGCGAAAGCTTTACCTACTAATGATGCCCGAGTTGTTGTGAAATTCTTGAAATCTCTTTTTGCTAGGTTTGGAACTCCACGAGCTATAATCAGTGATCGTGGTACACATTTCTGCAATGACCAATTTGATCGTGTCATGCAAAAGTATGGTGTAACCCACCGTCTCTCTACTGCATACCACCCCCAAACAAGTGGGCAGGTGGAAGTTTCCAACCGCGGTATTAAAAGAATTCTTGAAAGGACAGTAGGCGAAAACCGTGCATCCTGGTCGGATAAACTGGATGACGCACTCTGGGCCTTCCGTACAGCTTACAAAACACCCATTGGGTGTACTCCATACAAGTTAGTGTACGGAAAGGCATGTCATCTTCCGATTGAGTTAGAGCACAAGGCATACTGGGCCTTAAAACATGCCAATTTCGATATTCAGACAGCTGGTGATCACAGAAAAGTTCAAATGAATGAATTAAATGAACTCCGTGATCAAGCATACGAGAACTCTTTGATCTACAAACAAAAGACAAAGAAGATTCATGACTCTAAAATCAAGAACCGCGTTTTCAACGTTGGTGATCGAGTCCTTCTTTTCAATTCAAGATTGAAGATTTTCTCGGGAAAGCTCAAGTCCCGTTGGTCTGGTCCATTCACCATTGCTAAGGTTTATCCTTATGGTACCATTGAGTTATCTCAGCCGGATGGTCCAAATTTTAAAGTGAATGGTCATCGATTAAAGCATTATTTCGGAGAGGACATTCCTCCTGTGGTTGTCCCGGATCTACAAACTTTCCCCATGAACCAATGAATGCGGGGATCGAGTCAAGCTAGTGACTCGGGAATCAAAAACAATAGCACACACAATATGGGTTTTCACCCATATTTCTGTCTTCTTTCTCTGTTCTACCATCCTAGTGTGGGGGAGTTGCCCCCCGCTATTGTATATAAGTTTTCTCTAAAAAAAAAAAAAAAATCATTTTCAAATAATGGCCGTAATATTTCCCTTTTACGTTCTTAGTTTCGGCATAACCGCCGGTACTTTGAATATTGAGGGCAATATTCATTTCTAAGTGTGGGGGGGAATTCTCACGAATTTTATCACGTAATTATCCACCCAATTCCCCCGTTTTTGGCCAAAATTATTTTTTGGAGTAAGTGTTTTTCACTTACTCAGCAAATGGTAATCAGTCCGCCATGTCTAACACACATAAGGATTGGCTAATCCAGGAGCAAACGGCTCTTGGTAAAGATTTCTCAAATCCGTTTATGGCTTGCAATTTGCCCAAAATTGTATGGTGTTCAACTCACCATATCTTTAATTAGTGAAGAGTTGGCTAGCCCGCAAGTTTATGGCTTGTGGTAAAGGCAGTGGAAAAACCATAATTGGTAATAAGCTCACCAAAGATAATACTGATAATTTATCTAAGAGTTGGCTAGTCCAGAGCAAACGGCTTCTGGTAAAGACAAATCAAATCCGTTTACAGCTTATGATTTGCTCAAAATCATTTGGTTATCATTGTACCAAGGTTCTTACTTGAACTGAAACAATTGGCTATTCCAGAAGTGATGAAGTGGGAAAGTTTCAGAGGTCAACAAGGAGTCTCTAAAGTCATTATAAAGAGAAGAAGAAGCAATGTGGATATCCATCTAGTGTAATTTTTATTTTCTTAGTCGTTTTTTTATCATTTTAAGCTTTCTAGTGTAAAACTTAGCTTTCAAGTACTGTTTTAATCAATCTCAGTGAATTGTGAATCCTTTTTAATAATCAATTTCAAGCTTTCAGTTTCAATTTCAGTATTTGCAAATTTCAAGTTCAAATTTTCAATATGTTTTGAATGTTGTTATTAGTTGTTGATTTGGACTGAGTAAGACCACATAAGCTCCCAGAAAGCTTATTAAAGCTTTTAGTAACTTTAAAAACCAGTTTAGAAGTTAAAAAGTAAAAATACCAAAAATACCAAATAAATAGTTGAAAATTCAAAAATCACAAGAAATGGTGATCAAAGCTGGAGCAGGGTGAATATTGGATTGCCCTGGGTTAGAGGCTTAGTGGTAAGCCTATAGGATTGGCCTTTTGATCTTGGTTATGTGTTTTCAGTTGCATAGACTCTTGTAAGCTTTTAATTCAACTTTTGCATTTTACTGTATAAGCAAGTTTATTGCTTAAATCTTTGTATTTCTATGTTTCTTAGTTATAGTTAAGTTTAATTAAACAATAAAATCAGTTGTTTGTTCATTTAAATTTGTAGTTACCAAAAATCTCATTTTAACAGTTAAATTAGTATAAGTGTTATTAATAAGTTTTATGTTGTTATTGATGTTGTTTAATGTTTATTTAGTTTCAGTATATGATAATATATGGTTATTAATCAAATGCATGGACTGAATCTGTGATAATCTTTGAAAATCACCAAAACAGTTATATTAAGTCTTGTTTGGATTTGTTAGTTAAACTGTGTTAGAGGTTGTTTGAATTGTTGTTTGTGTTTGTTTCCTGCCACACTTGGTCCTAATATCTCAGTTTAACAAGAAAAATCAGTGGTCATTTGTTAAAAAGTCAAAAATCATCTTTTAATCTCACTTGCTAGTTAACTGTTAGGAGTTAGTTTATCAAACTCATCACAGTAGTTTAAAACTTGTTAGACTAGCTTAATTTCATCTTATCCTAGCATAATACAACATAATCGGTTGGAAGGATCAATTCAAAGTTCATTATAGTCAACTTCTTTGGTTTTTATAAAAAGTCAAAATTTCCATTTGGTTGTTTTTGAATAAAATAGAATATTTTATATAGGGCTTAACTTTGAGTTTTATGTTTTGAGCTTTTGGAATAGTGAAATACAACTGCTCAGCTTTAACTTTGTATTTTTTATATTTTCTCATTAGCTTATTAAATAGCTTATTTTTCAGTTTCTTTTGAACACCTTGTCTGAAATTGTGCTCTGTGCACAGTGGAAGTAGCCACTTTCACAAGCTCACACAGAGCTTATTAGTTGGTCTAATCTTGTGATTCTTAGTTCTTTGGAAAGCCAACCAAGCCATCTTGAAGTTCCAAGCTTAAGTTTTTATTTTGAAGCTTATTTGATAGGGCTGCAATAAGCTTAAACTTTGTCCCATTTCTGTCTTATAACAATAAGAGTCATAGTGCTTATTTTCTTTTCAGTAGCTTATCAGTATGTGTTTTTGTGTCTTTTAGCTTCATTTGAGTAGCTTGTAGCTTGTTGTTTCTTATTTCAGCTTTTGTTTCAGTTTACAAGCTTATTTGAGCTTAATTCATCAAAATAAGCTTATAAGTCCACTGTTGAGTTTTTTAAGCTACAAATAGCTTATTTTTAAGTTTGTAAAATTTTTGTTTTCATAAAAGTAGCTTATAATCAGTAGTTAAATAGTTTTCAAAAAGAAAGTCCACAAAAACATCATTTTTAATATAGTGATAGCGTTTATTTAATATTAATTAGCTTTTTGATTTTTCTTTTCAGCTTATTATTAAGCAAATCTAGTTTTTATATTTTTCTTAGTTTTCTGTCACCTTAAGTTATTTTTAGAAAAAGTTTCATAATTTTCCTAATCTGTTTAGTATTTATTATAATTTTAAATAGTTAAAAGTATTAAATAATTAGTAATAAATAATTAAAAAAAATAAAAAATATATTCTTAGTTTTAAAATTAGTTTTATAATATTTTAGATTTTTCTCAATCATAATTTTATTTTTCTAGCTTTATTTCATATTTTCTTTTATTTTAGAGTATTAATAAATAGTTAAAAATAGTTTTTAATTAATAATAATTAAATAAATAGTTGTAAAAATAATTTTATTTTTCTAATAATTTTCTTTTATTTTTAGGGTTCCAAAAATGTCATTTTCATATTTTTAGGCCTTTTATTTCTTTTAACTCACTTTTTATTTGGTACGGTTACGTAGTTTTTAATCGTACGTATTTACATTTGTCTTATCTGTTTGTTGTGCTTTCCAATTCTGTATCCAATTCTATTCCAATCATTCAGTAGTGTAATTATCAATCAAAATCCTTACTGATCAGTATCCTTAGTGATCATTCTATCGTCTGAAAGTTTTTAAAACACCATTGAGTCTCCGTGGGACTTAACGACCCGGGAATCCAATATATTCTCCAGATCTTCATTGCATTGGTTTCTGAGCAGTTTTAAGTTTGTTACGGTTAGCCATTCACAAGTGGTTAGCTTGTGTGATTAAACTTGACTGTCTGGAGCTCAATCAATAACAATCCTAAAGTAGCTGCTACTAATGTTGTTAGTCCATCAACAGGTTTTTTTTAAAACTTTTATGTTATATTAATGTTATATGAATGTTTTTGAATAATGTTAGTTATATGCATGTAATTGAACTCCGTTATGTTTTATACTCCCTCCGTCTCAATTTAATTGTCAGAAGAGAGAAATCACAAAGTTTAATAAAAGTGGGGCCACTTTAATTTTCAACCACACTAATAGAATATTCCCTCTTTAGATTCTCTAGTTTTTAGTAAAAAAGGAAAGTGGACAATTTTTTTGAGACATTGAAAAATAGAAATATGGATAATTAAATTGAGACGGAGGGAGTAATATACAGGATGCAAGACTAAAGCTAACAAAATCCAAACAGGTTCCACATCAGGTTAGTTTTTTAGTTATTCATGTAAATTGTATGAAACTGTTTGCTTCATATACATAATATGTTTGAGTTGTCATGATTGTTAAAGATGCATATATAGCAGATTTCTGTTTAGTTGTCAATTGTTAACAGTAGCATATACATATTATGTTTGAATGAATATAGGTTGTGGAATTGTGTTAGTCTGTAACATGACTCTAATCATGATTTTTTATTTTAATGATTAAAGATTATACAGCTTAATGACAGTGGTAATTAGGTGGGTGTTTGTTTTTTTTAATGCAGTCCGTCAATTCTGTTTATGTTTTTTTGTGGTTTATTTTTTTTTACACTGCAACATCAATGCACTTCTGTCCATTCCAGTATTTTTATAAGTTTCTAACAAGCATTATATTGTGTCAATTTGAACATGGGTAGGTTGTTTATAGGATTACAATTGCTATAAACAGGTTTGACAGTGGTAACAGGTCAAAGTGGACTTTTGTACAATTGTTGAATACGTAGTTTATAGTATTACAATTGCTAAAGTCGTTGGACATAGTATAGATTGTTGTTTTTGTTGGTTGAAAACACTTTGTCAAATCTGTTTTTAACACTGCACAAGCAATGCACTTATGTCCATTCCATTGGGTCAATTTGAAGATAGGTAGGTTGTTTATAGGATTCCAATTGCTGTTGGCCTAGGACAGTCTATATTTTTTTTATTTTTTTTTGCTTCAAAAGAGTTCCTGTTACGTGAGTGCACTTCTGCACAATGATATAACACATAAAAAGAATGCATATGTTATATACAGCAGGTTAAGAAAAAAGTAACATATCTGTTTGTCTTTCACGGTCAAATAGTGTCCAGTGCGCTCCAGATGGGTAACCTGCATGAAATACCCTGCTAACATAGCTTTTCTAATGTTGATATAGTAGTCACGGCTGTTAAAATCTGCGCTGCATAACTTGAGTGTTATATCATATTTTATGATGTATATAACATAGCTTTTCTGTTGTTTTTTTTGGTTGAAAACACTTTGTCAAACATGTTTTTAACACATCACCCGCAATGCACGTATGTCCATTCCACCGTTTTTAGAACCTTCTAATAAGGTTTATATTCGACCTTATAAACTGATATTTGGGGAAATTGGAAAATGGGTAGGTAGTATATAGAATTCCAATTAGTAAAGGCGTAGGACACTGTATAGGTTGTTTTATTAAAATTTTGAAATGTTAACATTTAGTGTTATTAATGGTCAGGTTTAGCTTCACTAGCAGCCAAAATTGGTAAACAACAACAATCATCATGTACATTTTGCATTTATATTGAAGGTTATATTGTTTGTAAATGCGTGGTAAACTTTATTTGATTTTTAATCATGTATGGTTGTTAACTACAGGATTAACTTCACCAGTAAAGCAAATTGCTAAACATAATCCAAGAAGCGTTAGAATGCATGTTGATACTAATGGAAGTTCTCAAGCAGGTTAAATTTCAATAGATTATCCTTTTGGTTTTAAATAGACACATGTTGTTTTTTGTTATTTTTAAGTAACACATTGTTTGTTGTGGCTAACAACATATTTAAGTAGTCATAAAAGACCAAAGCGAGCTTTGGAAACTACATCAGAAGGTTTGATTAGTAGTAATTAATTTATTTTTGTATATATATATAATTTGATTAGTATTAATTTGTTTGTTAAAATTTGTTTATTATTTTTACAGGATCAAAATCACATAAGAAACAAAATACTCGGATCAATGTATCTAACTTAAAGACTACTACACCAGGTAAGTTTATTTTTTCAAAAATAATGGAAATTCCATTGTTATTTAAATAGATTATTTTAGCTTGATGTTTTTGTATAATTACAGGGCTAAAGATGAAGGAAAAAAGAATTACTCCAATTAAAGATATAAACCCTATGATTACTAACATGTCAATTAAAGGGAGGTGTATATCTGTTTGGCATTCACATAAACTTAATGAAATACCTGATCCATATAGTTTGGATTGTATTTTCCAAGATGAACAGGTAATTTATATTTTTAATCTGTATACATTTTTTGTGTTTTTTATAAAAAAATATAACTGTCTATAATGAATATACAGTCAAACAGGATTCAAATTTACGTCAAGAAAGAATGGATGTTCAAATTTGAACCTCTTCTTCAAGAGGGACAGTGCTATATCATCTCTAATTTTGGAGTTGCTGAAAATAGTGGAAGACTCCCATTGTTACCTAATAAATGGAAAGTATCCTTTTATAAAGGTACTGAAGTGACGAGAATTGAACAAGATGATGAGAACTTTGCTGGTTTTGTCGAGGAGCCATTTTCACGTATTTTGGACACAAATAAGGAATATCATGAACATGAATGTGTTGGTATGTATTTTATCTATGACTACGTATTAAATTAGATACACATGTCTTACTTATTTTAATTAACTGTTTTTTTTAGATGTTGTTGGTACTGTTGTATCCATTGGTAATATTGTAGCTGTCAATGGATATAGTTGTGCAAAAGTTCGGAGGACTGTTGTGATTGAAGATGCGGAGTAAGTATAATGTCTTAATTTTGTTATAAGTAAATATAAAATTCAATATAACTTTATGTTAAGTATATATTGTAATCATATGGTGCATATCTTTGAGATTGGAATGTACTTTTTGGGACAAATTTGCACTCATGTGGAATGACTATGCCAATAAACTTGATAAAATTGGACACCTTGACATTATCATGATATTGGCAAAGATCAAGTATTGGAACAGTAAGTATATTTTCCTTTAAAATTATATCACATAAAAGTGTATTATATTATGATTATTGATTTTTAAGTATGATTAAATACGAGTTTTTATTTATGTAGACAAGCCAGCAGTTCACAATGCTCCATTTGGAACAAGGATTTTCATTAACAGAGATCTTACTCCATTAACTTCTTTTCGAAAGAGGTAAGTAAATTGTTAAGTGGTTTATAAAAAAATGCTATCCTAATAATAGTTACACATGAATTTTTTTTTTACATGTCATGTATATTTAAGGTACGAAGCACACCATGGAAATGATGCAAGTGAATTTAAAATTGGAATCCACAATCAAGAGAATCATGTTGTTACACCTGCCGAGTTCATGCAAGGTTGCTTAAAGAGAATGGTTGGAATGATACGTACTATTGAACCGGTAAGAACACATTTACTTGAATAAACTTTTATCTTTATTTTTGTATTATAAAAGTATAATTACTTTTTCATAATTATATTTTTGACATTAAGTTTAACCTTAAATATAGGAAACATATTGTCTTGTGTATGCAACATTACACAACATTCAATATGAAAGTGGATGGTATACTGCGTGCAAAGCATGTAACTCAAAGGTTTCTCCTATTCCAACGAAAGCATCTTCTTCTTCAAGAAACAAAAAACAATTATGGCATTGTAAAAAACATGGAGAAACATATGCCATTGTATCTCGGTATGATTTTTTTATGCTTGCATTTTAAATAATTATATTTTATGAAAAAAAAAGTTAATTTTTTTTTATTTAACAATTATAGGTTCAAGCTTATTGTTCGAATTTTTGATGATAGTGGATCTGCCCAAGTTGTCATTTTTGACAACAATGTTTTTAAGATGACCAAATTATCCGCATGGGAGATTATGGAAAAACATGGCATGGATACTAATGAGTACTTTCCAGACGATCTTAATCAGATTATTGGGAAACAATACCTGTTTAAGATTAAGTATACTGAATTTAACCACAATAATAATAGCCATATTTATCGTGCCGAAAAGGTTACTGAAGATGTAGAAACAATAAACTACATCAAAAATTGTTTTTTGGTTTATGAGGTAAAGTTTTTTTAAAAAAAAAACTTCTTTATAATACTACTATATTTTTAAAATTGTATATAGTTTAATGTTTTTTAAAATAATATAAAATAGGGAGAAGATGAAGAGTATAGCAATGAATCGAATGAGATGAATGAGGTATGATACATTATATTTTCTATTTATATTAAGCCACATGGATGTTTCAAAATGTATTTCTATTTACTAATTTATTTTTTTCTAATATACAACACAGGATGAAGAAGATGACATTGCAAGTGAAAACATAGAAGAAGATGAAGAGTATACCACTGAGTTGAATGAGAATGAGGTATGATACATTATATTATCTATATATATTATATAACATGTACGTTTAAAATTCTATTTGTTTTTACAAATTTAAATTTTCCAAATATACAATTAGGATGAAGAAGATGACATTGCAAGTCAAAACATAGAAGATAATGAGGTATAAAAGTTTATGTTTGTATTTTTTTGGTTTATAATGTTCAAATCTTTTGTATAACTATTTTTTAGAAGCAATATGTATCATTTTTTTTGGTATTTCTATTGACTATTTGGTTTTTATTATTAAAATTAATATTACAGAATTGTGAAGATGACATTGCAAGTCCAGACATGGAAGAGAATGAGGTTTATTACTTTGTGTTTGAAAATAATTTGTTTATAAACATAATTTTTTTTAAACTCTTTTACTCTAAACATTACAGGATCTGGTAGATGACTCGTCAACTCCTTCAGCTGAAATTCATGAGGTATTAGAGGATGAAGAAGATTGCATTGCAAGTCCACACTTGGAAGAGAATGAGTTTTAATACTTTTTGTTTTTAATTTTTAATTTTACAAAAGTAATAATTTTTTATTATTATTATTTTTAAAAAGTATAAAAAATTATAAATATGTTTGTAAAACATTTTTTAATTTATACGATTATAAATTATCGTTTGTAATTTTTTTTTCTTAACAACACATAATATAGGAGACGATGTGACAAGGAATGTTATTGGAAGTACTTGTCAACAACAATCTGTAAATGAAAAGGCAGACGACATTGAGTTCATTGATTTATCAGACTATGACACAGAAGATGAAGTGGAAGATTTGAACCCAAGTATGAAGTTAGTGTCAGTGAAGTTGGAACAAGACCCTTAAAAGATATCAATTACACATCTACGTCATTCATATTTAAGTTTATTTGAACTATTGGTTTGTTTTTGTTTTAAAAAAAAATACTTAGTTGTTTAGGATTTCATATGTTTTTACGTTCTCTACTTAAGTTTATTAATAAAATAAACAACTTTTAGGTATTAAAGTTTGGTATTATTTTATTTATGTTATATTTATATTTCGTTTCTTATTAATATATTATTTGTGATACATTTGCATATGACATTCTGTATATCTATATAAGAAAATGTGTTTGAATAGTAAATAAAAAACTAGATTTTTATTTTATAAGAGAATACAAACATGAAACAATCTACTGAGGCTTATGAAAGGGTATGTTGTAGGATAATAACAACAACTTTTGACACTAAACAAGTTAAAACTTCAATCCAAAAAAGCTGAGATTATATAAAGGCAACTTGCAAGTGTAAATTAGTTTTTATAAGGTTATGAAAAGAATGTTTTTTAGAACTAATTATGTTTCCAATTTTCTGATTTGTAGTGTCAATATGGGCATGAACTTAGTTTTACTTTTAAACAATGTACATAAGTGCGCAAATGTGATGCAATGTTTGTTCTATCTACAGCAAGAACTCCTGTTCTCATAAGCCAATTCCAAATAATTGCACAACATCAACTCATTCATTCAGTAAAAGAAGATGATCGATGATCTTGCTGATGTTTTCTTTTTTGCTGTTTTCGACGGTCATGCTGGCTTCTCTTCTCTCAAGTTCATCAGGTTTCTGTCTCATTGAATTTTTTGAGATAACTTCTTCAAGGGGTTGTTAGTTCTTATATTTCAGTGTAAAACACGCAAATAAGCGTTATTCAGTTACAAACTGCTTATCAGTTAATAGAGAGAAAATATAAGCAATTCCATACATCCTCTAACTAACAAGTATATTATCTATAGAACCCTCTTATAAAATCATTATTAGACGTGGTAAAATGGGTGAGTATGGTGGATAGGATATTGGCTCAAAACGAGTAAGTTTCTGATTTTAGAAGTTAACCAAAAACTTTTTCAAACCAATCTGCTCCAAATGAACATACTTTGGATCGAGGCTAATCACACTTGAAATTAAGTCTGCCCATTTAGTACCACACAAAGACCAACCAGAACATTTATCACTCCGCTCCATTTTAATCAACCGAACAACTCCACGAGCATCAGTAACCTCCAAGACATTAGTACCTTCAAGAACATTAGGCGGAAACAGCTCCGTAGGCAATTTCTAAATTTAAAAAGAAAAAAACACTTACACAAAAAAACATAAAAGTAAATAACAACAAAACAAAAAAAAAACAAAAACAAAAACCGACTTACCAAATCATGCTCAAATTGACCAGGAAGCGAAATGACAAATTCAATAAAACCACCTGACTTTATTCCATCTACAAAAAAAAAAAAAAAAAAAAAAAAAAAAAAAAAAAAAAAAAAAAAAATTAACAAGTACTACAAAAAAAATAATAATAAAATAAAAAAATAATAAACAAACAAAAACTTACAGAAACATTTGACATCAGAAACATCCATTACAAACCTGATAAAAAAAAATTAGTCAATACATATTTTATAAAAACAAATAAAAAAAGATAAAAAAAACATACACTACAAAACTATACCTAATGCTACTGAATACAATCAAATAAGCATATGCAACAGACCATTTGTAACACCCCCAAATCTCGGTACAGCGGAAGACTTAATCAAGTTTTCGGGGCGTTACTTTTTGGATTGGTATCACACACAAGTAAAATAAAAGATAACTATTTAACCATTTAAAACCAATCCCAAATCAAATATTCAAACATTTAATCCGAAGATATAAATTTTAGGCCCAAAACATAGTTTAACAAAATAGGTCCCCATTGTTTATCAGAGTCAGAAAATGATCCTTGAACCACGCCTCCATGCCAAGCTTCCACACGTCAAATAATCCAAACATCTCTCAAATACCTGAGAAATCATGCTAAAAGGTCAGCTTACGCTGGTGAGTTCATAGGTTTAAGTTCAACAAAATCATAGTGGACCTGTAAGAGTTGATTTGCTATGCAAGACCTAGATAGGTAAATACCGTTTCACACACTGATCCTACCCGGATCTCCAATCATATAATCACTTACTCGGGCCCCTGCGACTCTAGTCCAGCACTGTCGTGGCGACCTCTAGAACAGTTGCCAACCCCGGGCTAGGTCGTGATAGAAGTCTATTCTTAGTTAGGCACGGTAGAACCTAGACTAAGGCAACAACTAAAGCACATCTATCTACTCAGTCAGCATATAAGCAAATCCAAATAGTTTTAACGGTCCAAAAACAGTAGCATGATTCTCACCTCAAAATAGTTCAAAACGTAGTTAAAACGTATATATAAAAGTGGGGCTATGAAACTCACCTCAAGCAATCAACGCACAATCAACGCACAAATATCACTAGCAGAAGATAACAGAAATCACAGCACAGCAACTATCGACTCGTCACAACCTATTAATGTAGACCAACTTAATATACATATTCCTCAAAATCAACGTTAACTACCCCAATATATTCCATTCCTTTATTTCCAAAAACGTCTCGTTTCACCACTTAATCCTAGTGTTTGGTATCCTCATGTGGGTGTATCGACTCTGTTAATACAAATATCGTCATTAAACGTTATTTATATTTTTGATCTTTGCCTAAGTTTTGTTAACGACAAAAGTAAATTTAATTTATAAAAGCTTAAAGCTTGTCAAGTTTATTAGATATTAAAACAAGCTTTCTCAAACAATATATTCATCATTCAAGCATTTACATTTATGATTAGTAACATCTTGATATGACTCTAATCACTATGTATGATAGTAGTTTGTAGAATGTGTTAGGTTCTTAAAACCAAACACTACTTAAGCATTTGCATATTTCTATAAATAGTAATACAACATTTGACATCATGTATTACATCATGGAAATCATTGGAAGATTCCATTAGATATTTTGTGAAGATTTGTACTCTTCATATCTTGCACAATCTCACTTAGATAGAGTTGACTTTGGCAAGATTTGATATCTTGGCTGTCAGACCGGCGGTACCAAAATGGTACACGGGCGGAACCCTTTTAAGGGGTCCGCCGTCCGTGGACGCTCCTGTCCATTTTGGCTATAAATAGCAATGCCAAGCCAAGTAGTTTTTCATCCCTTTCTAACATACTCTCATACATATCTTCTCTCTAACCTTTCTAACTCAGTTTCATATCATATTAGTGATCTCTTTTGTAGCAAAGAAGATCAAGTCATATTCAAGATTCAACGAGAAGTTGGAAGTCTTGTTTGTTTAGTGTTGTATGATCTAGTGTTGATCCATACTTCATTGTTGTATCAAACCATCATAATCTTGTGAGTGTGAGTGGTTAGTATTTTAGTCCTCAAAATACATTGTGTGTGGGAGTAGTTGTACCCTTGGAAAGAACTCGACATCTAGCTTAGTGTCGGAAATAGTGTAAGCGAAGTGTAAAGGTTTTCTTCGCCGGTGAAAGGAGCTTGTTGACTAGTGAAGTTAAACTCTCGAGTGTGAGACTCGGGGAGTGGAGTAGGGCAAGGAAAAAGAGTCCTTGTAGGCCGAACCACTATAAACAACTTGTTGTGGTTTGATCATCTCTTTCCTAATTTACTTATTACACATTGCTTGCATATTTCATTAACATACTCAAGATCAATATCAATTGATCTTTCAATAAGTTTCAAAACAAAGTTTTTAATTGGTAAACTATTCAACCCCCCTTCTAGTTTTCTACAATTGGTACCAGAGCCTCGTTGCTCAAGAATTTCTAAAATAACTTGTATTTTATAAACTTGAAACGATCCATGGATTCTGAAAACTTTAAAGAAGGGCAATCTATGCAAAGACCACCACTCTTTGAAACCAATGGATTTATCTATTGGAAAAACCGTTTTCAAACATATGTAAAATCAAAAGATATAGATCTTTGGTTTATTATTGTTAAAGGAGATTTTAGTTCTACAACAAAGGATATTTTCGTTGATGAACAAAAGAAATTAGTTGCTAAAAATAATGAAGCTAAAATGATGCTTTATAATGCTTTACCTAGAAAAGAATATGAAAGAATTTTTATGTGTGAAACCGCCAAAGATATTTGGGAATCTTTAATTGTTACACATCAAGGTAATTCACAAGTCAAGGATAACAAAATTGATCTTCTTGTTCAACAATATGAACAATTTGTTATCCCTGAAGATGAAACCATTGATTGTGGCTTTGCTCGTTTTAACACTATCATTACATCACTTAAAGCACTTGATGAATCTTTTCGTAGTAAGAACTTTGTAAGGAAATTTCTTAGAGCACTCCATCCCAAATGGAGAGCTAAAGTGACCGCTATTGAAGAATCAAAAGATCTCTCAATAATGTCACTAGACGAGCTAATTGGCAACCTCAAAGTTCACGAAATGGTAATGGAGAAAGATTCGGAGATCATCAAAGGAAGAAAGGAGAAGATCAAATCCGTTGCTCTTAAAGCAAAGGCGGAATCAAGCGATGATGGTGAATCTTGTTCCGGTAGTGAAGATGAGGAGTATGCCATGGCCGTTAGAGATTTCAAGAAGTTCTTTAGAAGAAGAGGAAAGTTTGTAAGACAACCTCGAGAAGAAAAGAAGCCATTCCGAAAAGATCGGGATGATAAGAAGAGTAAAGGTGAAAGAAAGTGTTTTAGATGTGGTGATGCAAGTCATCTCATAGGAGAATGTCCCAAGCCACCTAAAAACAAAACTCAACGAGCTTTTGTAAGTGGTGCTTGGAGTGATAGTGAAGACGATGAAGAATCAAGCAAGGAAGAGATCGCTCTAATGGCACATGAGTCAAATGAGGTACTTTCCGACTCTTCTTATTCTTCTATAGATGATGACACCTTGCAAAAACAATATAATCAATTGTGTGAGCTAAGTCTAAAAATCATAACTAAAAATAAATTTCTAAAAACAAAAAAGGAGTTTTTGGAAAATGAGGTATATGAGTTAAAAGAAAAAGCAAAACGACTTGAAAAAGGAAAAGCAAATGACGATGATTGTAAATCATGTCAAGAGCTTAATCTTGAAATAGAAAAACTAAAGCTCACACAAGAAGTTCTAATAGAAAATAATTCTAAGTTTAAAAGGTTTAACAAAAACATCGCTCTTGCCGATGAAATAGTTAAAATCCATAAAACACCAGGAGACATGAATGGGCTAGGTTTTAATGAAGTATTAATTCCAAAGAGTCAAAACAAAACGGCCGAAAAGGACGAACATTCTGTCAAAATTGCTGCAGTACAGCACGGACCAGACGGAACCAAAATAAGGGTTCCGTCCGTTGTGCAAAATGGTACCGCGGGTACTTCAGCAGAACAGAATGTTCGCAATACGGACCGTACTGAATTTGTTAAAGTAACAAAGAAAACCAATGATAATATTAAACTAAAACCAGCCATTATATCAGGAGTAGGACTTGTTAAAAATGAATTTAGATAAAAAACTACTCAACAACGATATAAAACTTCTTTTGCCAAACGCCCCTTTCCTAAGAGCAATCACAACGTTCAACCTAACTACCAACACAACGGTTGGAATCAAAACTTTCCTAGACCATATCAAACTCCAGATTACATGCCATGGAACTCTTACCCATCATTTCCATACATGAATCAAATAAATGGTATGTTTAACCCAAACGGACCCATGAGATATTGGGGACCAAATGTTTGAGTTATTTGCTTCTTAGGTATGCTTGAAAGTTGGATTGGAACCTGATGAATGGATAAAAGATAGTGGATGCTCACGACACATGACGGGCAACAAAAGTCTCTTCTCATCAGACCAAGAGTATGACGGAGGTAATGTCACTTTCGGTAGCAATCTCAAAAGCAAAATCATTGGCAAAGGTACGATTGCTCATAACTCTCTAACTATTGAAAATGTTGCTCATGTGGATAGGTTAGGATTTAATCTACTTAGTATTAGCCAACTATGTGATAAAAAGTATAAAGTACTATTTGATGAAAATGGTAGTAAAATACTAAAAGATGGTATCACCATAGCTAAAGGAGTTAGGAAAAATAACATATACGTCATGAAAATAGATAAAACATATAATGACAAACTTTGCTTAACAACATTAGACGATAGCTCATCTCTTTGGCATAGACGCTTAGGTCACGCTAATATGAGACTTATACAAAACCTATCTTCAAAAGAGTTGGTTAGGAATTTACCAAAACTAAAATATGACCAACACTTTTGCGACGCTTGCAAAATTGGTAAACAAACACATAGTAGTCACAAATCTAAAAATATGGTGTCCACATCTAAGTGTCTATAATTATTACATATGGACTTGTTTGGACCATCCGCTATAAGAAGCTATGGAGGCAACTTATACACTTTGGTCATAGTAGATGATTACTCAAGGTTTACTTGGACGTTATTTTTGAAAACCAAAAATGAAGCTTTTGATAAATTTGAAATACTTAGCAAGAAAATTTAAAATCTTCTAGGTGTCAAAATTGTGTCGATCCGAACGGATCATGGTCGTGAATTTGACAACGAAACTCAATTTGGAAACTTTTGTGATACAAATGGTATAACACATAACTTTTCCGCTCCACGAACACCTCAATCAAATGGAGTAGTAGAACGTAAATATAGAACAATTCAAGAAATGAGTAGAACAATGCTTAATGAACAAAACATTCCTCAAAAGTTTTGGTGTAACGCCGTTGACACTTCTACATATATTTTAAATAGAGTCCTAATACGTCCTTTCCTAAACAAAACACCATATGAACTTTATAAAGGTAAAAAGCCAACATTAGGATATTTTAAAGTCTTTGGTTGTAAATGTTTTATTCTTAATACTAAGGATTATCTCACCAAGTTTGACCCAAAGTCTTATGAAGGTGTATTTCTTGGTTACTCTCAAACTAGTAAAGCTTACATTGTCCTAAATAAAGAAACAATGATAGTCGAGGAATCGTTGAACATAACATTTGACGAAAGTCCACCTCCCTCTAAGACATCACCTTTGGTAGATGATGACTTAGTTGAAAGTCAAATAATAGAAAATCAAATTAATAATAACAAGGAAGATGAACCATCAAATAAGGAAATTGTCAACATCAAAGAATCTAAAAGTCATCCATTAGAAAAGGTCAGAGGACAACTTAATCAAAGAACCTTAAGGTCACAAGCTCAAAATCAAAGTAATCATTTTTGCTTTGTATCCACCATTGAACAAAAAACCATAAATGAAGCAATAAAAGATGAATCATGGGTAATGGCCATGCAAGAAGAATTAAACCAATTCGTTAGAAATGATGTTTGGAAACTAGTTCCAAAACCCAAAGATCAAACTATAATTGGAACAAAATGGGTCTTTCGAAACAAAATGGACGAAAATGGTGTAGTATCTAGAAACAAAGCTAGGCTTGTTGCACAAGGTTATAATCAACAAGAAGGAATCGACTATGATGAAACTTATGCACCGGTAGCTAGACTTGAATCCATTAGAATATTACTTGCTTATGCATGTGCTTATGACTTTAAATTATTTCAAATGGATGTTAAAAGTGCTTTTCTTAATGGGTTTATTAACGAAGAAGTGTATGTTGCTCAACCTCCCGGTTTTACCGACTTTGAGAAACCACATCATGTCTTCAAACTCAAGAAAGCATTATATGGCCTTAAACAAGCACCTAAAGCTTGGTACGACCGTCTTAAGACTTTTCTTATTGATAACAAATATACTATGGGATTAGTAGATAATACTCTTTTTACTAAGAAAAAGGAATCGCAAATTATTATTGTTCAAATATATGTTGATGACATTATATTCGGATCAACTTGTCAAGAACTATGTAATGATTTCTCTAAAATCATGCATGACGAGTTTGAAATGAGTATGATGGGTGAGTTAAACTTCTTTCTAGGACTTCAAATTAAACAACTAGAAGATGGTATTTTCTTTAACCAATCTAAATATATAAAAGACATGCTTAAGAAATTTGGTCTTGAAGATTCCAAACCAACTAAAACACCCATGTCCTCGGACACTAAACTCACAAAGGACGAAGAAGGTGAATCCATAGATAACACTAAATATAGAGGAATGATTGGTAGCCTACTCTACCTTACGGCTAGTAGACCCGACATTATGTTTAGTGTTTGTCTATGTGCTCGCTTTCAAGAAAACCCAAAGGCATCACACTTAGAAGCATTAAAAAGGATTTTTAGATATATTAAGGGAACAACGTGTTTAGGATTATGGTATCCCAAAGGAACGGGTATAGAAACCATAGTGTATGCCGACTCGGATCATGCCGGTGATTATGTCGATAGAAAAAGTACAAGTGGTATTTGCACTTTTGTTGGACATTGTCCCACCTCATGGTTTGCAAAGAAGCAAACGGCTTTAGCCATCTCTACTACTGAAGCCGAATACGTCTCAGCCAGAAAAGCATGTCAACAAGCTCTTTGGATGAAGCAAGCTCTCGTAGACTACGGAATTCATCTCAACGACATTGTGATACTTTGCGACAACAAAGGAGCCATCGATCTCAGCAAGAATCCCCGTTCAACATGCTCGTACAAAGCACATTGAAATCCGTCATCACTTTCTTCGCGACAAGGTTCAAAAAGGAAACATTTCAATCGAGAAAGTATCCTCCGAAGACAACATTGCCGACATCTTTACTAAACCTCTTAAAAGAGAACCTTTTAATCTTCTTAGACTTGGTTTAGGGTTAATGGAACCAAACATGTAGGATAAACATAGCCTAAAACATTAGAATAGTCAAACCAAAACAATTTTGCCTTGTATCTGCTACTGTAGCCACGGCACCAAACGACAACACGGACGGAACCAAATATTTGGTGCCGTCTGGTCCGTGGTGTCTACAGAAGCAAAACTGCTATATACATAACATCCTCTTCCTCACAACCCACTTTACCAAAACGTGTAAAACTTAAACCAAGCTCATTATTGACACATTCCCACTCACTAATCACTGAAGATAACATCATTGTAAGTATCCTAACTTCATTTCATCTCTTAATTCTGAGTCTAGGATTCTTATTTATACACAAAACTATCACAAATCATTACATGGGGTTTTATGTATGCTTTTATACCAAATATGAATTCAATTGGCAAATTGCATAACTAGTCATTCAAATTAGGTACTACATTATCATATTGCATAAACAAATCATGTTTCCCACTAATTGATAGATAATAAATATAAGGCCTTATTCAAACAACCAAACACCCCATGTCAAAAGTTTTGAAAAGCTTCTCACTTGTAGGAAAACATTTTTCATTGCTAATACAAATAGAAACGTTAAAATTTTCATCACTTGCATGCTCTTGAATACTAAAGGTATTGCATAACTAATATGCACTCCCGGGTATATTCAAATGTAGCCACATTGAATTAGGAGCATTTGGGTTATCTCATGGTATTTGCCAAACACCCCACTAAAACCATTTTGTGCATAAAATGAGTCGAGATAACCGCAACTCCAAATTGTTTTCATATAGGCACACACTAGAATCAAAAACGTCAAAATTTATTTTCATTTTTTAACATATTAATTCTTGTCCTTAGGAATAACCATGGTAGCCGCAAGATTCTATGATCACAAAGACACCCTTAACTACATTCCCAAACACCACAAAACCAAAGGACTTACCAAGGAACAAGTAGAAATATTTAGGGGTCTAGAATCAAGGTATTTCCATGAGGGTAGAACCATTCACCCATCCTTCCTTGAACATACTAATCTTCGTGAAGAACTAGCCGCCATTCAATTCGATTGTCTTCTTGACATTGATGAACCAATTTGTCCTAGGTTTGTGTTAGAATTCTATGCTAGTGTGACCGGTTTTAGTGATGAAGATGATGATGAATTTTGTCTTAGCTTTAGAATCAACCAAAATGACTACACCATCACCTTAAGCGAATTTGCTAAAGTACTAGGAATTCCCAACCGAGGAACTTGTGTCTACACGGATAAGTGGGTCACTCACCGCCCTTGATGCAATCAACGACCGCACTTCTCCCTATCTAACCCGTTTGGCCGATAAGGATGTCATCCGTGAACATCTTTTTAACCCAAAAACTGATACAACCCGAGTAACCCGAAAGGGAAAAGAGGTAGACCGAGATCCATATGGAATGGAGCTAAATCAACTTAAGCACGAATTTAAGAAATGGGAGGAGTTACTTAGAGCAAACGTCATTAGCACCATAGGGAATAGGGATCACATAAACGCTTGTCTTTGCCACATGCTCTACAACTTGTCCACCCGACAACCATTCAACTTAGCCTACTACATAGCTAGGAGAATGATTGATATTCCAACTCAAGGATCAGTTGCTCTTCCATACGGGATGCTTCTCACCCGTCTCTATAGAAACTTCGCTCCAATTCCACCAACCCCAAAAGGGATGCACCTTCACTATGAACTCATCCCTCACATCTTTGTACCTTTGAGTGATGCTCGAGTTGCTAAGACTAAAGGCAAGAGAGCTAAACCTCCAGCTCCTTCATCATCATCATCATCAAATAGCTCCGAGGATGGTCTTCCAAGATCTCATCTTCCACCTCATGAGTATTACGCATCTCTTCCCGAGGTTGAGAATGAATCAGCAGAATTCAAACAAACTAAGGGAATGTTCAAGTGCCTTGGTAGGATGATGAACAAGATTTACAAGAAGTTGGACAAATAAGGGTACTTTAAGGAATGTTTGGAACAATGCATTATCATTAATGTTTGATACTATTTAGTTGTTTTTATTATGTAGGATGATAATATAACTTGAAACAATGGTGTATGCTAACAATTTCATGCAGGGGGATAGCACAAGTATGCTATCAAATTTTACCCATTTTCACTTTATTGTGAAAATCAATAAGTCTTGCTCAAAATCTATGCTCCACTATGTTTACACATGTGTTATTTACTTTTCCTAACTAGAAATGTTTAGTATAACAGATTTTAAGAAAAATTTCAGGTTTCAGAAATGTCCCCGATACCTAAAAATGTACTCTGTCCATATTTCAGCACTCCACGGATCAGACGGCACCATAATTTTGGTACCGTCCTTTATGTAGTTTGGTACCGCCATACCTGTACAGGCGGACCAGACGGCACCCTTTTTAGGGTACCGTCCGTGTATGATTTTGGTGCCGTGGATCCTCCAGGTAATTTTCTGAATTTCGACTCTTTCGTGATTCCAAATTATCTTCCATCACTTATAAATCAATCTTAACTAGTTTATAATGTTATTAGAACTAGTATTATTTAATAAGGTATATAAGAAATCCATTTCCCACCAAAATTCAAAAATTTGAAAAATCCACCCAAGGAGCCCTTTGGCATAAAGGAAGGAACCAAAATTTTGGTACCTTCAAATCCGTGGGTAATCTGAATATTAGGAAATTCCACTCACTAGAACACATTTATTGCAAATTTTTTCTTCTTCACTCCATCTTCCTTGTATGGATTGACTTGGGTGATATGACTAGCATTCAACCCACTTCCAAATCATTAGGAACCTCATCTCTTCAATGGTTCAACATCAAATCAAACCATTTCTCAACAATTTCTTACCTCTATAAATTGAAAGGCTTTACCATGATCATCCTCACACCTTCTTCATTCTCACTACTATCTAGCAAATCACAACCCAAGTTAAAAATGACTAAATCATCACCAAAACCTTGCAAGAAAACCGCTAGAATTAGCGTAAGGCCTTGTTGTTTTGTTCATCTTAGCTCATCATCCGAATCTTCACCACTCACAATCTCATCTCCCATTAGAGATGATACAAATCTTACCTTAGCTACACCCACTTCATCACACATTGTGATCACCACTCCACCACCAATAAAAACACCTACTTCACCTCCACCGGCACCCATCCAAACATCCAAAACTCCCTCACCACCTTCACCAAGGTCTCCCACTCTCACTCCCATGGAGTTATTTTCAACTCCACCAACATCCCCAAATCCTTTCCTAGAGGACTTGGAAGACTTGCCTCCTAGGCCAAGTCATCCACCACCATTGCCATCTTTTGGCACAATTGAGCGAATCGCTCATGAGTCACCTCGGTCATCCATTGACCCAAACGCCCCATTAGGGCCAAAACCTCTCCTTTTCCACCCCATTCACAAGGACATTCATGGTCCTTTATATGGGGATCATCCACTTCCATCATCAATGTCCCCTCATATTGAGGACATTCCGGAGTGCATGTGGGATGACAATCCCACTAGAGAGGAGATTCAAGCCGAACTCCACAACCTCCACCAATTCAAAGGCATGGTGGATTCTCACTTAAGTGAGACAATGCAAATGCAAAATGCTTTGCTTGCATCCATCATGACCACTCCAAACATTCCCAACACCACCAACACATCCACCATTCCACCACCACAACCTCCCCAAACTTTCTACCCTCCAAGGCATGGTTGCTCAACTTGTGAGCAAACGGGCCAAACCGTGGAACGGACCCGGGTTATGGTCCATGACTTCCACGAAGAAATGAGGTTCATCCTCAACCACATTCTTGAGCGTCTCAACGCTCTTTCCCATCCACCATCACTTTAGGATGGTTTTAGAATTCTCTTTCTTTTGTTTACTTTCTTAGGATAATTTTTATTTCTTGTACTAAAAACACATCATTGTGTTCTCTTTTCATGATCTTTACTCATGAAAATTTTTAACTAATGAATGTTGTTTATTATATTGTTGGTGTCATTTCATAGTGTTTGGAAATGCTTGTGAATGATCATTATTACTAACAATTTTTTTTTTAGCTTTATTTTCACAATCCATGTATCTTCCCATTAAAGCACCCAATTTAGGGGGAGCTTTGAACAAGGGGAGATAATAGCTCGGGCTCATTACATTCCGCATAGCCTCTTCTTTTTGTTGAGACAAAAAGGGGGAGAAAATATAGAACTTTGAAATTATTTATATTTGACTTTTCTGAAAAAGTCAAACTGCATACATTTGACTTTCTAAAAGTCAAACAGGAACCCTCATTGATAATACTTGACTTTTCTTTAAAAAGTCAAACTGCATACTTTGACTTTCTGAAAAAGTCAACATCATGCATCAACTAGTGAACTCTTTGACTTTCATAAAAAGTCAAATTTCATACACTTGCATTATCATTTCCTTTTCAAGTTCTAAAACTAATATTTTTATAACTCTTGTACAAACTTTGTTTCTTTTATAAAAATAAAATTTATATTTTGTCCTCAACAAAAAGGGGGAGATTGTTAATACAAATATCGTCATTAAACGTTATTTATTTTTTTGATCTTTGCCTAAGTTTTGTTAACGACAAAAGTAAATTTAATTTATAAAAGCTTAAAGCTTGTCAAGTTTATTAGATATTAAAACAAGCTTTCTCAAACAATATATTCATCATTCAAGCATTTACATTTATGATTAGTAACATCTTGATATGACTCTAATCACTATGTATGATAGTAGTTTGTAGAATGTGTTAGGTTCTTAAAACCAAACACTACTTAAGCATTTGCATATTTCTATAAATAGTAATACAACATTTGACATCATGTATTACATCATGGAAATCATTGGAAGATTCCATTAGATATTTTGTGAAGATTTGTACTCTTCATATCTTGCACAATCTCACTTAGATAGAGTTGACTTTGGCAAGATTTGATATCTTGGCTGTCAGACCGGCGGTACCAAAATGGTACACGGGCGGAACCCTTTTAAGGGGTCCGCCGTCCGTGGACGCTCCTGTCCATTTTGGCTATAAATAGCAATGCCAAGCCAAGTAGTTTTTCATCCCTTTCTAACATACTCTCATACATATCTTCTCTCTAACCTTTCTAACTCAGTTTCATATCATATTAGTGATCTCTTTTGTAGCAAAGAAGATCAAGTCATATTCAAGCTTCAACGAGAAGTTGGAAGTCTTGTTTGTTTAGTGTTGTATGATCTAGTGTTGATCCATACTTCATTGTTGTATCAAACCATCATAATCTTGTGAGTGTGAGTGGTTAGTATTTTAGTCCTCAAAATACATTGTGTGTGGGAGTAGTTGTACCCTTGGAAAGAACTCGACATCTAGCTTAGTGTCGGAAATAGTGTAAGCGAAGTGTAAAGGTTTTCTCCGCCGGTGAAAGGAGCTTGTTGACTAGTGAAGTTAAACTCTCGAGTGTGAGACTCGGGGAGTGGAGTAGAGCTAGGAAAAAGAGTCCTTGTAGGCCGAACCACTATAAACAACTTGTTGTGGTTTGATCATCTCTTTCCTTATTTACTTATTACACATTGCTTGCATATTTCATTAACATACTCAAGATCAATATCAATTGATCTTTCAATAAGTTTCAAAACAAAGTTTTTAATTGGTAAACTATTCAACCCCCCTTCTAGTTTTCTACAGACTCAATATGATGTCATGAATGCACTCAAACAACCAATATATAACTCAATGCGACACAAGGAGACCTCTAAACGATAAGCTCCATAGTTTAATAAGTTTCGGAATAAATAGTAGACCTTATCGAATTCGTCAACTCGATAAACTCATTTGTTTACTCGTGTCGCTTATTATCCCATAAATCAATCGTATCCTCAAAGAGTCATAAGGATAATTCACCCATTAATAAGGTTACCCAACGTACCTAGCGGGCTCTTATTAGATTCGTTAACCCAATAAGTCCGCTACCCACATGTATCAACAATATTAACGTTAGGTTATCCGTAACTCATGCACACATAACGCAAATAAATAATTACTTATCCAACATTAAATGTCCACAATTGACATTTATTGATAAGCGTGTACTCGAAACGTTAATTATTTATTTATTACAAAACCTCTCCAATTTAGTCGTTAGTTTCATTTAAAACTAGTAAATAACAAGATAAATCTTGTTATTGATATTTTTGGTACAAAAGCCCATTATTATTTACATTTCATAGTTTTATTATCATTTTCATATATAATATATATTTCGTCAAATCCCATTATAAATCTCATAACGTTATTCGTTTCGAGTCCACAAGCACGAGTCATAACTTTTCGGCTTTTAAATCAATCAATTGTCCAAATTATACTAAAGTCCATGTTACGGCTTTGTCGGAGTCAACTATTGACTAAAAAGTCAAAGTGACGCCGACGTAGCTCAAAGTCACAATATATATATCAAGTCCATAATTAAAAGTCATAACGTCGCAATTCAATCCCAAACTAACTCAAAACAATCTCGTCAACCAATAAATCAACCAATTATACTCGAAACCAATGTTATGACCCTAATGGTCATGACACGGTCGCGGTCAAGACCACGTGAACCAAACAAGCTTCTAAAGCTTTTCGGCTCCACGCGTCTTATCCAAACCTCAAGTAAACCAATCAATAAGCTACCAAATCAATCCGACTCAAACCCATGACCAACATAGGCCACGTACGACACCAACCGAGACCCTATCGTGGGTTCTTTGGTGCGTACGCCCCATGGGTCTCAACCAAACACAACCAAATCAACTCCTCAACACTCAAATCCAATCATTCAAGCTTCAAATACTATCTAAACACAAAATCCATCAACTATCATTAACCAAGAACATGCAACTAAACCCTAAAATGCAAAACCCATCAAATTAATGCACCACACATGTACCAAACACTAATTACTTGTTTATTTCATCACTAATTAGCTTTAATTTCATGTTCCACCCAAAAGCCCCAAATTTCATTCATGGGTCAAAACCCTAATTTGAAATTCGTGGGTTTATATCATTCAAACAACCTCAAAACATGTTCTATTTACCTTCTCTAATCACCAATTGCAAAAGCCCTTTGAAATATTTAGAAAACCCTAAAAGTACGAATCTTAATTCTTGAATTTGGAAGTGTTAATGAAGTCCAAATTGAGTGTATGATATATGGTTGGAAAGAGGAGAAAGAGATCTATCTTTTGGTGGTGGAGGTGTATGTTCACTCGCTGGAATCCGGTGGTGGTGGCCGGAATAGTGGCCGGTTTTAATGGTGGTGGTGGTTTAGGGTTTTTAGTGAGAGAAAGTTGAGAGAGAATGTGTTGTGTGTGTTTTTCTAGTGAGAGAAATAAACTAGGCAAATGAGTGGATTGAGTGGTGATAACGCTACACGCGTCGTTCGGGGTCAAGGAAACTTCCTTTTCTTCGAGCAAGTTTTATAACACCCTAGGCAGTGAACCTAATCGTTGTAGTGTAGTAATTAGGGTAAGCCACGGGTATTGATATCGTTCTCTCGGGGAATAGGAATGCTAGTGAGAAGTTACTACGCTAAGGTTAAGGTTGAGGAAGATTATTTTTTATATTTTTTATATTTTATGAAATGGAAAGGTACGAATCTCGGGTATTGGATTTGGGGGGTTGGTATTGCTACCGATTACTCTACTTATTTAATTATCTAATCTAAGGTGAGGATAGTCTATGTCTAATTAATGTGTGCTCGTATGATAGTTTAAAGATGTGTTTACTTAGTTTGTATTACTCCTTAATTATCTCCTATTGATGGTTGAGTGTCACGTCTTATTCCTAGTTGCGTTGTGTGTCTAAAGTTGTAGGGTATGCGTTTCTCCCTAACTCTTCGAAATTACCAAAGGGTCTTGTCTACAAACCCACTAGAGATTATAGACTCCTACTCTAAGACGCTCTTCGGATGGTTTAGCCTACAATTACTCAGTTAATTATACTCTAAGGTTCACAAAGATGAATCAAGCATTAAGTGCACAACGAATGACCTATCGCACTACTAGATCATTAATCAACTAAGATAAGAAACAACCAATCAATATTTAATAATTAAGTTTCATACTTCCTAAGCAAACACAAAAATAAATTAGCCGGACATGGAGAACATGCAAGCATACACACAAATAATCAAAGACATAATTGAATTAATGAAGTAAAGACTTATCTTGGTGTAAGATAGGGTTTAAAACCCTAAAATACTGTACAAGACACCTTATGTTCGGTTTTAGGTTTTTTACTCAAAAGACTCTCCACACAAAGACTGAAAAATTCGGATTCTATATATAAGATTACAATTACGACGGCGTCACCTTATGTTTAGTGACGCCGTCGTGTCGCCGCCATTAGGGTTTCGTCTTGGCCACGTTAACCTTGCGACTGCGTCACCTTATGTCCGTGACGCCGTCCTCTTCAGCTTCTGACGTCGTCTGGATTGCATCTAGGCCGTCTGAGTAGCGACGGCCTACTCTTTCACAACTAGACGTCGTCACTTGAAAATACGAGTTTTGAGACCTGTGTCGTCACAATAATTTTGGGACGGCGTCGCCATTAACACCTGACGCCGTCGCCTTCTACTTTCAGCAACTGTGAGTGTCTCGATTTTGACTTTGGCCATTTTCTTCATATATTCGCGCCTTTTCGTCCAAATAAGTGCCATTCCAGCAATTTGCCTTCACGAGACCTAAAAAGTGAAAAGGAACGATATTAAGCAATAACGGATACAAAAGTTATCAAATAAGGACTTAAACGACCCCTCAAAATGGTACCTTTTAAAACCTTATCAAATATCCCTACACTTGTTATTTGCTTGTCCTCAAGCAAATGTGCTTTTAGCCAATTAATTTATAAGTTAGGGGTCATGAAGCATTAATTCAAAACGGCCCACAACACATATAAGCCCCGCAAAAGTCATAACAAGCACGGAAATTACATACTAGCACCTCACATGGGGTGTTTGGATACTCACATCTCTCTCGGGTGTATAAATGAAATATAACAATATAGGAAATGGAAGATAAACACTCATTAACCGGTCCTAGTACATAGATTACCATAGGCTTGAGAATAGATCAAACCTCCATCGCTTTGGCGTAAGCACCTAGGAAAGACTATCAAAGAGGTCTTTTAAAGGGTTGTAATGTTAGGCTTACGGTAGGGAAATAAGGGTTTGGTGGGATAGGCTATTTAGTGGTGGTAAGTCAAAAATCTCTATGTTAAATGCATATGAAGAATGGCGTTGCTAAGCCAAGACTCGACACTTCTAAACTCTAGATAACTGAAATAAACAAACATAAATTTAAAGGATAGATGTAGGATGGTAGCCCGTATGTTGTGTTTTTTTTTTTTTTTTTTTTTTTTTTTTTTTTTTTTTATCACTCTATTTTTTTTCTTTTCTTTTTCTCTTTTTCTATTTTTTTTTCGATTTTTTTTTTTTTCATACACTTTTACTCTACCATCCTCTACGGTACACATCAAAATGATAGGGATTTATAGGCACATCCCTACACTTGAGTTTTTATTACTCTAACACTAATTTGACCCGAATTGAAAAGATCAAAACACTTGGGGTACATTATTACGCAAACAAAGGGAATTTGAATTTAACGTTCCTTCCCGTCATTTCATAAACTTTAACTTTTCCCATGAATCCCAATCGTCCCAAAACTGTATACAAAGGATATGACTCGACTTAGCAACTCATGCAAGCAAGCAGATAATTGAACTAAGGGTTTAGGGTGATAACAAACATTTGCACTAAAAGTGAGTGCATAAGGGGTAGGCTAAGGCGATTTGGGTGTATATTTGGGGGTGGGGTGTAAACAATGCTCTTCATTGATATTCCGGAAAAACCGAAACATCACGAGAACCGCGAAAAGGATAGGCTCTGAGGGGTTAACTAGGGGTATCGTGTACTAAAGATGAGTACAACGCAAAGGGTGTGGGTGAATTACTCAACCGAAGTGGAAGAAGTAATTATATTACAGGTATTAAACAAGGGTTATCCTAATGCCTCTTATCATTTAGTTATTCCTAACTACACAAGTGTAGCCTCACTTGCGATCTTTTAATGCATCACAAAACAAGTTCTAGAATCTAATATACTACCGGTTCACACTCTAAGCATTAAAGATGAATGCTTTTAATTCCTACTAATCTAAGGGCGATCCTCACATTTTGGGTGGAATTTGGGTGGTAAGGGTTTTTGTGCTAGTCATGCAACTTCCTATCCGTGAGACGCTTTTGTTAAGACTAATGGCCCACTCCTATATATTATGAAAAATTTTAAATTTGGTGCCAAAATTACCCTAACCGACATTTTCTCATGGTTTATTACACAATCACAATTGGACAAAGCAAATAGTCAAGGATAAGCATAGTTTCAAAGTTCCCGTTTTATTTTCCCTCCCTACACTTAAACTGAACATTGTCCCCAATGTTCCCCGAAAGTATCAAAGTTATGATAAAAGAAGGTAATTAAAAACGAAAGAAACTAGTACTCCCCTGATTAGCTCGGTAGGATCCGTGTAAAGTGGTGGTTAAACTCTTTTCCAAGAAGAATTATTGCGTGAAAAGCTCCTTCCAATCTTATGTAACTTCTTCTTGACAAACTAAACCTGCACACTTGAAGAAAACAAACGAAACCTTCGCGTAAAATCGGCGGTAATAATATATATAAGACTCGATTTAAACTAGGATATAATGCTTGTGGAATGGATGTTTACAGAATTTCTAAGAAAATTAAGACCTGGAAAATTCCAAAAATTTATAAGTAGCTCAGAAAACGAGAAAAAGTAATCTGATGTTTTTACTCCTTCCTGACGCCGTCAGGTTGCAATCCTGACGCCGTCAGGTTATCCTGACAAAAACTGGTCTGCGATTTTCTGGAAAAAATTCTGGAAAATTTACATCTTTAGAATCTGGAAAAATTTCTGCAAAAACATCCATTATGACTCGATACAAGCATTTGACTCGAACAAACAAACATAAATATCTTTTAGTTAATTGTTATTCTCATGTTTACGTTTCTTTTGAAAACGTGTGTAATCCTCCCTACACTTATCCCTTATGTAAAATACCTTTATATGCAATTAAGACGAAGTTAAAAACAAAATAAAGCATTTTTACAAATTTAAACATGAGGATAAACAATTAATAAAAGATATGTGACACTAACAAGCAAACAATTAAGCATGGGTTGCCTCCCACGAAGCGCTTTTCTTTATTAAAGAGTCTTGTAGCTAGACTCATAGTCGTGCTCCTACGTTTCCTCACCTATCCTCTCGTGCTCCTACTTAAGCCATTCTAACGCTCTTTCATTCTTTTTGTAATCATCTCCTAATTCAAGGCATTTTTTGTAATACCGCTTAGTTTTCTCATATGGGTACCTAAGCCCACTCTGCTTATCCCTTTCACTAAGCAATGGAATAGGGGTCATTCTATTACAAACCTCGATGTCCTTATGTTTAAACCTAGGATGAGTGCGTGGCATTTGGTAGATGAAATCTTCAATTTCATCAGAGAATGTAATTAGACCATCAATCATCCGTTCATTCAACCTAGTCAATTTCTTGAAAGGTTTTCCAAAAATTATTTGAGTGAGGTCCTTATCTATAAATTCTCCTAAGTCTTCTAAGACCATGAACTCTACCAAATAAGTAAAACTTCCGACAAACACGTGCAAATAAATGACTGCTTCAACAACATTGTTCCCTTGATAAGTTAACTCTTTGACCTTGATTTTGTTGTATAGGTCCCTTGAGATTAAGTTTAAAGGTAAGAATGAATTCAAATAAGCATCGAACCCTTCTAGTCCTATTTTTCAAGGGAATTGCATATTAAAGGGGCCATCTTTCTCAATCCTACACCTAGGGTCAAAACATTGGGATGGGTCTTCCTTAATTTCAGAACTAACTTCATTAATGACCTCCCCGCTATCAAGTGCTTCATCATAATCAAATTCCTCATCAGAATCTGAGTAATAGAAAGGACTTTGTTGTTGCCAATTTATCTCATTATGCTCTAGGTGATTACCAAAATGGTGAGTGGGTGAAGGGTTTTGTGGGATTGCGTTCTCAATCTCGGGATTGGGAACGGGTAAAGTAAAGAATCTTCGATGGAAAATACGGATCATGGTTAATGATGGTTTTTACGAACGAGGGTCACGAAGAAGGGGGATAGACTAAGAGAAAGCTAAAAATAAGAAAAAAAGTTTACTTGATAGGAATCAAGCAAAGAAACCTAAACGAGGTGGACTACTAACTAGCTATTCTATTCCCCGGCAGCGGCGCCAAAAACTTGATAACGCTACACGCGTCGTTCGGGGTCAAGGAAACTTCCTTTTCTTCGAGCAAGTTTTATAACACCCTAGGCAGTGAACCTAATCGTTGTAGTGTAGTAATTAGGGTAAGCCACGGGTATTGATATCGTTCTCTAGGGGAATAGGAATGCTAGTGAGAAGTTACTACGCTAAGGTTAAGGTTGAGGAAGATTATTTTTTATATTTTTTATATTTTATGAAATGGAAAGGTACGAATCTCGGGTATTGGATTTGGGGGGTTGGTATTGCTACCGATTACTCTACTTATTTAATTATCTAATCTAAGGTGAGGATAGTGTATGTCTAATTAATGTGTGCTCGTATGATAGTTTAAAGATGTGTTTACTTAGTTTGTATTACTCCTTAATTATCTCCTATTGATGGTTGAGTGTCACGTCTTATTCCTAGTTGCGTTGTGTGTCTAAAGTTGTAGGGTATGCGTTTCTCCCTAACTCTTCGAAATTACCAAAGGGTCTTGTCTATAAACCCACTAGAGATTATAGACTCCTACTCTAAGGCGCTCTTCGGATGGTTTAGCCTACAATTACTCAGGTAATTATACTCTAAGGTTCACAAAGATGAATCAAGCATTAAGTGCACAACGAATGACCTATCGCACTACTAGATCATTAATCAACTAAGATAAGAAACAACCAATCAATATTTAATAATTAAGTTTCATACTTCCTAAGCAAACACACAAATAAATTAGCCGGACATGGAGAACATGCAAGCATACACACAAATAATCAAAGACATAATTGAATTAATGAAGTAAAGACTTATCTTGGTGTAAGATAAGGTTTAAAACCCTAAAATACTGTACAAGACACCTTATGTTCGGTTTTAGGTTTTTTACTCCAAAGACTCTCCACACAAAGACTGAAAAATTCGGATTCTATATATAAGATTACAATTACGACGGCGTCACCTTATGTTTAGTGACGCCGTCGTGTCGCCGCCATTAGGGTTTCGTCTTGGCCACGTTAACCTTGCGACGGCGTCACCTTATGTCCGTGACGCCGTCCTCATCAGCTTCTGACGTCGTCTGGATTGCATCTAGGCCGTCTGAGTAGCGACGGCCTACTCTTTCACAACTAGACGTCGTCACTTGAAAATACGAGTTTTGAGACCTGTGTCGTCACAATAATTTTGGGACGGCGTCGCCATTAACACCTGACGCCTTCGCCTTCTACTTTCAGCAACTGTGAGTGTCTCGATTTTGACTTTGGCCATTTTCTTCATATATTCGCGCCTTTTCGTCCAAATAAGTGCCATTCCAGCAATTTGCCTTCACGAGACCTAAAAAGTGAAAAGGAACGATATTAAGCAATAACGGATACAAAAGTGATCAAATAAGGACTTAAACGACCCCTCAAAATGGTACCTTTTAAAACCTTATCAAGTGGGTATTTATACTAGGCCACTAGGGACCTCAAAATAATTAAATGGGGAGGAGGGGGCGCCGGCTCAAGAGAAAAAGAGGAGGGTTCGGGTTGAAACTTTTCGTATCTATCTCGTTTACCCATTCCCGAGCTCACATATTGTCCCCCGAGTGTCCCATGACATTTATTTAACTTTCCAACATCGTTACTTACGTTTTTCCACGAGTTTTGACTATTTATTTGTCAATTTTCGAGTTACGGTCTAAAAGTTACAATAACTCTTGTTTTAGGCTTTTCTAGTGCCGAATCGAATAGTGCCTACCAAATAGAGTTTAAACACATACGATAACTCATTTAACAATGAAATAAACCGTAAAAACCAATCGACGATATAAAATCAAGTCACGGTTTATAAAATAGTGTTAAAGGCAAATCTCAGTTTAATTTAACGTAATGCGGTTACCTAAAATAGACTCCCTAAATTGCCGGTTGTCACAGCCTCCCAGCCTCAGAAGAAACCCGTCCCAGGTTTCACTCCGAGTTGCTTGGTGTCATAAACAGTTTAGGATACTTCCTACGGAAAACGTCCTCATGTTCCCAAGTGAACTCCGGTCCATGCCGGGAGTTCCTACGAACCTTAACAATCGGAATACGGCTATTCTTCATCCTCTTAATCTCACGATCCATAATCTCAATCGGTTCCTCAACAAAATTCAATTTCTCACCAATACGAATGACTCTTAATGGCACAACTATGTTTTCCTCCAAAAGACATCTCTTAAGATTACTAACATGAAAGACATTGTGTACACTACTCAGTTCCGATGGTAGCTCCAAGTGGTATGCTACCAGTCTGATTCTTTCCAGGATTGGAAAGGGACCAATATATCGGGGATTGAGTTTTCCACGCTTTCCAAAACGAATCACTCCTTTCCAAGGAGAAACTTTCAACATAACACAATCTCCAACCTGAAATTCTAAAGGTTTCCGCCTCTTATCGGCATAACTCTTTTGTCTATCACGAGCGGTTTGCAACCGGTTTCTAATCTGTACTATCCTCTCAGTGGTTTCTAGGACCAGTTCGGGACCTATAAGTTGACTCTCGCCAACTTCAGCCCAACAAACAGGAGAACGACATTTTCGGCCATACAGCGCCTCAAATGGGGCGGCCTTAATACTAGAGTGTTAACTATTGTTGTAAGAGAATTCGGCCAAAGGGAGGTGTCTCTCCCAGCCGTTGCCGAAATCAATAACACATGCTCTAAGCATATCCTCTAAAGTCTGAATAGTTCTCTCGCTTTGACCATCGGTCTGTGGATGGTAAGCAGTACTCATATCCAAATTCGTTCCTAAAGCTGTCTGTAAAGACTTCCAAAAGTGGGATGTAAAACGACTATCCCTATCAGAAATGATAGATATCGGTACTCCATGACGTGATACTATCTCCTTAAGATACAATCGAGCAAGCTTATCAAGACTATCGGTTTCACTAATAGCTAAGAAGTGAGTAGACTTAGTTAAACGATCAACTATTACCCAGATATCGTCATTGCCGCTAACTGTTCTCGGTAATTTAGTGATAAAGTCCATGGTTATTCGCTCCTATTTCCATTCTGGAAGTTCGGGTTGAACTAAAAGTCCTGATGGTTTCTGATGTTCGGCCTTAACCTTAGAACAAGTCAGGCACCTACTAACATACTGAGCTATCTCGGCTTTCATATTGGGCCACCAATAAAGTTTCTTAAGATCCTGATACATCTTATCGGCTCCGGGATGAATAGAGTATTTTGATTTATGCGACTCATGCATAATCAACTCACGGATTCCACCATACAATGGTATCCAGCTTCTGTCTCTGAAGCATAATGTTCCATCGGAACGCTTCAAGAAGCCGTTTTCACTTTCTACCATTCCATGAAGATTCTCATAAGGACAGTTCTCTCCCGTCAATGCCTCTACTTGGGCGGCTAAAATCTGGGATGGTAAGGGTGAAACAATGATCATTCCTAAGGATCTAACAAGTAGGGGTGGAATGTCCTCCTTACGACTAAGGGCATCAGCCACAACGTTAGCCTTACCAGGATGATAACGAATCTCACAGTCATAATCACTAAGCAATTCTAACCAACGAAGTTGTCTCATGTTCAGTTCCTTCTGATCTAAGATATGCTTCAAACTCTTATGGTCGGTAAATACTACACACTTGGTTCCATACAAGTAATGTCTCTAGATCCTAAGAGCAAACACTACAGCACCTAACTCAAGGTCATGGGTGGTGTAGTTTTTCTCATGCTTCTTAAGTTGTCGGGATGCGTAAGCAATCACCTTCTCACGTTGCATCAAAACAGCACCTAAGCCTTTATGCGAAGCGTCGCAGTACACGACAAAGTCTTCGCTTCCTTCAGGCAAAGCTAGGATGGGCGCACTACCCAACTTCCCTTTCAGAAGTTGGAATGCTTCTTCTTCCTTTTCTCCCCATTCATACTTAACATCCTTCTGGGTTAGTTTGGTCAGCGGTTTAGCTATCTTGGAAAATCCCTCAATGAATCTCCTATAATAGCTTGCTAAACCTAGAAACTGTCGGATTTCCGATGGGTTCTAAGGATCTGCCCATTCCTTAATGGCCTTAATCTTAGCTGGGTCAACATGAACACCTCGATTATCTATCACATGACCTAATAATTGTACAGACGGAATCCAAAATTCACACTTAGAGAATTTGACATACAACTTCTCCTCTCTCAACAATTCCAAAATGAGCCTCAAATGCTCTTCGTGCTCCTCACTACTCTTAGAGTATATCAAGATGTCGTCTATGAATACTATCACAAACTTACCTAGGTATGGCTTACACACTCGGTTCATGAGATCCATGAAAACCGCTGGTGCGTTGGTTAAGCCAAACGACATCACTTGGAATTCATAGTGTCCATAACGAGTCCTAAACGCAGTCCTAGGGATATCCTCTTCTCGAACTCTAAGATGGTGATAACCTGATCGTAAATCAATCTTAGAAAACACACTAGCTCCTTGGAGTTGGTCGAATAGATCATCTATTCTAGGTAACGGATATCGGTTCTTCACGGTCAACTTATTCAATTCCCTATAATCATAACACATCCTAAACGATCCATCCTTCTTCTTCACAAACAAAACTGGTGCTCCCTACGGCGACGAACTTGGTCGAATGAATCCCTTCTCTGACAATTCAGCCAACTGTTTAGACAGTTCCTCCAATTCTCTTGGAGCAAGTCGATAAGGTGCCCGGGCTATGGGTGTCGCATCGGGTATCAACTCTATTTGGAATTCCACTTGTCGAACAGGTGGAATCCCTGGCAGATCGTCGGGAAACACATCCGGAAATTCTCTAACGACGGGTACATCATTAAGGTTTCTTTCATTCTTCTCCTCGCTTTTCTTTTCAGAAATTCGAGCTAAGAAAAGACAACCTCCTCTATCGATGTACTTCTGAGCCTTAATACAAGAGATGATGCCCAATCGGGAAGGACTTCCACGGTCGCTCCGATCTCCTTGTATGCTCAAAACTTTTCCTCCATACGGTAAACGCACAATCTTCTCATCATAAATGATGTGTGCACCGTTCTTCGACAACCAATCCATTCCGATGATGACGTCAAAACTTCCTAAGGTAACTGGCAACAGATCTATACTAAACGGGCGGTCTAGGAAACTTAAGGTACAACCTCGTACTACGGTGTCTATCTTCTCTCTATTCCCATTCGCTAATTCCACATCGTAACTAAACCCTAGAGGTGTTCGGGAGATTCCTAGTAATGACATAAAGTTGGTGGATACGAAACTCATATCCGCACCAGTATCAAACAGCATGGAAGCATAGCGATTATTGAGAAGGAACGTACCCGTAACTACATTAGGGTCCTCACCAGCTTCCTTCCCAATAGCGTAAAAACGCGTTGTTCCCATGTCTCTCTGCTGATTCCTAACACCATTGTTTCCCTGGTTTTCCACAACCGCATGCTTCACAGGGTTTAAGCCATTACCTCCTACACCTCGGTTAGAAAATCCTCCTACATTACCGGGATTTCCTCTCATCCACGGCTCTCGGCACTCATTCTTAAAGTGTCACTTCTTTCCACATCCAAAACAGGTGACAGTGGCCTTCCAGTCCGCTCCTTGTGCAGTTTGAGCTCCAGCAAGTTGTCGGGACCTACAGTCTTTGGCCATGTGTCCTACCTTAGAGCACTTCCTACACACAATCGGGCACGGTCCATGGTGGTGTCGGTTACAACGACCACACACAGGTTTACTACCCTCGTAGCCTTTCTTATCTCCATTTCCTACGGCGAACACTCTGGCTGTCTCTTGCCGTTTGTTACCATTCCCTTTTGCAACTTCATTCCTCTTCCTATTATCGTTCCTATCACTCTTACCCTTATCTCCTAATTCTAACACACAAGAGTCCATCAGACTCTGAGCTACAGCAATTGCCTCATGAAAATTGACTGGCTTTGCAGTGATGACATCATTTCGAGTAGCTAAAGGTAATCCATCAGTATACCTTTCAATCTTAAGTTCTTCGGTACGAACCATCTCAAGGAAAAGCAACGATAGCTCTTGGAAACGACGAGTGTAAGTCGCCATGTCAGTACCCTTAACCTTATAGTTCCAGAACTCACTTTCTAACTTCTTAACTTCATTCCTAGGGCAGTAAGTCTTAATCAGGAGAGCCTTAAATTGAGTCCAAGACATACTATAAGCTACATCAATTCCTACTGCTCTGTGGTAGTTATTCCACCAGGTCAACGCCTCGTCTTTCAAAGTGAAGGTTGCATACTTAACCTTATAATCCTCATCACAATTACTCACAGCAAACACAGATTCAGTTTTCTCCAACCACATAGTTAGGTAAACTACTCCCTCAGTTCCTCCAAAATCTACGGGACCACAGAATCGGAACTCCTTATAGGTACAACCTCGAGTTCGATTCAACACTGGTGATAACGCTACACGCGTCGTTCGGGGTCATGGAAACTTCCTTTTCTTCGAGCAAGTTTTATAACACCCTAGGCAGTGAACCTAATCGTTGTAGTGTAGTAATTAGGGTAAGCCACGGGTATTGATATCGTTCTCTAGGGGAATAGGAATGCTAGTAAGGAGTTACTACGCTAAGGTTATGGTTGAGGAAGATTATTTTTTTATCTTTTTATGTTTTATGAAAATGGAAAGGTACGAATCTCGGGTATTGGATTTGGGGGGTTGGTATTTCTACCGATTACTCTACTATTATCTAATTATCTAAACTAAGGTTGTGGGAGTCTATGTCTAATTAATGTGTGCTCGTATGATAGTTTAAAGATGTGTTTACTTAGTTTGTATTACTCCTTAATTATCTCCTATTGGTGGTTGAATTGTCACGTCCTTATTCCTAGTTGCGTTGTGTGTCTGAAGTTGTAGGGTATGCGTTTTTCCCTAACTCTTTGAACTTACCAAAGGGTCTTGTCTACAAACCCACTAGGGATGATAAACTCCTACTCTAAGGCGCTCTTTGGATGGTTTAGCCTAAAACTACTCAGGTAATTATATTCTAAGGTTCACAAAGATGAATCAAGCATTAAGTGCACAACGAATGACCTATCGCATTACTAGATCATTAATCAACTAAGATAAGAAACAACCAATCAATATTCAATAATTAAGTTTCATACTTCCTAAGCAAACACACAAATAAATTAGCCGGACATGGAGAACATGCAAGCATACACACAAATAATCAAAGACATAATTGAATTAATGAAGTAAAGACTTATCTTGATGTAAGATAGGGTTTAAAACCCTAAAATACTGTACAAGACACCTTAGGTTCGGTTTTAGGTTTTTACTCCAAAGACTCTCCACATAAAGACTGAAAAATTCGGATTCTATATATAAGATTACAATTGCGACGACGTCACCTTATGTTTAGTGACGCCGTCGTGTCGCCGCCATTAGGGTTTCGTCTTGGCCACGTTAACCTTGCGACGGCGTCACCTTAAGTCTGTGACGCCGTCCTCTTCAGCTTCTGACGTCGTCTGGATTGCATCTAGGCCGTCTGAGTAGCGACGGCCTACTCTTTCACAACTAGACGTCGTCGCTTGTAAATACGAGTTTTGGGTTCTGGCCCGTCACAATAATTTTGGGACGGCGTCACAATGTAGCACCTGACGCCGTCGCCTTCTACTTTCAGCAACTGTGAGTGTCTCGATTTTGACTTTGGCCATTTCTTCATATATTCGCGCCTTTTCGTCCAAATAAGTGCCATTCCAGCATTTTGCCTTCACGAGACCTAAAAAGTGAAAAGGAACGATATTAAGCAATAACGGATACAAAAGTTATCAAATAAGGACTTAAACGACCCCTCAAAATGGTACCTTTTAAAACCTTATCAAATATCCCTACACTTGTTATTTGCTTGTCCTCAAGCAAATGTGCTTTTAGCCAATTAATTTATAAGTTAGGGGTCATGAAGCATTAATTCAAAACGGTCCACAACACATATAAGCCCCGCAAAAGTCATAACAAGCACGGAAATTACATACTAGCACCTCACATGGGGTGTTTGGATACTCACATCTCTCTCGGGTGTATATATGAAATATAACAAATAGGAAATGGAAGATAAACACTCATTAACCGGTCCTAGTACATAGATTACCATAGGCTTGAGAATAGATCAAACCTCCATCGCTTTGGCGTAAGCACCTAGGAAAGACTATCAAAGAGGTCTTTTAAAGGGTTGTAATGTTAGGCTTACGGTAGGGAAATAAGGGTTTGGTGAGATAGGCTATTTAGTGGTGGTAAGTCAAAAATCTCTATGTTAAATGCATACGAAGAATGGCGTTGCTAAGCCAAGACTCGACACTCTAAAACTCTAGGTAACGGAAATAAACAAACATAAATTTAAAGGATAGATGTAGGATGGTAGCCCGTATGTTTTTTTTTTTTTTTTTTTTTTTTTTTTTTTTTTTTTTTTTTTTTTTAGCACTCTATTCTTTTTTCTTTTTCTCTTTTTCTATTTTTTTTTCGATTTTTTTTTTTTTCATACACTTTTACTCTACCATCCTCTACGGTACACATCAAAATGATAGGGATTTATAGGCACATCCCTACACTTGAGTTTTTATTACTCTAACACTAATTTGACCCGAATTGAAAAGATCAAAACACTTGGGGTACATTATTACGCAAACAAAGGGAATTTGAATTTAACGTTCCCTTCCCGTCATTTCATAAACTTTAACTTTTCCCATGAATCCCAATCGTCCCAAAACTGTATACAAAGGATATGACTCGACTTAGCAACTCATGCAAGCAACCAGATAATTGAACTAAGGGTTTAGGGTGATAACAAACATTTGCACTAAAAGTGAGTGCATAAGGGGTAGGCTAAGGCGATTTGGGTGTATATTTGGGGGTGGGGTGTAAACAATGCTCTTCATTGATATTCCGGAAAAACCGAAACATCACGAGAACCGCGAAAAGGATAGGCTCTGAGGGGTTAACTAGGGGTATCGTGTACTAAAGATGAGTACAACGCAAAGGTGTGGGGGAATTACTCAACCGATGTGGAAGAAGTAATTATATTACGGGTATCAAACAAGGGTTATCCTAATGCCTCTTATCATTTAGTTATTCCTAACTACACAAGTGTAGCCTCACTTGCGATCTCGGAATGCATCACAAAACAAGTTCTAGAATCTAATATACTACCGGTTCACACTCTAAGCATTGAAGATGAATGCTTTAATTCCTACTAATCTAAGGGCGATCCTCACATTTTGGTGGAATTTGGGTGGTAAAGGGTTTTTGTGCTAGTCATGCAACTTCCTATCCATGAGACGCTTTTGTTAAGACTAATGGCCCACTCCTATATGTCATGAATAAATTTTAAATTTGGTGCCAAAATTACCCTAACCGACATTTTCTTATGGTTTATTACACAATCACAATTGGAAAAAACAAATAATCAAGGATAAGCATAGTTTCAAAGTTCCCGTTTTATTTTCCCTCCCTACACTTAAACTGAACATTGTCCCCAATGTTCCCCGAAAGTATCAAAGTTATGATAAAAGAAGTTAATTAAAAACGAAAGAAACTAATACTCCCCTGATTAGCTCGGTAGGATCCGTGTAAAGTGGTGGTTAAATCCTTTTCCAAGAAGAATTATTGCGTGAAAAGCTCCTCCAATCTTATGTAACTTCTTCTTGACAAACTAAACCTGCACACTTGAAGAAAACAAACAAAACCTTCGCGTAAAATCGGCGGTAATAATATATATAAGACTCGATTTAAACTAGGATATAATGCTTGTGGAATGGATGTTTACAGAATTTCTAAGAAAATTAAGACCTGAAAATTCCAAAAATTTATAAGTGGCTCAGAAAACGAGAAAAACGTAATCTGATGTTTTTACTCCTTCCTGACGCCGTTAGGTTGCAATCCTGACGCCGTCAGGTTATCCTGACAAAAACTGGTCTGCGATTTTCTGGAAAAAATTCTAGAAAATTTACATCTTTAGAATCTGAAAAAAATTCTGCAAAACATTCATTATGACTCGATACAAGCATTTGACTCGAACAAACAAACATAAATATCTTTTAGTTAATTGTTATTCTCATGTTTACGTTTCTTTTGAAAACGTGTGTAATCCTCCCTACACTTATCCCTTATGTAAAATACCTTTATATGCAATTAAGACGAGGTTAAAAACAAAATAAAGCATTTTTACAAATTTAAACATGAGGATAAACAATTAATAAAAGATATAAGACACTAACAAGCAAACAATTAAGCATGGGTTGCCTCCCACGAAGCGCTTTTCTTTATTTAAGAGTCTTGTAGCTAGACTCATAGTCGTGCTCCTACGTTTTCTCACTACCGCCCTCTTGACGGTTTCTAATGGGAGATTCCATGTTGTAGAAGTGCCCTAAAATGCGCTTCTCTAAGAGTTCATCCTCTCCCCAATCGGTCCTATATTCCGGTCCTAGACTCAAGCAATCCTTGTAGAATCCGAAAATCTTAGCCATAACATAATCGACACCTTTCTCCCTATCCTCATCATTCCTATAATAGACCGACAGTTTAAGTTCCTTTTCATCATTAGAGAGTGATGAAAACTTCTCAATCTTAAACGGCATTTGGTAAGCTATGTCATCGGTCTCATTCTTGAATCGCACTACTCCTAACGAGGGGTCATAGGTCATCCCGGTGCTTTCTATGAAAGGTTTTCCTAGAATAACATGGGATAAGCTAGGGTCTATGGCCGTGCTAACATCATCCACAATTATGAAATCCGTAGGAAACGTGAAACTACCTACATAAACGGGCAATCCCTTAACTCTTCCTAGAAAATTGCAACTAACATTAGGATCATTGGGGTCTTGCCTAGTTGGAATAGGCTTCTTCAATATCCAATTGTAATAGGTGCTAGTCATTATGTTGATTGGGGACTTGCGATCAATGTAGGCTTTTGCCACAAAAAGGTGTCCTATGACACATGGTATGTTAAGATTCCAAGGGTTCCCAAACTTAATTCGAGGACTTTTCCTAACATACATGTGACGGAGGTCACGCACTAAGTGAGGGTGGCGAGATAGTTCTTCTTCCGTAGGAAATTTGTTGAAATAGTCAATGTCTACTTCATCTACTTCCTCGGGTGTTTCATCATCCACAAGTGTATAGTCCTCTTCGTCATTTGTTTCATTAGGTTCAACTAAGGCGATGACATTGACGAATTGGACATGCTTTAGCTTGCTTGGATCCTTAATCTCTATTCCTGAAGGTTCGGGAGTTGAGATAGCACTAACCTTCTTATCACTATTAGCTATGGCTTTCAAAAGGTTGTCTATTTTCCTATCCATCTCGGCTTGTTGATTGTTAAAGCGGTCCGAGAGCTTAGCCATTTGGGTTTCTTGGGATGCAACTAGGTTTTGCAACATCCCTTCGATGTTTTGTTGGTTAGGACCGTTAGGTGGGGGCCATGAGAAATCATTAGAAGTGAATTATTTGGTTTGTCCCCAATAGAAGTCGGGCTTGTTTTTCCATGCTTCACGGGTTTCATTGAAATTCCTAGGTCCGGGTGTTGTAGGGAATCTTCCTCCCGTTCCATTAATACGTGAGGATGCGTAGTCAACAGAAGCGTGTTCGGGGGATCGAGTGCTAGTGCGCGTGTTATGAGGATCACAAAACGGCTCACCCGAAGAAGAAACTTTGTTCACATGGTGTGAAGACTTAGGATTTTCGTAGGAACTCATGAGGAATTTAACTTGATCTTCAAGTTCGATCATCCTACGGTCGGAAGGAGGCAAGGAGATTGCCTTAACGGTTTTGGGCAGCTCACGGGGGTCATCCCAACTTTCGTTGTCATAGAGGGCGAGGTCCTCTATTATTTCCCATGATTCTTCTGCGGTGAGATCACTAAGTTTTCCACCGGCCGCTTGGTCAATGGATCGCTTAGTGGGGAAGTTGACATGATCATAAAAGATTTGGACTTGGAGCCAAAGATCAATGCCGTGATGAGGGACTTTATGAAGTAAGTCCTTGAATCGGGTCCATGCTTCGTAGAGAGATTCACCTTGACGTTGTTGGAAGATCAAGATGTCATTCCTAAGCTTAGTGGTTCTCCCCGGTGGGAAAAATTGAGCAAGGAAGCGAGAGGTAAGATCATCCCAACTTGAGATGGAGCCGGCGGGAAGTCGCTCAAGCCAATTACTATATTGGTCCCGTAGAGAGAATTGGAAGAGACGCATGCGCGTGGTCTCCCGAGTAGTAGCATCAAGGTCGATGGAATCGACGATTTTGAGGAAATCCCTCAGATGCTGATTTGGATCTTCGGAACGAAGTCCATGGAATGCACATCCGTTTTGCACCAACCGGATGGTGTCGGATCGCAGGGCCGTAGTTTGGGCTTGGTCGGGAAGCTCAATGGTGTTCCTATAGCCTAGGTGGCTTGGTATCGAGTATTCACCAAGAGTACGGGCTCTTGGCGGGTCATTTGGTGGTGGGTTGATGAATGGTAGTGGGTTATCACCTTCCATGATGAAAAGTGATGGGGTTACGAACAAAGATTACGAAGAAGGGGGATAGACTAAGAGAAAGCTAAAAATGAGAAAAAAGTTTACTTGATAGGAATCAAGCAAAGAACCTAAACGAGGTGGACTACTAACTAGCTATTCTATTCCCCGGCAGCGGCGCCAAAAACTTGATAACGCTACACGCGTCGTTCGGGGTCAAGGAAACTTCCTTTTCTTCGAGCAAGTTTTATAACACCCTAGGCAGTGAACCTAATCGTTGTAGTGTAGTAATTAGGGTAAGCCACGGGTATTGATATCGTTCTCTAGGGGAATAGGAATGCTAGTAAGGAGTTACTACGCTAAGGTTAAGGTTGAGGAAGATTATTTTTTTATCTTTTTATGTTTTATGAAAATGGAAAGGTACGAATCTCGGGTATTGGATTTGGGGGGTTGGTATTTCTACCGATTACTCTACTATTATCTAATTATCTAAACTAAGGTTGTGGGAGTCTATGTCTAATTAATGTGTGCTCGTATGATAGTTTAAAGATGTGTTTACTTAGTTTGTATTACTCCTTAATTATCTCCTATTGGTGGTTGAATTGTCACGTCCTTATTCCTAGTTGCGTTGTGTGTCTGAAGTTGTAGGGTATGCGTTTTTCCATAACTCTTTGAACTTACCAAAGGGTCTTGTCTACAAACCCACTAGGGATGATAAACTCCTACTCTAAGGCGCTCTTTGGATGGTTTAGCCTACAACTACTCAGGTAATTATATTCTAAGGTTCACAAAGATGAATCAAGCATTAAGTACACAACGAATGACCTATCGCATTACTAGATCATTAATCAACTAAGATAAGAAACAACCAATCAATATTCAATAATTAAGTTTCATACTTCCTAAGCAAACACACAAATAAATTAGCCGGACATGGAGAACATGCAAGCATACACACAAATAATCAAAGACATAATTGAATTAATGAAGTAAAGACTTATCTTGATGTAAGATAGGGTTTAAAACCCTAAAATACTGTACAAGACACCTTAGGTTCGGTTTTAGGTTTTTACTCCAAAGACTCTCCACATAAAGACTGAAAAATTCGGATTCTATATATAAGATTACAATTGCGACGGCGTCACCTTATGTTTAGTGACGCCGTCGTGTCGCCGCCATTAGGGTTTCGTCTTGGCCACGTTAACCTTGCGACGGCGTCACCTTAAGTCTGTGACGCCGTCCTCTTCAGCTTCTGACGTCGTCTGGATTGCATCTAGGCCGTCTGAGTAGCGACGGCCTACTCTTTCACAACTAGACGTCGTCGCTTGTAAATACGAGTTTTGGGTTCTGGCCCGTCACAATAATTTTGGGACGGCGTCACAATGTAGCACCTGACGCCGTCGCCTTCTACTTTCAGCAACTGTGAGTGTCTCGATTTTGACTTTGGCCATTTTCTTCATATATTCGCGCCTTTTCGTCCAAATAAGTGCCATTCCAGCATTTTGCCTTCACGAGACCTAAAAAGTGAAAAGGAACGATATTAAGCAATAACGGATACAAAAGTGATCAAATAAGGACTTAAACGACCCCTCAAAATGGTACCTTTTAAAACCTTATCAACTGGGGTTCCACTAGAAGTGTTAGAAAGATTAGCCTCAGCTAGCAGTTCAGCGACACGCTGCGACACTAGCTGGTCAATGTGGGCTGGGTTCACAGGTGGAGGGTTTTGTGGAACTGGACCATTCTCAGCACGGTCATCCACATTCGAGTTTCCTACAGCTGGGTTATCAATGTTCGGGTTCTCAACATGTGGAGCAATCAGGGTCGGACGACGACCGCGAAGACCAGGGGCAACAACAACAGCAGGAGCTGCTCGGTTGTTCCTAAGCAAGTTTCGTCTTGTTGCCACCATTCTGGGGGCAAGAAGAACAGTTTCATAAGTTCACAATTCACGCTCTAAAATAGAGTTGGGTTCCAAGAGTCACTACATAACGCCTGAATACATACTCAAGGCTAACAAAGATAACGCTATACCAAAGCGAAACAATCAAATACCGCATCATAACTAAGGATGCACGTTCCAGTAACCATAACTCATAGGTTTCACAAGTGGGAATACATGGAAGGATTCGAAGAAATCAAAAACAATCCTAACAGCGATAACTATAAACAACTAGGATAATCCTACATCTCGAACCAAGTACTACTTAGTTTCAAGACGGCACAAAACCATAAATCTAATACCATCTAGCCACGTCTACGAATACTCCTAAATGATCTCCAAACATCATCCACCACTCTCCAAAGTGATAAAATCCCCAAACGCTGAGAGTCGCAATCCTTCCTAAGATTCACGACCTCCTTCTCCAAACCATCGACCTTACGCTGAAGCGCTTGATCTGCCTCCAAGGCTGTCAAGCACTCTCTATGCCGGTCTCCAACCTGCTCAAAGAGTCCCGACAGACCTTCTCTTAAGGCCATTGACTTCTTCTCTATCTAAGTCAAATCTATCCTCAAATCCTCTACACCAGTCCTTGTCACACCATCTAATCGATCTGATAACCTACTGAGACTAATATTCTGGGATATAATCCTCCTCCAGATCTGACCCGTCTCACCATACTCTTCGGGCTCAGACGCTGATATGTGTCTAAAAACACATATATTTTACCTTGTTTAAACCCACAAAAACAGCCAAAAACACACAAATGACTATATAAATGTTACAAATATCATGAAAATGTGTTTTTATGTGTTACAAATGCAAAAGGATTGAAAACTGATGAAAAACAACAAAGTTTACAAAATTGGCAGTTTTAGTCCCTGAACTTTCACAGATTGTCAGAAATGGTCCCTGGATAAAATATTTTGAAGAAAAATCAACAATAGTCCCCCAGGAATCATGAAATGACAAATTTTACCCTTGAAGTTCAAATTTGCAAAAATGGCAAGTTTAGTCCCTTAACTTTGAAAAATGTCATAAATAGTCCTTGGATTTATTAAAAATGGAATTTTATGCATAGTGGTCCTTGTACTATTCATAAATGGCAAGATTGGTCCTTATTATAACTTTGGAAAAGTGGCAGTTTTGGTCCTTCATAAAACAGAAAATTACATGAATGGTCCTTGTGTATTAAGCTACCAAACCGGACCCTATATTAATCCAAATCCAATCCTACAACCCAGCTGGCCCAATATCCAACCCAAGCCCACTTTTTAAAATATAAATACCGCCTACCACTGTTCACTCTCCTCTCCTATACCTGCAAACCAAAACCAGTGGTTTTCACCTCACTACCACCTCACCACCACCTTTCCACCTGTCTCTACACCTGTTTACCCACTCCCCTCCACCTCTACATACACCCAAAATTCATTAAATGCAAAAACCTGCTTATGATCTTTTCCCGCCAAAATGACAAATGGACGATTAAGATGATATCAAGGCCTATCCAATGGTGGGATTTAATCAGAGGTCGACAAGAAGCATTTTGGATGTCTATTAAAAGGAAAAGAAGACAGAGAAATAGGTGTCACTGTTTTAGACCTTTTTATTAATTTTAATGTAATCGTTTTTAATTTATTGATGTTTAAGAATTCTGGGTTTCAATTTTATGGTAGTGTTTGAGTTAATTCAAGTTCAATTTCAAAGGTTTAGCAATCAATTGCCTGTTTCTGTCAATTTTCTTTTTCCCGCCATTTTTATCCTTATCACAATATCAAGTTTAAATCTGTTTTGAGTAATTAAGTTAGCTTATTTATGTTATCTCAATGTTACTAAAGCAATTTGGAGCAGTTTCCTGTTCTTAATTGCAATTTTCTAAAAAAAATCAAATCCAGTCAACAAAAGTCAACTGTTGAAGCTGATGTGGGTTTGAACATGAAATTGGGTGATGCAGAGCTGGAACTGGTTATATTTGGGTTAGCTTAGCTGTAATTTGGGGTTAAGAACAGTTTAGACTAGTGGTTATTGGTTATTCAGTGGCAAGTCATTAAAGCTAGACCTCTTGTAAGCTCTTATTTTAATCTCAAGTTCATACAGTAGTATAGATCAGCTATCTGTGTTTCAATTTTGATTTTATTATCTTAATGTTGCTAGTTTGATTAGTATTTGATTTGTTTAAGCTTGTTTATATCTTCTACACACATTTCTATCTTAACCTGATTTGATAATCTCATTTTAAGTATTCATGGTTTGAGACTGTTTTGTGGTTTCACTTTGCACTAAATAGATCTAAGTTGATTATAATAAGTAGTATTAAGGTTATTCATGGTTTAGAATTAAGTTTTGATTAGTAATATAACCAAATCAGTATCAGACGCAATCTCCGATGGTACCTCCGATCCTAACGGGCTACCTATATAAGGTGAGTAAGGTGGTGAATCGATGTCTAAAGGCTGTCCAGGGGACTCAGGCTCAGGCAAAGGAGAACCTGGTCCAGGAGAATGTGCAGGACTCTACAAAGGAGGAGTACCCCCTTCTGGGATATCCTCATCATCCTCCTCCTGAGGATCCTCATCCTTATCAACATATTGCTCCTCAATCTCATCCTCCTCCTCGACGTCATGCTCCTCCTCGCCCTCATCCATAAGGGGAGAGTCCATGAGTCGGAGTCTATGTGAAGGTAAATCCTGAGGTGGTACACTAGGAGATCTAGGCCTCCTAAGAAATGGTGATGCTGCTAAACGAATAGGTGATGATGGTGGTCGCACGGACATGCGGGCAGTGCTATAAGCAAGCCTAGGAGTCTGTGCTCTCGCTAAAACCTGATGTAAAGTGCGCTGCCTAGACGAGCTAGGGCTAACTGATGATGAACTAGAGTGACGGGCGATCTCATAAGGATCACTCTGCGCAACCGTCATGAGAGTCAATGCTGGCGAACTAGCAACAGCAAGGACTTCCTCAGACACATCAAAAGCTAGTGAAGGCATAGTTTGTGACAACGGCATAGGGTAGGTATAAGTGTTCGAAACAACTAGTTTTAATAAGCGCAACAACTTAACCAAAACACATATCACATAATGTAAGGTTTAAAAGTGTAGGTACCGCATTACTCAAAACATGCCTTTAAATAACACACATAAGTTTCGTTCTATCACATATCAAAACAATCGAGTTTAAATTCCAAAATCGTAATGTACCGTTTACTCAAATCAATTTCCGTAATATTTCGATAATCACATCTCATTTTCCAAAACCAATAATCATATCTCGTTTCCAAAACCAATAATCATATCTCATTTCCAAAATCAATAATCATATCTCATTTCCAAAACCAATAATCATATCTCATTTCCAAAACCAATAATCATATCTCATTTCCAAAACGTTTAGGAATACCCCTAAACATATCCAAATCATAACTCCAATCTCTAAATAATAACGTTTTCATAATCAGTTCACAATATCCTCTAACATATCATCTCATAATTCAAGTCGCATCTCATACCATAATCAAATAAGAAGCTTCGGCTTGGCAAGTGGGCGTGCGTCGGCCGAGGATCAATTTTTCTTAAAAGCGTTTATAGTTTAGGGTTTATAAAATACCTAGTTCTCTATAACCTTGAGCTCTGATACCAATCTGTAACACCCCCAAATCTCGGTACAGCGGAAGACTTAATCAAGTTTTCGGGGCGTTACTTTTTGGATTGGTATCGCACACAAGTAAAATAAAAGATAACCATTTAACCATTTAAAACCAATCCCAAATCAAATATTCAAACATTTAATCCGAAGATATAAATTTTAGGCCCAAAACATAGTTTAACAAAATAGGTCCCCATTGTTTATCAGAGTCAGAAAATGATCCTTGAACCACGCCTCCATGCCAAGCTTCCACACGTCAAATAATCCAAACATCTCTCAAATACCTGAGAAATCATGCTAAAAGGTCAGCTTACGCTGGTGAGTTCATAGGTTTAAGTTCAACAAAATCATAGTGGACCTGTAAGAGTTGATTTGCTATGCAAGACCTAGATAGGTAAATACCGTTTCACACACTGATCCTACCCGGATCTCCAATCATATAATCACTTACTCGGGCCCCTGCGACTCTAGTCCAGCACTGTCGTGGCAACCTCTAGAACAGTTGCCAACCCCGGGCTAGGTCGTGATAGAAGTCTATTCTTAGTTAGGCACGGTAGAACCTAGACTAAGGCAACAACTATCGCACATCTATCTACTCAGTCAGCATATAAGCAAATCCAAATAGTTTTAACGGTCCAAAAACAGTAGCATGATTCTCACCCCAAAATAGTTCAAAACGTAGTTAAAACGTATATATAAAAGTGGGGCTGTGAAACTCACCTCAAGCAATCAACGCACAATCAACGCACAAATATCACTAGCAGAAGATAACAGAAATCACAGCACAACAACTATCGACTCGGCACAACCTATTAATGTAGACCAACTTAATATAAATATTCCTCAAAATCAACGTTAACTACCCCAATATATTCCATTCCTTTATTTCCAAAAACGTCTCGTTTCACCATTTATTCATAGTGTTTGGTATCCTCATGTGGGTGTATCGACTCAATATGATGTCATGAATGCACTCAAACAACCAATATATAACTCAATGCGACACAATGAGACCTCTAAACGATAAGCTCCATAGTTCAATAAGTTTCGGAATAAATAGTAGACCTTATCGAATTCGTCAACTCGATAAACTCATTTATTTACTCGTGTCGCTTATTATCCCATAAATCAATCGTATACTTAAAGAGTCATAAGGATAATTCACTCATTAATAAGGTTACCCAACGTACCTAGCGGGCTCTTATTAGATTCGTCAACCCAATAAGTCCGCTACCCACGTGGATCAATGATCTCTCCCGAACCACCCTCTTTTATTTCTCCGTCACGCTTATCAACCGCTTGTGAACGGTCAACCGCAACAGATGATAAAAGGGCGACAGCCCGGGAGAGAAATGCAAGTTTACCAAAGATTAAAATATCCTTGGATCGTTTATGTCCTGGTGAGGCGTGATATCCTGAATACAACGACTGTGTGATAAAATGATAAGATCAAGAATGTACAAAGACAGGAATCTGATTGACTAACACTTAATGTGAATAGTAATAGCTCTGTCACAGCTATGTCGTTAAAAACGTACAATCAGAAACCTAAAAACGTAAAAGATAAACAAACGTACGTTACTAAAACGTAAACGTTTAAAAACAAAACGACTATAACTATAGTAGAGATTTGCATGTCTAAGCGACTTAAATGCAAATTAAATAAAATTAAAATATCTAACTATAATTTACAAATATATACAAAAGTTAAGAAAACTAAAAACTAAAACATATATGTATACATAATAATTACATAAATGTAACAAAAATAAAATAAGAAAAGGATTATAATTATACTAAGGAAATATAAAAATATCAAAATTTTGAAGTCATTTTAATTCTATTTTTACAATTGTTTACCGATTAAAATCTAAAAACTCACGTTTACTAAATTTACGTAAACGTGCAAAATAAAAACGTGAATTCAGTCCAATACAACTCCCACAAATGTGAAAATTATATTTTTAGAATCCTAAAAAGATAAGAAAATGATTAGAAAAGAAAAATAAATTTTTACACTATTATATTAATTAATATAAATTAAAAATGAATTAAATGTATTAAAAATGAATTAAATAATAAGAAAATCTAAAATTAACTTAAATAAATGAAATAAAGAATTTGAAAAATCTAAAATATAATAAAATGAATTTAGAAACTGAAAATGTATTTTTTACATAATTATTCTATTTATTATTAATTATTTACTATTATAAATACACTTAAATACTAGAAAATATAAAAATAACTTGGAAAAATAAAATTTAAACTTAGAAAAATCTAAAATATTATAAAACTAATTTTAAAACAGAAAATATATTTATTATACAATTATACTAATTATTAATAATTATTAACTATTAAAAAGTATTAAAAACTAATATTATTTATTAAAAATACTAAACAGTAAAAGAAAAATCTCAAACTTTTTACAAAATTCTACAATAAATATAAGAACTAAAGAAAAATATAAAAATGGAGGCTTATGTGCAAAAATAAGCTAATGGGCAAAAGCTCCAAATGGAAGCTTTTACTTAAGCTTGAAAAGGAGTTCTTTTTGGCTTTTCTGTTTTCTGGACTTATTAAGTACTAATATTATACATATGTGATGAAAAATAAGCTATACAAACCAAGAAATAAGCATAGCATGAGCTTATGAGCCCAACAGTTAAGCTTTTGGCTTGACTGTTGGAGCTTAAGCTCATGATAAGCTCAAAATAAGCTATACAGATAAAACAAAAGGTGAACTAAGGTATATACAAGTCCAATGCAACAATATAAACAAGAAAAATGGACTGCTAAAGTGTGAGCTTATGGTTTAGACAATCAAGCTTTTGGCTTGACTTGGATGGAATTGAGGCCTCAAAGGACCTGTAATAAGCTCCCCACTGATTAAAAGAAGGTGAAAAATATATGCATACAAGCTATATGGACAAGTATGTACAAGCAAATGCACAGGCAATCTCCTATAAGCTTGTAACAAGCTCATAAGCTCTTACAGTTACAACAGAACCAAACACCCCTTGCAGCTATTTGAATTGGCAAATTAAGCTAAGTATATGAGCTTAATATGGCAAAGTGAGAATTGGGGCAGCAAGCTGAGCTGTTTGGCTTTCCAAAAAGCCAAAGCTCATCAAGTGGGACCCACTGATGAGCTTTTGAGAGGCTTATGAAGATGGGCACTGACACTCAGTATATGCTGATGGACTCAGCATACACTGATGGGATGGGACAATAAGGTTTGGGAAATTAAGCTAATCAAATAAGCTAAAAAATGCAAAATAATCATACACATAAATAAAAGACCACAAATGCTACACAAAGAAGCCAAGTACACAGGCTAAGGTCAAATCCACAAGCTTTTGCAAGCTTGTGAATTTGACTCCTGAACCTGTGCACAGAGCATGGGTACAGACCAAGGACTAAAAATAAGCTAGTAAATAAGCACTTAAAAGGCTGAGAGATGGCAAACTAATATTTTTACAATTTAGTCAAGCAGCTAAATTTTGAAATCCCAAAAGGGCATAAGCTTAAACTTAATACAGAGTCCTACACAAAATTATACATTTTATTCAAAAACGACTATTTAAGAAATTTGACTTTTTACAAGAACATAAGAGTTGACCAAAGTGAGATTTAAACAGATCTTAAACACTTATTATGATGTTATAAAGTGAACTAAGACTGATTAGAGCAAGATTGACAACTTTTAAACACAAAATCAAGATCTTGGTTCATCAAATTCCAACAGTGAGCTACCAAGAAATGATCAAAAGAGATTTTGACTTTCCCACAAATGAAGACTGGTTTTCTTGACTGAAATGAGTTTATAAACACTAAAGAGACACAGAGTAAGCACAAACAACAACTCAAACAATACCTATAACAGTTTAAGCAAGCAAATCCAAACATACTTAAATGAGATTGTTTTGCAGTTTTCAAAGCAAATGACTGCCTAACCCAATTCCATCCAATCCAGAGATACCAGAGTGTCAAAGTGGAACTTTTTCAACCTAAACCAGATGTCAAACCAGCCTAGGTCTAGGATTTTCAAAAATTGACATTTTAACAGTCAACATGCCAATTCACACCACAATCCAATTCAAGGCAACATAACCTAATATTAAGCTTTAATATTACTAAAGAACAGCAAAGAGACATGAAAACATGAAAATTAAAGCAACCAAATCAGTACAACAGTAAACTGCAAAAATTGTAAAAATGGCTTACAAATGAGAAGAGGACTGAGATCCAGAACAAATGGACAAGGTTACACCTATCAGCTTACCAATAAGCTCCTAGTACCCAAAGCACTCCAAATTCAACCCTGCTTCATCATCTTCTTCCTTTTCCCACTATTTTTGATTTTTCATTGATTTTCTTGATTTTTTAAGCATTTTCTAATTTAAAAGACAAAAGTCTATTTAATGGATCTAAAAGCCTTAAAACTGTTGTCAAGAGCTTTTTGAGCTTAAAGGATCCAATAAACAACTAGTAAACTGGAATTTGAATAACATGAAAATTAAGAGAATTGAGCAAAAACTTAAAACTGAAATTAAACTGGAATTAAACTGAAAATCAGGTTTCATTACACTACTTTAAGATAGAATACAACATTTGAAAGCTTAAAAGACATTTAAACTAAGAAAGCAGTAAAAAACTATGACTACGTGACTAAGGCTTAAGGCCAAAGTGATTTCTCATCTCTTTCTTCTTCCTTTTATATCCAAACTCTTTCTCTCACTTCTCTGATTGTTTCCCACCATATCTGAGCCCTTGAATCACTGAAATGAATCAAAACCGTCCAAGTGGATTTTGGAGCCAAATATGTCAAGAGCAGGTTTTAGCTATTAATGGGGTGGGTTGAGTCAATTAAAGATTTTGGTTTTTAGAGGAGGTGGAGGGAACATAGTATGGAGGGGTGTGTTGAAAAAGGTGGAAAACCATCTCTGGTTTTGGGTTTACAGGGGAGGAGAGGGAGGTATACAGTGGAGGGCGGTATTCCCTCTTGTTTGACTTCTGTTGACCACTGGTTGATATCAAAGGGTCGGGTCAAGGGATTTGGGCCAGCTGGGGTTAGGGCCTTGGATGTGTTGGGCTTGGTATTTAAAAGTGAGTCCGTTTGGTTTAGCTAAATAACAAGGACTAAATATGCAAATTATCCAAACTTGAGGGACTGATCTTGAACTTTTTCCAATGCTCTCTCAAGGACCATACTTGACAAATATTGATAAAACAATGACCATAGTTGACAATTACTTCGTTTTTAAACTTAAAAGGACCTTAATTGTCATGTTTGGATTTTGAGGGACTAAAAGTGTAATATCCCAAAAGTTATCAATAGAGTTCCAAATTTTCAATCATGCATAGTACAAGGGTATTATTTGTAAAATTCCAAGTTTAGAATACCCAAGGACCATTTTTGCCAATTTTGTAACTTGAGGGGTAAAAATTGCCATTTTGTGTAAACTTTTATCCAGGGATGTTTTGTGAACATTTTTGATTTCCCAAGGACTTAAGTTGACTTTTCATTTATTTAAAACTTTTAGGGACTAGTTTTGACAATTTGTGTAACTCCAGGGACTGAAAACGACAATTGTTGTGAAATTGATCATTTTTCACTTGTTTTTCAATCTTTTGTACCTGAATCACATAAAAACACATTTTGATGAATTTATAACATTTTGAGAGTCATTTGTGTGTTTTTGGTTGTTTTGTGGGTTTAAATAGTATAAAATATATGTGTAATTAGACACATATCAAATCCCCCACACTAAACTATTGCTAGTCCCTAGCAATCTTTTGATACTTTAATGGATTTTAAAAACTCTTTACCAAAAGCCATCACTTCTGGAGTAGCCAAATGTTTCAGTTCAAGTAAGAACCTTGGTACACTGATAACCAAATGATTTTGAGCAAATCATAAGCTGTAAACGGATTTGATTTGTCTTTACCAGAAGCCGTACCCTTCTGGACTAGCCAACTCTTAGATAAATTATCAATATTGTCTTTGGTGAGCTGAATACCAATTATGGATTTTCCACTGCCTTTACCACAAGCCATAATCTTGCGGGCTAGCCAACTCTTCACTTTTTAGGATATGGTGAGTTGAACACCATACAATTTTAGGCAAATTGTAAGCCATAAACGGATTTGAGATATCTTTACCAAGAGCCGTTTGCTCCTGGATTAGCCAATCCTTATGTGGGTTAGACATGGTGGACTGATTACCATTTGTTGTGTTTAGAACATAGTACTTCCACTAAATTTTTTTTTTTAAATTTGGCCATTTTGGGGGAAAAAGGGACTAAAAGGGTACATTTATGATCAAATTCGCCAGAATTTCCCCCCCACACTTAGAAATGAATATTGTCCTCAATATTCAAAGTACCGGCTGTTATGCCGAAACTTAGAACGTAAAAAGATAACATTACTAGCTAAGTGTAGAAACACAACAATTATTCTCTTAGAGTGGGTTAGAAACTCACCGTTAGGGTGAGGTGAAGGGGTACTTGGTAAATTAAGCCCCAGTTCAGTTCGATCACTGAACCAATAGTTTTTGTTCGGTATACCCAAAAGTGGGTATAAAGACAGAAAAAGGGGAAAGATGGTGGAATCACACCCCCATTATTGGGTGTACAACATATATATTTTTGAAACTTTTAACATTTATAATTTTTTCTCTTATTAACAACACAAAGATGTGAATCGATCATTACAATAGAAAAATGCAAGATTCAAAGCCGTATTGTCGGCCATGAAACTTATAACTCCTGTTATAAGTAAAGATTCACACCCCCCCTTTAAGACCGCTTAAACTAGTATTTACATGGGAAAATCAGGGAAAAAGGGGGTTTTACCGGTTTAAATTTTTTTT
>BPTQ01000003.1:143556561-143605712 GCA_019973895.1 Chrysanthemum seticuspe
AAGGACTAAATATGCAAATTATCCAAACTTGAGGGACTGATCTTGAACTTTTTCCAATGCTCTCTCAAGGACCATACTTGACAAATATTGATAAAACAATGACCATAGTTGACAATTACTTCGTTTTTAAACTTAAAAGGACCTTAATTGTCATTTTTGGATTTTGAGGGACTAAAAGTGTAATATCCCAAAAGTTATCAATAGAGTTCCAAATTTTCAATCATGCATAGTACAAGGGTATTATTTGTAAAATTCCAAGTTTAGAATACCCAAGGACCATTTTTGCCAATTTTGTAACTTGAGGGGTAAAAATTGCCATTTTGTGTAAACTTTTATCCAGGGATGTTTTGTGAACATTTTTGATTTCCCAAGGACTTAAGTTGACTTTTCATTTATTTAAAACTTTTAGGGACTAGTTTTGACAATTTGTGTAACTCCAGGGACTGAAAACGACAATTGTTGTGAAATTGATCATTTTTCACTTGTTTTTCAATCTTTTGTACCTGAATCACATAAAAACACATTTTGATGAATTTATAACATTTTGAGAGTCATTTGTGTGTTTTTGGTTGTTTTGTGGGTTTAAATAGTATAAAATATATGTGTAATTAGACACATATCAATCAACAATATTAACGTTAGGTTATCCGTAACCCATGCACACATAACGCAAATAAATAATTACTTATCCAACATTAAATGTCCACAATTGACATTTATTGATAAGCGTGTACTCGAAACGTTAATTATTTATTTATTACAAAACCTCTCCAATTTAGTCGTTAGTTTCATTTAAAACTAGTAAATAACAAGATAAATCTTGTTATTAATATTTTTGGTACAAAAGCCCATTATTATTTACATTTCATAGTTTTATTATCATTTTCATATATAATATATATTTCGTCAAATCCCATTATAAATCTCATAACGTTATTCGTTTCGAGTCCACAAGCACGAGTCATAACTTCTCGGCTTTTAAATCAATCAATTGTCCAAATTATACTAAAGTCCATGTTACGGCTTTGTCGGAGTCAACTATTGACTAAAAAGTCAAAGTGACGCCGACGTAGCTCAAAGTCACAATATATATATCAAGTCCATAATTAAAAGTCATAACATCGCAATTCAATCCCAAACTAACTCAAAACAATCTCGCCAACCAATCAATCAACCAATTATACTCGAAACCAATGTTATGACCCTAATGGTCATGACACGGTTGCGGTCAAGACCACGTGAACCAAACAAGCTTCTAAAGCTTTTCGGCTCCACGCGTCTCATCCAAACCTCAAGTAAACCAATCAATAAGCTACCAAATCAATCCGACTCAAACCCATGACCAACATAGGCCACGTACGACACCAACCAAGACCCTATCGTGGGTTCTTTGGTGCGTACGCCCCATGGGTCTCAACCAAACACAACCAAATCAACTCCTCAACACTCAAATCCAATCATTCAAGCTTCAAACACTATCTAAACACAAAACCCATCAACTATCATCAACCAAGAACAAGCAACTAAACCCTAAAATGCAAAACCCATCAAATTAATGCACCACACATGTACCAAACACTAATTACTTGTTTATTTCATCACTAATTAGCTTTAATTTCATGTTCCACCCAAAAGCCCCAAATTTCATTCATTTCTCTAATCACCAATTGCAAAAGCCCTTTGAAATATTTAGAAAACCCTAAAAGTACGAATCTTAATTCTTGAATTTGGAAGTGTTAATGAAGTCCAAATTGAGTGTATGATATATGGTTGGAAAGAAGAGAAAGAGATCTATCTTTTGGTGGTGGAGGTGTATGTTCACTCGCCAGAATCCGGTGGTGGTGGCTGGAATAGTGGCCGGTTTTAATGGTGGTGGTGGTTTAGGGTTTTTAGTGAGAGAAAGTTAAGAGAGAATGTGTTGTGTGTGTTTTTCTAGTGAGAGAAATAAACTAGGCAAATGAGGGGATTGAGTGGGTATTTATACTAGGCCACTAGGGACCTCAAAATAATTAAATGGGGAGGAGGGGGCGCCGGCTCAAGAGAAAAAGAGGAGGGTTCGGGTTGAAACTTTTCGTATCTATCTCGTTTACCCATTCCCGAGCTCACATATTGTCCCCCGAGTGTCCCATGACATTTATTTAACTTTCCAACATCGTTACTTACGTTTTTCCACTAGTTTTGACTATTTATTTGTCAATTTTTGAGTTACGGTCTAAAAGTTACAATAACTCTTGTTTTAGGCTTTTCTAGTGCCGAATCGAATAGTGCCTACCAAATAGAGTTTAAACGCATACGATAACTCATTTAATAATGAAATAAACCGTAAAAACCAATCGACGATATAAAATCAAGTCACGGTTTATAAAATAGTGTTAAAGGCAAATCTCAGTTTAATTTAACGTAATGCGGTTACCTAAAATAGACTCCCTAAATTGCCGGTTGTCACACCATTAAACACTATCAAATCTAACACTACGACAGCAGCCTAAAGATAATGTGGGTACTTTTCAAGCCTACGAAAAGCTGATAAGAAGCTACAACAAAAATTTTTAAAAATGTGACATAACTAGACAAACAAATAAATATAAACCATGCCAAACATAAGGTTATTACAACCAAAACTCAACAAACTATAAATCAAAATCTAAGGCTGCAAAGCTGATAATGTTGATTGTACAGGGCAAACTCATGCACAGATGCGGCTACTTGCAGACTAACTTAAGGACTAAAATAAGTCACAAAACACAACCAAAACACAAAACACATATTATATATGCTACAAACTAACTAAACAAACAAAATTCACACAACCATTTTAACAGAAATAGGAAATAACCAGATACAAATGAGTACAATAGGACAGCTCATGCTACACCAACATAATCATAAGGACACAAGTATGAATCCTAATAAGCTAACCAATTAAGCATAAACAGAAAATATAACTATGCAATTTTTTTCTAAATATACGCCACTGTTTAACTTCATCATCTTGATAGAGAAAGCATCAGAATTCTTCGATTAGGCAGATCAAAAGAGAACATTAATCATCTTCATGGGTTATTCAGTGACATTAATAGAACAAGATCACCACTTAAGGTATACATAGACGTAAAGTTTATGATGTCACTAAACCGTTATCCCGCTAACGCTATCCATTATAATTTATAGGCATGGCATGATGCATGTGAAACTACATATCAAAAGTACTGGGCACTGGTAATTGGTACCCCAAAGGAAAAGTAAGGTTTGATTTATGCCCCTCTTACGAAGATCTCTGTCTTCCTTATGCTTCTTTATTGTCACCGACCAATATATATGAAAAAGATCGTTAAGTCTATTTTGTTATTCGTTACAGATTCAGCTTAATGGAGGGAAAGTTGAGAGGGTAATGTTGGCTTATGGATATGGGTTATAAACTTCCTAAGAGGCTGTAACAGAATATCGAGCGCTTGGTCCTACAATAAGTGGTCGTTTGTGGCTTGAGTTATACCCACTTACAAATCATAACCACCAGATATGATACCAAATCATAACCTTGCACATGACAAACCTAAAATACATCATAATTTATTTTAATGTGATTACTATGTTTCAACAAACATACATTTCAACTATGTAATCCATTAAATGACAGCAAAAATTACACATGCATATGCTTTAAAAACATCTAAAGTATAGTCATATTCATATTATTTCAAAACAATGTTTGTTATGAAGTTGTATATCTTGCACAACAAAAACACTTACATCTAAAGAAGACCCACAGATGCAACGCCAAACACCCTTAACACAAGATTGTACCACACTAACAACAACACTAACACTCCCAAACACCCAAATCATAACACATGTACAAAAATTACAAACACAACATACACTTTCAACCCCGCAAAACAACAAAACAAAATAACAACCACATTGCTTGAACGGCTGATATAACAAAACCAAATCGTAAACTACCAGATATGACTTAATTGAAAAATCCATACCAATACACATATTGCAACACAAATAACAAATAACTAAACAACTACACGTTGCACACCTGAAGATACACACAAACAAAAACAACCCACCAAACAAACATGCTTACACAGATTAATCAATGCCACTTTATATCTTACAAACCTGATAATCCAACGCTTAAGTTTAAGCAAGCACAAATGAGCAATACATTACTAAAAAAAATAATCATAATAACATTAAAAAAAAATTAAAAACACAAATTAACACAAACATCTATAAAAAAACATTCAAAACAACAAATAAAAATGGATAAACAAAAAACCCCCAAATTAGAAATTAATCAAACCCTAATTAAAAAAAACTCAAAAAATAAAACAATAAGTTAATAACTTACAATTTATAAAGGAGAGCCACCAAACACCTTGAATCAACAAGCTATCCACAGCTACAAACGACTATCGATCAAAAATTAACAACACCAAACACTCGCTAAATATAAAAAAGATAAAAAAAAAAAAACAAAAAAAACAATCAGAAATGCAAACCACAAAAAAACAAACGTATACAAATATTCAAACAAAAAAAAAACAACTATACCTGGATCTTGGATCAAAACACACACTACCAACTAACTGTGGACACACAGGTAAAAAAAGAAAATGAAAAAACGTTTATAATAGGTTAAAAAACTTTAATAAACGTAAAAAAAATAAAAATTAAAAAAATTACACTCTTTACCCTATACTATAATCAAATATCATGTATGGTACTAAATAAATAAAAAATACACTAATAAACCCTAATTTAATTTCAAATTGCAATTCTAACCCCTTCGTAAAAAATATTTCCAAAATACAAAATTTAACAATTTTAAAAGACGGACACAATGGCCATTTGACAACAACCAAAAATAAAAAATACAATCCAAACAACCAAAATAAAACCATTATACCACTTTCAAAACAGAAAGAACATAACAGCCAATATCGTAAACAAATTATGTGCACACAAATAAAACCGTTAAAGCACTTTCAAAAAATAAATACCATAACACCCAATATCGTAATACAACAACAACCAAAAAAAAATTAAACAACTGCACTTGATATATAATAAAACAAGTAATAATCACTACAATGACCAAATTCTATTAAAAAAAAATACATAAAAAAATAATAAACATGCAATTTACCAATACAAAAAAAAAAAAAAAAAAAAAAAAAAAAAAAAAAAAAAAAAAACTTATATATATTAACAATATTATTAATTATGTTAACATAAAATATATCTCTCTATACTTTATGCAATCGAGATATGTTTTCATCATTTGCAAATTAAATTATATGAACACCACTAATAAAACTATAAAAAATCTATACGTTATGTATAATATCACATAAAAGCAAAATAAACAATATCATAAATACAAATCTTCATTAGAAATCTAATTATTATTCTTCTAAATAATAATGCACGCCCAAAACGACACATGATTAATTATATTCATATAAAAATTATGTTCAAACTATATCAACAAACAAAACATAAGCACATTATAGCTTATCTTTATTAGACATAACATTAAACAAAAAAAAATTTAAAAAAAAAAACAAAAACAAAACAAAACAACATAAACCAAAATACTAACCTTATTTAAGTAGTTTAAAAAATTAAACAAAACATCAAATAAACATGTTTAACCTATCATTGAACTTTTAATTACTTTATGGTATATATATGAAAAACAAATACAAACAAATAAAAACCATTAGTCATACCCGTGCATCGGACAAGTTTTGACACTAGTATATATATATATATATATATATATATATATATATATATATATATATATATGATAAAGATGAAATAAAAAGACAAATATCCGTAAAAAAGATTAAAAAAAAAAAAAAAAAAAAAAATTCAAAAAAAGTTCTCTAAAAATTCAAAAAAAAAATCCACAAGATCGGGTATGATGGTGCATGAAAAAGCTGTGAAGGAATAGTTTCTAAAAGTGGATATTTTTTCCGAAAAAAAATTATGAAAAAATACGTTTGTGTATGACAAAAATACGTTTGTGCGTTTGTTTTGCTACATGGAATCACTATAGGTATGACTTTGATATAAAGAATGTATGAGATTGGGTATGACAATTTCATTAATTGTGTTTGGTTTGTTTTTTGAGGCATGGGTATCAAAGATTAGTGGGTTTATTTAAATAATAATAAATAATTTTTTTGAGTGGAAGATTATATAGTGGTGGGGCTAATTTTGAATTAAATTTGTACTTTATGAGTATGAGACAAAAAAAATTAAGATAAATAATTACTTGTTTTAAAGAGAAAAATATGATAGAATGAATGATAGATTCATAGACACCCATATGGCCTTCTATCATTTTTGATAGATGCTATGGGTTTGATACCATCATTGCATCATAACAAACATTATGTATCACTTTGACTCCCATACCTTCATTCCTATATACCTCAACCAAACGCACCCTAAATCATTTTTTTGTGCATCAAAAATTGGTTTTTGCACCCAACTTCTTTTGACTTTTTTTCATCAAAATAACATTGCGCATCTAACTAAAACAAGTTGAAAATTTTGTGCATAAAAATTTTTTTGCGCATCAAAATTCGTTTTTTGTGCATTAAAAAACGTATCAAAACTCAAAATTATAAAAAATGTTTTCACAAAAGTTTTATGCACCAACATACCCGATCTTGTGGAATTTTTGAAGAACTTTTTAGAAAAAAAAAATATTTGTATTCTTTTTACGGATATTTGTCTTTTTATTTTAACTTTACCCTATATCGGATATATATATATATATATATATATATATATATATATATATATATATATATATATATATATATATATATATATATATATATATATATATATATATATATATAATGATTTAACTGTATTGAACTAATAAAACCGCAACGAAAGTTGTCTATAGTGGTAACACTCTGTTCTCGAGTTTTTTTTTTAAATGAATGAAAGAGGATAGGAAGGGAAATAAAAAAAATTAGTGTTCTTGAGTTTTTTTAAGATGAAAAGGTAGGGTATGGAAAGGTGGGAGGGAAGGAAGTTAGAAGCTTTTGTGTGTTAATTTGTTCCATCCATTTTTGGGAAGATTAGGAAATGAGTCATTAACATAATGGGCTTGTACAAAATTACAATTCTATCCTCATTTTTCAAGCACGTTCTATAGCTTTTGACATGGTTATCAGTTATCACATATCACACAGCGCTGTACCAAATTGAAATCTGAGAAGGTATGATTACATTCAATTTGTTAAAAAAAAAAGATTACATTCAGTTTGTATAATTATTACATGAAGAATTCGATCAATAACTTTTAAATAATGTATAAAACAGCTACATTGCCTCTGGTTAATACAAAACTTTATATGAAACTCATTTAGCTTGAGTAGGCCAAGCAGCCATTATAATGGAATGTGATGGTCCATTCCAGTACGTTGCCTACATCATATAAGTTTATGAGATTCTGATTAATAAGAGCAATCATTTAATAAGAGAATTGACTTTTTTCAGGACAAATTCAAGCCTTTTGAATGCGAAAGTATTTCACAGCCGAGCAATCATTTGAAGCAACTATCTTCAAGTCAGGTTGCCTTTCTCACCTCTCAATTCTCTGAGATAGAAATAAAAGATGCTATTTGGTCATGTGGTAACGAGAAATCCCCGGGTCCCGATGGGTTCACTTTTCATTTTATTAAACATTTTTGGGAGTTGATAAAGGTGGATGTTTTTGCCTTTGTTCATGAATTCTTCAGTATTAGTCACATTCCGAGGGGCTGTAATTCATCTTTCATCACGCTTATCCCAAAGAAAGATAATCCCCTGCATGTTAAGGATTATCGTCCTATTAGCCTTATAGGAATTCAATATAAAGTGCTGGCCAAAATTCTTGCAAATCGCCTGGCTTCGGTGATCGATAGTGTGATTAGTACCGAACAATCGGCATTCATTAAAGGTCGCCAAATTCTCGATGGTCCTTTAATGATCAACGAAATAGTTGAATGGTGTAAACGACGAAAGAAAAAGGCTATGCTCTTCAAGGTCGACTTCGAAAAAGCTTTTGATACGATTAGCTGGGACTACATTTTTTCAATGCTTCATCATCTCGGCTTCGGATCTAAATGGATTCTTTGGATCAAATCTTGTCTATCATCCTCGTTTGCTTCAGTTCTAATCAATGGAAGCCCAACTACGGAATTCAAAGTTGGTCGTGGTCTTCGCCAAGGGGACCCTCTTTCCCCTTTCTTGTTTATTATTGGAATGGAAGGGCTCCATGCAGCAATACAAGATGCAATTGACTCAAACCTCTTCACTGGTCTTCTGGTGGGAAATAATGATCGGTCTATTTCCATTTCTCATTTCTTGTATGCTGATGGCGTGCTTTTTGTTGGTGAATGGAGTGAAACCAATATAGACAACCTAATCACTTTGTTGGGATGTTTTTATGCGGTTTCAGGATTACAAATAAACATTCAAAAATCAAACTTATATGGGATTGGAATCCCTCACCAAGAGCTCACAAGAATGGCAAGAATTACCGGTTGTAGTTCTTCGTCTCTGCCTTTCACGTATCTGGGTCTTCCAGTTGGTCTCAATATGCATCTTTCGGCTAATTGGTCTCCTATCATCGACAAAGTTAGGAAACGTTTGTCTAATTGGAAAGCAAATTTGCTATCCATAGGGGGTCGCCTAACTTTGATCAAATCTGTTTTGGGATCTCTTGGGATATATTACATGTCTCTTTTCAAGGCTCCTATTATAGTTCATAACTTCCTTGAATCTCTCAGATCGTCTTTTTTCTGGGGAGGTAATGGAGAAGACAGGAAGATCCATTGGACAAAATGGAATCTTATTCTTAACTCTAAAGAAAAAGGAGGGCTTGGGGTGGCTAGTATTCATGCTCTTAATCTAGCTCTAATTTACAAGTGGAGATGGAGGTATGTTCATTGTCAAGATTCCTTATGGGTTAATGTTCTTAAGGCTATTCATGGCGAACAACCCAACGGTCTGCACCCCCGTGTTAAAGCGAACTATGGTGGAGTTTGGGCTACGATAAATCGAAGTATAGATTGTCTTCATCACAACCAAATTATTCCTTCTTCATCAATGTCTCTCAAGGTCGGAAATGGTCACAAAATTAAATTCTGGACTGATATTTGGCTTGACGGTTTCTCTCTTCAATCCAGGTTTCCTCGTATGTTCGCTCTTGAAACTTTCAAAAACTGTACGGTTGCAGAGAGGTTTTTAAATGGAGATTGGAATTGGCAATGGGGTCGGAATCCTAGAAATGGTGTCGAATCTTCTCAGCTCTCGGCTTTAATGGATGCATTGACGAACGTCTCTTTCAATGACGAAGCGGACAAATGGATATGGAATGTACATAACTCCCATATCTTCTCGGTTTCTAATGCTCGGCAGTTGATTGATGATATCAATCTACCGTCTGGTAATCGTCCTACTAACCGGAGCAAATTCGTTCTCATAAAGATTAACATCTTTGCTTGGCGCTTGCTTCAGAATCGGCTTCCAACGAAAACAAATCTCAATGAACGTGACATAGATGTTCCCAAATTTCTTTGTTCTATGTGTAATGAGGTTCAAGAGGATGCCTCTCATATCTTCCTGCATTGTGAGGTGACATCTCAAGTTTGGGTCAAAATTTCTCATTGGATGGACCTTTCTTTTCCTCAATGGCTTAACATTGAAGACTTTTGGTCCTGGATTGCAGACTCTCATCTGAATGGGAAACAAAGAATCATTATCGAAGTCATTGCTCTGTCTACACTGTGGTCCATTTGGAGATATCGAAACAGTGTGATCTTCCAAGACTCCAGGTTTAGAAAATGTCATATTATAGATAGCATTGTTGTTAACTCTTTTGATTGGCTTTCTAGTAGATTTAAAAAGTCTAAACTAGATTGGACGTTGTGGTTGCAAAACCCTATGACTTCCTTGTAATTTGTTCCTAGCGCCTTGCTAGTTTTAATTTAATTCTGCCGTTCAAAAAAAAAAATACACGTACATATCAAACACCTGCACACCTATGTTGCACGGGGACGAATACGGAAATGGGGACGGGGACGGAAACGGGTACTTAAAAACGTCAATATCTCAAAATTCAAAAAATAGGTAAGGCCAAAAACGTTTGTGTATTTTATATATTTATTAATAAATTAAGTAAACATCAAACATCCAACATCAAATTCTTATCACCAAAATGTCATTAATCAAAGTTCAATACTAGATGCAAATGATTTGTCAATCATGAAAGTGTCTACATTCCAATTTACAATGTAATGATTTAAAAAAAAGATTAATATTTTATATCTATATATTGTCATCACTATTTGATTTTTAACAAGAGTTGCGATTACTCTTATATTTGATTCACAAACAGTTGTCCTACACAAAATTTCAATAATCTACAGACGCGTGTATTTTTGTTTTAATATGCATGTACTCATAGAGTCTTATTTGCATCAATTGCATAAATAAATATGCTTTGTTCTCCTACATAGATCATGTGTAGAGATGTACCTCACATTGAATTTGAAGGCATCTTTTTAAACTGTCAAAAGAGTGTGCCTTATGAGATTTTATTTTAACAAAGTTAAGCTAAATTTGTAACGGTGCAAAAGATTAGACCTGCTAAAGAATGATTAGTCATACATGTTCTTCAAGAAGAAACGAGTGGGGTGAGAACACCAACAGTTGCTGCCGTTGTTTTATTATTTGGAAAATGTTTTTTATTTTTAAAATATGACCCAAAAACGCTTTAATATGACCCCAGAAACGTTTCCAGGCGTTTCCTGCCCAACACAGGGCGTTTCCAAAAGATGTGAAACGTTTCCCATTTTCCAGAAACGTTTCCACCGTGTTTCCAGACGTTTCCACCATGTTTCCAGACGTTTCCAAGCGTTTCTGATACGAGAGACGCGACCCAACAGCGTTTCCGTGCAACATAGTTGCACACATAATTGAAGAAAAAAGTAAACCATACCTGGAGAAGTAGAATCGAGGATGCCATGACCGAAACAGCTAAACGATCCCTCCTTCTTACCGATAACAAAAAACCTAGTAGTTGCTACAATGGCTATAGAGGTAATTTTATTAGCTTTCATGTTTTTTTCTTTTTATTTAAAAATACAAACTCAAAAACACAAAATTAAAATAACCGCTTTCTTCATAATGTCATCCCTACTTTGCCATTTCTATCCCATCTTTTTCTATTTTTTTAAATTTAAACTCGAAAACAGAATGTAATAAGTAATGTAAGTAATGAAAGCAATAAGTAATGTAAGTAATGAAAGCAAGTAAAAAAAGGATAGAAAGTAATGACACAACCGAATTATAGTAGTTCGGCTACAAGGACACCTTCATTGCCCTACTTCACTCCCCGATTCACCTACTCGAGAGTTCAAGCACTATGTCAAGAAGCTCCTTCAACTCGGCGGAGAAGCCTCACAACGTCGCTTACACTTTTTCCGGTACAAAGCTAAATACCGAGTCCTTAAAACGGAGGACCAAACCAACAAAACTATAACACAACAACTATGTGAAATATGAAATAGAAGATCTTGCTACAAAAATCTAGTGAAGGAACAAATCAATCAAGGACCCTTGCTTGGATGACTTGTAGTATCTCGTGATCTCGCCTTTGAGAATGACCTATATGAGAATCACAACAAAAGAAAGAAGAACCACTATATAGATCAAGAGATCTGAGATTATAAGAGAGAAGTAATATATGAGAGAGTTTGTAAGAAGAGGGGTGAGTTACAATAAAGAAACGGTTCACTATTTATAGGCAAAAAACCTCTACTGTTCTCCGGATCTCACGGATCCCTTACTTGAGGGATCCGCCCAGTGTAATCCTAGGGATTCGTGGATGTTCCTCCCTATTTGGGTTATGGGTTATGGATCATGGGTCATGGGTCATGGACTTTGGGTCATGGGTATCCAAATAGATACAATGTATCTAGACATTGGGTCATGGGTATGGGTTATGGGTTATGGATTTGCTCCATGGGTATGGGTCATGGGTTATGGTTTTTACCCATCCTAATAAACTATTACAACAAATGAATTATTAAAACAATTTATGTTAAATGACTATATATGTGAATGCTTTACAAAAATAACATGTATCCTTATAATTTTACTTATGATAACTTTATATTTATTATCAACAAAACACAAAGAGATCGCTAAATATGAATAAACATTTTTACGATTTATTTGTATTAACAATTTCCCCCTTTTTGTTGATGACAGAACATAATGTTATGATGAGTAAAACTTAAGATTAGATGTGTGTTTTGAAAGCATATGTAAGTTTTACTTCTTCTCCCCCTTTTTTTCGAAACAAAAAGCGAACCTAACAAAGAAATAAAGTGTGGAAAAAAATGGTATAATCCACGAAGTACTAACTCCCCCTTGACGGTAGCTCCCCCTAGAATTGGGTGTCAAATGAGAAAATATAATACCTACAAAGAAAAGGTTAGTAGTAACATGTAATAAAATCTTGTATGGGACGAGAAACAAGATGGAAAGCCAATGTATGTAAACAAAGCCTTGTAATAAAATGACAAAGTATAGTGGTATATAGGCCACATACAAAAATATAAAAACTAAGAACAAGGTTTGTTCTTTAAAATGACTCAAAAGAAAAAATAGAGAAAATAGTAATATCATTCATTCCATGGTTGCATAAAGTTAATTATGAAAGTTTTGGTGAGTGATGATGTTTATGCGATCAAGGATGTGTTTCAGTATGAATCGCATCTCGTCCCTTATTTCCATTGCAAGTTCCATAGTGAATTGGAAATGTTCACAATGTAAATGATGTGGGTATTGTGTGTGGATGGTTTCCGGGTAAGTTTGATTTGTGGAAGGCGGAATATGTGGTGGGAAAGTTGGAAAATATGGATCAAAGTCCATTATGTTGGTGAGTGGTGGAATTTAAGAACCTAGATGTTGTTGTAAGATAATGGGAGCTATAGGTGGTGATGTTGCAAGATTTTAGTAAAGTGTAGTTGGAGATGTTGGTGGTGTTAAAAAGACTAGTTCTTTTGGGTTTAAGTTGGAAGTTTGTTGAAATGATGTGTGTGATGGACTATGTGGAAAACTAGAAGGGGGGGTTGAATAGTTTTGCCAATTAAAACTTCATTTTAAAACATTTAGATCAACTTATGTTAATCTATTTGGTTGTTTATGTTGGACGTTGATAGATAGATATATAAACGTGTAATGAAAGATAAAGAGTAAAAAGCACATCACCACGACACAAGTATTTATAGTGGTTCGGCTACAAGGACACCTTCCTTGCCCTACTCCACTCCCCGAGTCACCTACTCGAGAGTTCGTAATCACTACACGACACCAACTCCTTATGGCGGAGAAGCCTTCACAACGTCGCCTACTCTTTTTCTGGTACTAGGCTAACCACCGGGTTCTTTCACACCAAGGTGAACCACACCTACCACAACGTCGCCTACCCTTTATTAGGTACTAGGCTAAGTACCTAGTTCCATTACTATGGAGGAACTACTACCCAACACAACACAACACCTAATCCCAAGGCGACCCACTCCTTAATACAACACCATCAAGGATATCACCATCCTTGGAAATAAACTAATACTATATGTATAACGATGCACCTCATCGATTATACGACCTAGGCATTCTTCCCTAATGCCACTTGATTTGATTCCTAGGCATCCTTCACTAATGCCTTTAACACAATGTTTGGCACCTTTCACTAATGCCTTCGTCTTGACACCTTTAGCATCCTTCACTAATGCTTTTGACACGGACTTTAAGCATCTTTCATTAATGCTTTCATCTTGACTCTTTCGGCATCCTTGTAACATATTGGATTTCATAAACACACTAAACCATAAGATCAAATAGGCGTACAATATGATTCTAGAGAGAGAAAGTTAGAGGTTTGGGAACTTTAGTGAGAGAAAGAAAAGTCTTATTATGAGCTCCAACTCTCTACCTTGGGAGGTAGAGAGTATTTATAGTCATTACATAAATCGCCACCTAACGGGCTGTGGATCAGGCATACAGTGGGTAAAGACCCGTCCGTCCTCCACGGTGTTACTTAAACTAAATACTACTTAACTTATAATAATCTACGATTACGAGCTTTCTAACGATTACATTTACTTGAGGTGACCGACTCTTTATATTCTAGATTTACTAAATCCTAACAATCTCCCCCTAAGGGAGGTCACCTCAAACACACATTAAACATATATTGAATATAAACAGATATTACACTAAAAATTGTTCTTGCATTCTTGATGTTATACTTTGCTCTGAAGCTCGTAGTCATTGATTCTTCACCTTGCATGTTAGGTAAATCCAAGTGGAGGTCTTTTTACTGATCCACATGATAATGAGTTTTGAGCCAGTTTTGAGATCATCAGCTGACAAGAAATCTTTGAGATATCCATTGTGGTGTTGGTATTATGTTATGTTGTGACTTTCGGACCGACATGCTCACATTCTGGATCATGAAATATTCTCATCAGAGTAGCGGAAGCTTTCATTGATTCATGATATTGGCAGCAGCGTAGCAGAAGCATGGAGTGAAAATATCAGAGTCATTGATGCACTAATCATGATTTCTTTTGAGATGAATGTGTTAAGTGAGCATGCGGCTATGGATTGACCGCTTCATTCTGATCAGCTGCAAACGTAGGGCGTACCTGCATACAACAGTTAGCAATAAATCGCATGAAAGTGTCTTTGATCACTTTCGTTGAATTGAGGTACACGGCCCACGGTTCCCCGTTGATCAGTACAAGTACTGCCTGTGATCAGGTATAATTCCGAAGAATTTCCTTGACAGGGTTTCGCAGCTGCTCTAGCTGTTCTCAAACTGGAACGTCTCAAAGAAGACAACACGGAGTGAGTGAACCAGTGAATAGAGATTCACTGATTGATGAAAAGAGATTTGAAAAACAATCGTGTATTGCTCAATAGAATTGTTTTTGCAATACAACGAAGGTTTTAATGAAAATCAATTATCAATCCTAAAACACCTTTTGATTTGAAATATTCGTACACGGTCGTTGTGCTAAAGAAAAAAGTTTTTTAAGCACAATGACCGGTTTTTCAAAGGTATCCGTCAATCCATAACCTGAACCAGGATTGATTCAAAAGATTGAATCGCCCCATTGTTTCTGTTCAGTTGTCACATGGTTGATCTATTGAATAGATCTCACATGCCACCCACCAGGAGCTTGTTTGATGTTGGCTCCAGAAGGCTTTCCATCTTCATTGTGAATATGTTTGCATATCACTCAGATGTTCTAGCAATACCACAAGGATAATGCGTAGGACTCAAGATATAATCTCTCTTTCCACATTGAGTGAAATAGAGAGTCTTCATTGAAAGTGTCCTAATGAGATTTATTGATGATCTCGTGGCTCTAGACATAATTTGTGCATATTTGGATCCTATATCGGAGACTAGGGAGAGGGTCTCCTTTTTCAATATCAACAATCTCTAAGAGAAAGTCGATAGATAATGTCGGTTCCCCGTGAGAATGAAACAAGCCCTTTTAAGAGGAACTTGAGTGGTTTGAGAAGTTGAAGTGCAGTGCGTCACTGGGTCCATGACGTCTTGTCTTCAATACCGATGTTACCTTGGTAACCACCAGTAGCATATGAATTGAACCCGATATCTGCCCTAAGGTTGAATAATTGGAGGGCTATTTGTTTTCACCCTTTTCTCATTCAATTCTTTTTCATTCTTCAGCCCCTTCAGTGCTTACCGAGACTTCATAGCTAGAACCTTGTTGGGTTTATTCCAGTACTAGCTCAGTCTTAGTCCGCACTCTTCCCATATCTCATTTTTCACATTTTTTTTAAATATACCTAAGGACTTCTACACTATCTAGTGAATTGTCCCTGGGTAGATCCCTCCGGTTCTGGCGGATCATGGGAACAAATACCTAACCTTATCATCCTTATATCACCATACATAAAGTAAAGTTGGTCGGTCTATTTGGTATTGTTCATCTGCCATTGGAACCAATTGAAAACCATTTGAAAATCAATCCAGATACTTATGATATATTATCAAAGCATTTTGTACCTGAATTGTTTTTGATATTTTTAGAACAAGAACTCCCCCTCAACATGTGCATCAAGTGTTTGAAATCGTTTTGCACACGGAGGCAAGAGAAAGAATTAACTTCTTCGATTACCATTTTCTAAAAAATATCAACATCACTTCCCTAATTAAATCAAGTAGATAAAGCATTTTGGGGAAGGATGAGGTTTTCATAAGCTTGCTCCCCCTCAATATGTGTATAGATATTAGAAATTTTTTTGAACATATTAGGAAAAGACTGCACATTGAGATAAATTGATCACGTTTCAAATATTTGTGGTTTAAGATAGATGCTCCCCCTCAACATGTGCATGGAAAATTTGAAATCTTTGAAATCGTTTGGCACATGTGGGAAGGAGAGCTTGTACATCCTTATAAAACCATTTACCGAATTATCAGTTTAAATCCAATTTAAATCACAAATTCTCCCCCGATCACAATTATCAAATCATTTGAGATTTGTGATCTCTGTAGATTTAAATTGAATTTGAAAGCTTTTAGGGAGAATTGTGACTTGATTATGAAAAACGTTTTAACTGATAAGGATCGGATTTTGAGACTTTAAACTCCATTGAATAAACATGCATGATTATCTTTTGAAAATAATTGTATGACAAATAACTTTTTGATTTAATTGAAATCATTCTCCCCTTCAATCAATGACATAAGTTGTTGATTGAGAGATAGATATTTTGACAAACCTTTAAGTCCAGATGATTATCAAAAATAGAGTCCGAGTTATTTTTCAAAACAACTAGTTTTCATTAGATAGTAAGGATTAGTTTAAAGAATCAGAGCAAGAAATTTGAAAACCAAGATAAAGTATGGCTCTGTTCTATCTTTGAAAAGCGGGTTACTGCCTGAAATGACAATAAACCATTGTTTCTCTTTCTCTCAATTTTTTTTTATATATAAAAATTCGAACAACATCTAAAGTCCCGTGTCATGCTTTGAATGACAGCACAAAGACCGTAGATATTATCGAACCGAGAAAAGCATGACAAAAAGACAATTTTTTTTTAAAGATTTTTCGAATTTTTTTTCAAATTTTTATGGATTTTGAGAGTTTTATATTTTTGTATTTTGTTTTTCGAATAAATATATACAAGAGATAGATGAAGGAAACCTTTTACTCCTCTTCTTCCTCTTGAAGACGTTTGAGTGTTTCTGGTTGTAGGCTCTTAAGACCCAGTCGTGGAAGGATAAACTCAAAACGTTCTCTAGGAAGAGCTTTGGTGAAGATGTCTGCTAACTGGTATTCAGTCCTCACAAAGTAAAGTTCCACCACACCGTTTTCAACTTGCTCCCTGATGAAATGATGTCGAATGTCGATATGCTTTGCTCTTGAGTGTTGTACGTTGTTGCATGAGAGAGCAATAGCACTTTTATTATCACAGTACAGAGGGATTTTGTTAAATTCAAAGCCATAGTCAGATATTTGGGATCTCATCCATAGGATTTGAGCACAACAAGATGACATGGCTATGTATTCAGCCTCTGTAGAGGAAATAGAAGTACTCATTTGCTTCTTTGAAGACCAGCTCACAAGCTTATCACCCAAAAACTGAGCACCTCCAAACGTACTTCGACGAGTATCTTGACATCCTGCATGATCAGCATCTGCATAGGCTGTTAGTAACATACCGGTGTCCTTCGGGTACCAAAGTCCCATATTGATGGTTCCTTGGAGATACTGAAAGACCCGTTTAACCGCTTCAAGGTGCTTTTAAGTAGGCTTAGCCTGGTATCTAGCACACATGCAAACAGCGAACAAGATGTCTGGTCTACTAGCTGTGAGGTACATCAGGGATCCAATCATACTACGATATTTCGTTTGATCTACCATGATCCCTGAGTGGTCCTCATCTAGTTTAGTACGTTCTATCATGGGAGTGTCAACAGGGTCACTTGAATCAAATCCAAATTTCTTTAAAATCTCATTTACATATTTAGATTGATTTATGAAAATGCCTCCGGGAGTTTGTGAAATTTGTAATCCCAAGAAAAATGACATTTGTCCCATCATTGACATTTGAAATTTAGAACCCATTTCGTTTGAAAAACGGTCACACTCATTGGGGTCAGTCGAGGCAAAGATGATATCATCAACATAAATTTGAACGTTAATTAAATGTTTTCCTGACTTCCTGGTGAACAATGTAGGATCAACTGCTCCTTTGCTGAATCCGGTAGATAGAAGAAACTTTGATAGCATATCATACCATGCCCTTGGAGCTTGCTTTAAACCGTAAAGAGCCTTCTTCAAACGATAAACGTGAGTAGGATGCTCTGGATTCACAAAGCCTTCAGGTTGGCTGACGTAGACAACTTCTTTAAGATCACCGTTCAGAAATGTCGTCTTTACATCCATCTGATAGACAACCATGTTCTTACTTGCAGCATTAGCCAAGAAGATTCTGATTGCCTCGATACGAGCAACAGGAGCAAAAGATTCTTCAAAGTCAATACCCTCCTCTTGACGGTATCTTTTAGCAACCAATCGAGCCTTGTTCTTTAACACATCACCATGCTCATCAAGTTTCACTTTGAAGATCCATTTTAGAGCAATGATCATAGCACAATCTGGAGCAGGTACTAATTCCCATACATCAAGTCGATCAAACTCATGAATTTATTCTTGCATGGCATTGAACCAGCTGTCTTCATTCATGGCGGTTTTAACATCTTTTGGTTCGATCTTAGAGAGTACGGAGTTGAAGAAGCACCATAAGGCATCGGCTGCAAGTTATTTCCGTGTGGATATTGGACGAGAGGGATTTCCAATGATGTTGTCTAATGGATGATCGTGAGTCCATTTTTTGAGGTGTTCATGTGGCAGTTGTTGAGGGACTGAAGTATTAGAGTCGATGTCTCCTGAAGAAGATGGTTCTGATGATGATTCAGGAGCAAATATGTTTTCAAATGGAGCATCTTCAGGAGTAGCAAAGGGATTAACTTCATCATTGATGCCAGAAACAGTTCCATGATGAACATTCGAAGATTGATGATTTGTTGATGAGACTGAGTTATCAGCAGCAGGCACTTCTTAACTTAATGATATTGAGCCTGAAGGGTTGACTTCATTCTCATGGATAGGAGCATCCTCTATTGTTGGAATTGACTTATCATTGGTACTTGGCTCATAATGTTCATCAAACATAGGATCAAACAATTTCTTAAAATCATCTTCAGATGGAGGTACATATGGAGTTGCTGGAGAGGAGTTTGGTACAAGGGATGAACTAATGGGACTGTTTTGAAGTGTGGGTCCTGAACTGGATTGTCCAGGAGCCATTTGACCGGTCAGCTCATCAAACGAAACGTGAATTATTTCCATGATATCTCGGGTTCTCTTGTTGTAGATTAGGTAACCTTTTCTGTTTGGTGCATATCCAACAAATACTCCAATGTCCGCTTTAGCTTTCAATTTACCTAAATCTTGTCTGTCATTCGTTGGATAGCATAAAGCACCAAACACACGAAGATATGATAGATCAGGTTTTCGATTGTGGACAAGTTCGTATGGAGTCTTTCCATGAGAAGTGTGAATAAGAGATCTATTTTGAGTGTAACAAGCAGTGGCAATAGCTTCAACCCATAGAAACATTGGAACCTTTGAGTAAATCAGCATTGTTCTTGAAGCTTCTACAAGAGTTCGATTTCGTCTTTCAACAACACCGTTCTGTTGAGGAGTTCGAGGAACACTTCTTTGAGGACTGATTCCAACATTTTCATAAAATTCATTGAGTACTTTATTAACAAACTCAGTTCCATTGTCAGTTCGAACGATTCTAACCGTTTTGTTGAGTCGGATCTAAAGTTGTTTAATGAGTTTAATGATGACATCTGGAGTTTCATCCTTTGTCCTAAAAAACTTAACCCAAGTGAATCAGGAGTAGTCATCAACCACTACTAACACATATCTCTTCCCATTAATAGTTTGCACTCTCATTGAACCGCACAGATCCATATGAAGGGTATGAAGAACTTCCATTGCAGAGTTTGTGGGTTTTGGTTTGTGGGCATATTTCGTGCTTTTTCTCAATTGGCAAGCTGAGCAAAGATGATCTTTTTCATATTTTAATCTGGGTAAACCTCTGACAAGATCCTTTCTGGAAAGGTTGTTTATGGTACCAAAGTTCAAGTGATTGAGACGACGATGCCATAACCAAGACTTTGTTTTAGAAGCCTTTGACAACAAGCAAATTGGAGAGGACTTCATCATGTCGTCGATAGAGATGGTTTATAGGTTTGAACCTCGAGTACCTCTAAATAATTCCACACCATCAAGTTCTCTAACGAAACAAGAATGTTTTCTAAAAGCCACTTCTAGATCGGAATCACAGAATTGACCAACAGAGAACAAATTGTGACCAAGACCTTCCACATAATATACACTGGAAATCACACTTTTACCAACCACATAATCTCCATAACCCATAATAGCTCCAAAATGGTCGTTCCCGAATCTAACTGTCCCGATGAATTTACCCACGAAGTTCATGATCCGTGACCGGTCTCCAGTCATATGCTTGGAACAGCCTGAGTCCAGGTACCACAGAACGATTTAAATGATCTGCAGTTGAACACTGACAAGAATGGATAATTGGATAATTGGGATCTCCATGCAAGAATGGGTTCCATTTGGTTAGTAACAGTTATTGGAACACCCACATCAGAAATAGAAGCAATGGAATCATTATGAATAGATGCAGTACTAGTGTCCGTATTTGCCCTATTCAAAGTATGTTCACTTCTTAAGGGAATAGTTCTACTAGTAGGCATCCAATTTCTAGTGGGCATTGTCTGATTAACCTTATGGCCAACAGGTATCCATTGATAACCTATCTTACTAAATGTTCTTCCTGTGGGTTTCCACTGTTTTCTAACTTTCTTTCTCCTTTGCCTTTTAGCCTTCTTAGAATGATTTTTTGCATTAACAATATTAACTGGGGATTTGACCGCATTAGACAAAGCATTCACACCACATTCATGATTAGTAACAGAATTCAAGCAGACATCATTACAAGGTTTGCAAATAGTATCAGAATTCGAATTAATTACAGTATGCCTATGGCTAATACTAGAATCAACACGATTCGTTTTATTCGGCTCAAACTTAAAGTTCCTAGGTTGGTCTTCTACTCTCTTCCAATGCACATTCTTAGCTTGCGAGGTCCTATCATTCCTTGTATTGTCTTGAGACTTTGACCTGCTCGCTTTAATGTCACTGATTACTCCTATAGATGGAATGGGAACATTAGTTGGTTTTGCTACTCTTTGCATCTCCTGTTTAGATGTGCTGGGATCTGAACTACATGCAGGCACACTAAGGTTCACTTTCTTAACACTAGAAGTGCTGGGATTTGTACTCCTAGAAGGCACACTAGGGTTCGCTTTCTTAGCACTAACAGATCTGGAATCTGAACTACTTGAAGGCACACTAAGGTTCAAATTCATAACATTGGGCGTTGAATGGATTTCATGCTTGGCACTAGGCATAGAATAAGGAATCAAAGGATTAACTCTCTCACCTAAGGACTTAGGGCATATTGTGATTAAGCATTCTAGAAGTTCTTGAGATCGTTCGGCATATAAGCATGCACGCCCAATTGCATTATCAAGTGGTTTCTCTAACTTATCCTCTTCAACAATCTCACGGAGACATTCTAGACAATCCTTAAGGTATGAGAAATATGTTTGAATTGCAAGTTTGTTATTCCTAAGATGAGGGGGAACATATTTCACAGACAAAGCATATTTATTACAAGAGTGAACCTTTGATACACCATACTCCCCATTGGTCATTGGCATTTTCCCTTTTACCTGGCTCTTCAGATTCTCAATTTCCTTTTGCAATGAAGCTATTTGTTCGTTATTTTTGTTATGAGTGACCTTTATTGATTCAAATAACTCATTGAAATGACGTTTAAACTTTTCATTTTCTTCTAGAAAACTTTCGTTTTCCTTTTGTAATGCATTTACTAAGTTTTGAAGATGAAACGTTTGAGAATTCTGAGAATCTAAAGGAGGAGGCATTTGGGAGCCAGTCACATTGTTCTTTTGACCCTTTAATTGAGAGATTTGGGCTTTCAACTTTCTGATCGTGTTACAATGAGCTTGAATCTGTTCATCACATTTGTTTATTTGAAAAACTGCATCAAACTCTGGAGCATCTGAGGATGTCTTGATATTTGAAGTTTTGACCTTTTCTTTAAGATGTTGATATTTTAGTTGTAAATTAAAATGCTCAACCTCTAGTTTAGAAAAATGTTTAACCAAATTTTCGTGATCATCCAGTTCAATTTTCTCATTTAGTTTAGAATTAGTCTTTTCAAGCTCAATGACACGATCATGGGAGACTTTCAGGGCAACAGATAATTCATGAAATTGAGAAGCATTAATGGAACAATTTGTAGCAGTGAAAAACACATCTTGAGCAACATATTCAGAAATCAAATTCTCATTCAGTGTATGCAAGTTCTTCCTCTCAATCTCATTATATTTTAATTCTCGCTCATAGTCACTAACCTCAACGATCATTGCATCAAATTCCTTTTCCATTTCTTTAATGTCTAAATTCATTCCCTTTTTAAGACTTTCAAATTGATCTTTTAGTTGTTTAAAGAAGGGCATGACTTCAGTTAAATAACATTCTTTTGTTTGCTCAAAACCCCTTTCCCCTTCAGTTATACCAGTGGGTGTGATCCTTTTCTTACAAGTTTTCTCAAAATCAACAAGTAGTTGAAAAATAACATATTGACTGATTAAGGTCTTGCTTTTAGTGGCAATAGTTCTAGGAACTAGATGCATTGGTGTATTTGGAGGATACACAGTCGCTGAAGGCATTTACCTAAGGGGAGGATTTGTAACAACAAGATTCTCTGCTTTTTGCTTATCTAAATCCTTTTTCCAGAACACTTGTTCGGGAGTTAACAACGTTTGAGGCTTAAACATGTTCAAGGAGATCCAATTCTCCTTTTTGTAATCATGGGGTGTGATAATTATTTTCTTCTCTTTACATTTAGGATCATCTAGTTTCTTGTTCATCTTCTCCCTAGTGACTTCATCTGATTTCTTATCTTCCTCTGTGCACTCAACGCAACTAGGTTTCTGTCTAGGCTTAAGGATTTCATTACCATCATAAATTACCTTATGAGCACTTCTAGCCTTTTTAATGACCTCTGGATTTGGTTCCTCAACAAGGGGAGTACTATGCTTATCACTTAAAACTCTGTGCTTAGTGATTAAGTGAGCAGTTTGAATGGTATTTCCTTGTATGTACAACTTATTTTCAAGCTTGTTTTTCAAGGTTTTTAGATTAGAAAAATCATTCAAAAGTTTTGATTCCTTAGCACTGAATTCTTGCTTAAGCATTTTAACATTTTCTTGAAGTTCTTGTTTTTGCTTAGCAGTTATAGAAAGCTGTTCTTGTAAGGAGTTTAACTCTTGTTTTAATACTTCTTCTCTAAACTTACTTTGTCTAATAGTTGTACGCATTTGATCATCCATCTCCTGCTCACGAGTGGTTAACTCAAACTTAGCTCGTTGTTCATAAATAGCAACACGTTCTTTATAGGCATTAAGTTCAGAGATAACAGACTCATCAGGGGCACATGCAGTGTATTCGTCAAAAGCATAGTCATCATTGACTGCATAAGATACATCACTTGGTACAATCTCACTTTCACTTTGTTTCACATATTGATCATATGGGACAACATCGACATTACCCATATTTTCAATATCTGACTCAATAATTACAGTTGATTGTACTTCATCATGTATCTTTTGCTCATCAACTTCATCGTATAGTTTTAGTACCTCAGAAATGATTTTGTCTTTGGATGGACCAGTTTGTTGTGGTGGAGAAACTTTTGGAGAAACCATAGGTGAGATGCTAGCCATGAAGATTGTTTGAGCAGTAGGTTCATCATCTACATCAGAGTCAAATGCATCACAATCAGCTACTTGAAAGGCATTTTGATGATTATGACCTATCTTTTGAATCGGCTGTTCATCAACGTCAGCATCATAAGTCTTGGCATTCCCTTCAGCAAGATACAGTAACTCCTCTTCATCCAAAGCTGCTCCATTGTCCTGAGCTTGCACAAGCAACATCTTATCCCTGAAGTACTCAGCATTCTGTGGACGTTTTGGAGATGTACAATTCCTTGCAATGTGTCCCTCACCACCACAGTTGTAGCATTTGATAGGCTTTGTTTGTCCTTGATTTCCAATCCTTCCTCGATTCTGATTTCCACCATAGCCACCACCTGCTCTACCCCTTCTCTGATCAAACTGCCTTTGTTGAATAGGCTGCACCATAACCTTCCCATCTCTGACCATGGCTTGATTGTGTGTATTGGATGCTGTTCTGAGGTTGTTGTTGGTGTGTGCGAGAGTGTTCATGTTATGACTGATCATGAGAGCTAGTTGATTAACGAAGTTTCCCACGGATGCATCAGCATCAGCTTGTTTGAACATTGGATCGGGAATGAGTTTGTGATTACCATTACCCATGGGTATAACTTGAGAAGCTTTGGTGGTAATCCCAACATTTGTGTAAAAAGCAGTTGAATCATTTGTTGAGCTTGTTTCTCCCTGATTGGTTTTGAACTGTTCCAGAATCCTTTTTTCAAACATAGCATGTCTTTCATTATGGAGAAGGAAGGCATACAGTTGCTCATAGTTTGTATTCTTCAATCCTTTAGTGAGCTTCACAGAAGTGACAAACTTGTGCCATTCATGATTCATGTTGTTCACAAATTTTGAGTTCAGCTGAATGTTAGGCATAGTCATTTTGATGTTTCTCATGTCATTCACAAGCTTATGGAATCTCACATAGTATTCATAGACACTCTCATCAGGTTTCATCTTGAAATGCTCAAATTCATCATATAGTTGTGATTCTCTATCTTCAATAGTCAATTCAGAACCTGAGAGAAGCATCTTGACATTATCCCATCAAGCCTTTGCTTCAGTGTTGTGATTGATAAGCTTGTAGATGTCTTTTGGAAGGCCTTGCAGTATAATGTTAGAAGCCCTGATATCTGCATCGAATCTCTTCTTATCCTTATCATCGATCTCATCATACATCTTTGGTCTGTCCATTCCGTAAATCAATGTTCCATCTTCAGCTGTATCAATTATGTCTCTAGTAGTCTCAACCCGATAAGGTCCTTCATCAATGGATTTGAGAATGTTAACCCCATTTTCCTTTCTAAGACAGTACAATCTGATTCGTTGAGCCCAAGAGTCGTAGTCAGTTCTGTCAAGCATGGGTGGACGAGTATCTGAACCAGCTGCTTGAACATCCTCGGCAACAGTGGAGATGATAGTAGGAACGTTGGTAGACATGTTAACAGATTAAACGGGATTTTATAACTCTATGATTAAACCGGGAAATAGATTCTTTCACGGGATTTTACTAAATCAAGATAAAACCGCATTACAGATAGAGTCAACCAAGTCGCTAAGAAAATCTGAACCAAGTCGCTAATCACCAAGTCGCTATAATACCAAGTTGCTAAGACACAGTCAAGTCGCTAAATAACAACTCGCTAAGCACCAAATCACTGGCAAAATTTTGATAGCAAGTCGCTAAGCACCAAGTCGCTAAGTTGTCAAGTCGCTAAAGAGCAACTCGCTAAGCACCAAATCGCTAACACCAAGTCGCTAACAAACTTAAGTACAAGTCGCTAACTTTCACCAAGTTGCTACCCGTAGTGGAGAATCCACTAAGTGTACTGTTTGTCGGCTTGTCTCAATAGACAAGTCGCTAGCTCAACTCGCTAAGACCTTCAACTACAACTCGCTACCAAATTACAAAGCAAGTCGCTACCAAGATAACTTATCCGTGGCTCAAGTTGCTAGCTAGAATATCACATAAACACCACTTTTCAATCCAAAAACAACCCAACCACGTTGATTCAAGCTTACCAACTCAAAACCCAAGCACATACAATGATTCTAAACACAAAACTACACCCAAGATTCAAACTTTTGCACTAGAAATGATCCAAATGATGCAAAAACCACTAAACTTTTTCAAACTCTAAAACCACCTAAAAGTCACTAGAAATCCAAAGATATGTAAGAGATGATCAAACCATGGCTCTTGATACCATTTTTAACATATTGGATTTCATAAACACACTAAACCATAAGATCAAATAGCCGTACAATATGATTCTAGAGAGAGAAAGTTAGAGGTTTGGGAACTTTAGTGAGAGAAAAAAAAGTCTTATTATGAGCTCCAACTCTCTACCTTGGGAGGTAGAGAGTATTTATAGTCATTACATAAATCGCCACCTAACGGTCTGTGGATCAGGCATACAGTGGGTAAAGACCCGTCCGTCCTCCACGGTGTTACTTAAACTAAATACTACTTAACTTATAATAATCTACGACTACGAGCTTTCTAACGATTACATATACTTGAGGTGACCGACTCTTTATATTTTGGATTTAGTAAATCCTAACAATCCTTCACTAATGCCTTCAACACAACACATCTATGGAGGAAGAAAGAACTATCAACAAGAGAACCTCAGTTGTCTTGATGATGACGAAGCATGGCAACTCATGGACTTGAGCTTGCTCGACTTCAAGAAGTGGTGATCTCGCATTTAAGAGGAACCTAGAGAATCACACAAAACAAAAGACAAACTACATAGAAAGATCCCTTAGGATCAGTGGTTAGAGAGTTACAATACTTGGGGAAAGTATGTGTGAGAGTGGCAAGCCAAAAGGAAGAAATGGCTCACTATTTATTGTTAGGAATTGGAAATTCCATGTTAAAGTGTCGGTCACCCCAATAATGGTCTAGCATATGTTATCTCGTAGATTTGTCATTGTTTACTGTTGATACAAAAGATGGACGTTCCTTGTTTGGGCTCCGGCTCTCGTACCAACTGATGATTGTTGCTTGAGACCTGCGCACTAAGAGATAGAAAACACTGTTAGGCTTATTGTGGGATTGTCTCCCACGATTATCCTCCAGCGTGAGAGTAAGTAATCGGTTTAGGGTTAAAGGAGAGTTAGGGTTTGTAAATCGCACCTTTAACGAGGGATGGAATTCCCTTTATATACACACAGAATCCTTGTTGGTTCCGTGTTCCTCAACCTTCGGCGTATCCCGCCTAAGTCGATTGGGGAATGATTATCTCCATAATTAGGAGATATCCGATATCGTGTTACGTAATTAACATTGGGTTGGGCCTTCGTGGGCCTAAACACTTATCAGCGTAGCCCAGTTCGTGCTAGGCTTATTAGTATTGGTCTTTGGTCGGGTTCGTGACCCGAATATAGACTATACGTCATCATGTCCCCCCAGTCTATTATGCGCAGTGAAGGACTGCGGATGCTAGACTAATAACAGCAGACAATAAAAAACTACGAAGCGTAGTAAAGAAGTCAAAAAAGATACCCGCCTATACATTGTATCTAGACATAGTAATTTAAAATGGACGCCTCGTAAATCGGGGGAAAGTAACTGCAGCAGCGTCACATCAAGGGACCTGAACCACATGTTGGTGATAGTGGGATCCACGTGTCACTCATCGCGTGGATGAGGACACTTATATAACCGGCGACCTCATTTTACTGTGTTTCTCACAGTGAAAAACCAAATCCGCCATTGTTAAGAAACCTTTCATTTGCAAAACAGAAAATCACCTATTTCGAAGGTAACTACGCGTACGCCTTTTTTTAAAAATAACACCATGGTCAAGCAGTTATCTGATTTCACCTCTGATATAACTAAGGGTGAACTTCTAGAGTTTACCTCGGATTATTTTATACCACTTGACGTGCATCCGGTTCTTCCAGGTGCGCAGGCATCGATTGCAGATTTCCCCGAAGGGAAAATAGGAGTATACACATGTTTTTTCGAGTTCGCGAATCAACGTGTGCCCATATCCCTATTTCTGTATGACGTATTAAATTATTACAATCTGCACCTATCCCAGCTTCACTGCATCGGTGCAGCGAAGATCACCAACTTTGAGGTTAATTGTCGATTACTGGCGGTTAACCCCACTATCCACCTATTCCGTGCGTTCTACCACACAACGTGGTCACACGGGTGGGTCTCATTTGCTAAACGCGCTGGGCGCCTCCAGTCTCATACAGAAAAACTGGAAGCACTCAGGAACTAGAGAGAGACTTTTTTCTGGGTAGACGACGTGTGCTTCCTACCGTGTTTTGAATTTTATACCCAGGGGACATTGCCGAGGGATGAGCGCCCCCTGCCTGGATCATATGTCGTGGAGGATGCCGAACTGATAAACGCCAACCGCATCCCCATTAGTTCCTATCCTGAGGAATTTCTGGTGCATATGGGCATTAGCCGTAATTACTTTGGTATGCCAGATGAGGTGTCAACCTTCTTAGGCGCTAATGGCCAGGGTGGGTGCTCGTTCCTTCGCATCCCCTTTCTTAATTAATGTAAGAGCGTTCTTTTCCTTTATGCACATTATGTAACCTATGTGTTTATTGTATTCTGTTGCGCATAGATGGATCTGTTTACCGTTGTGCAACTAGCGAAGCCGATTCAGGTTAATGTAGGGACGCGGCCACTGATGGAGGGAGAAGAGCCCATACTGGAGGCTACTGCCGGGCGTACCCTGGAGATGAATGTAGAGGAAACAGGGACCAGCTCCTCGGTTGCAGTGGAAGCGACACCGCTGCAAAGCGTGTCGAGCCCCAGAGTGCGATCCCCAGTAGCGCAGCCACCACCCATAGCAGTGGCGCAGCTTATGGAAGAAGAAGAGGAGGAGGAGCAAGAATCCGGGTTAAAACGCAAAATATTACTCGGAGAGGACGGCGCAAGCTCTTCGAGGAAAAAACGCCATGTGATCCTCACTGTGGAATCATCCGCTAGTGATTTTGAGTCATCCCACCCCTCTGCGAATGCCTCTGTCTCACAGTAAGTAATGTCGTCAATGTTTTTTGCGCGCCAACTGTTTATATGGGAAACTGATAATTCTCTGTCCGTGTATGCAGGTTTGAGCAGGCTGCTGAGTCGCCACCCAAAGAAAGTCCGGTACTTTCTGCTTTTTCTGAGCCGCATAGCCAAAGATCTGAGCCATTGGTGGCTAGAGATGCGCCCATAGAGCAGCTTGTCGAAGAGTTGGCGCAAGCGGCTGCGCATCAAGCTTCCCTCGTAGAGAAGTTAAAGGAAAAGGTTTCTGGTGAAGGCAGCCAAGGTGCGCAAAAGGATCAAAAAATTGCGTCGCTGGAGGCACAGTTGGCTAGTACCAAGGCGGAGGCAGAGAGTCTGAGTGTGTATACCCAGAAGCTGGCTGGGGAAAAGATGGCGCTGATGGGCCAAATAAGCCAAGAGCGTGCAGAGGTCTCAGGATACAAGTCTGCGCAGCGCTGGGCACTGAAGTATTTGGAGAAGGGCAAAGAGGATTTGACTTCGCAGCTTGAAAACTTCGGTGCAACTGTGAAGAGTGCCCTAGAAGCGCAAGAGATGAAAATACGCAAGCTCAGTTTGAAATACGACGAGGAGTTATATCCTCAGCTCTTATCTACCATTGCTGAGCGCAGATGGCTCATAGGCCATGGGCTTCGTCTCGCTGCTCTTAGTACATTGGAGTCACAAGAGGTGGTGAATGCTTTTGGTGGGGTAGTTCAGTGCGCCTTAGAGCGCGGTAAAGTAGAAGCTGTGGAAAAGCTTCATGAGGCAGGTCTGTTGAAGGTACCTACTGAAAAAGTACCTGGCTATAATGCGCAGTCTTATGATGAGCTAGTGTCTGCCATGGAGAAGATGAAGTCTTTGGAGCTTCCAATGATTGCTAAAATGGAACGCGACCAAGATTATCCCATAACTGTTATTATGGAAGGGTTGACATTAGCGCGCCATCGTATTGATAATGCAGAAGCGCAACCAGACTATTTTTTGAAGCCCAATGTCTCGCAGCTTCAAGTGCCTTTTTTTGCTCGTCCCAAAGATATCCTAAACCCCTTCGCTTTGGAGAAGGAAGTTCCATTGAAACAGTTCTTGGAAGCTCATGCTACCAGGATCGCCAAGAAGGAAGGCATTAAGGGTAAGGCCATTTTGTGTGGCGTTGGTGCAGCTCACCTCCCCCGTTCTGACGGGGTGCCTGTTAGTGTTGCTACCGTAGCTCGTAAAGATGCTGATTTGTTGAAGAGTTTAAGCGAGGTTAAAGATGCAGCAAACCGCGTAAGTAGCTCATCTCTTGAGCGTTGTAATAGTTGGTAGGTTGTACTTCGTAAAGTAAACATCCTTTTGTAATAACTTGTAGTTATTAATGAAAATCTCCTTTTGCGTAGTGCGTGTTGATATTAATGCAACTTGTAATGTGTGTACTTATCTGTTTATCTTTGCGTATAAGACATGTTCTAAGGGTCAAAGTTGTACACAAGCGCGAATAGAATAAGAAATCCATAGTCATGTATGAAGATCATAGTATACTTAAGAGATGATTTCTAGCATAATCGTGTATGTTGTGATATGCAGCGTACTGTAAATATCATATCAAGGAATCAAATGTCTTTGGTTCCTAAGTTGTTAAACGTGTACCATATGCATTGTTGCGCACCTGTCATGAGATGCGCACAAATTTATTCCAACATCTTGAGAACAAGGTGTTTAACAAGGATACGTGATCCAATGTTGATGGGTTTGCAACCCTCTTACTCAACGAGTTGTTTGGTAGGTGAACTCATCCTTTTACCATCGTTGGTTTATTTAGTGCATGCACGCCATGTATGCAAGAAATAAAAACTTGTTAAGACATACAGTATATGGAAATAACAAATTATAATGTGTCGTGGAGTTAGATAGAAACCACGACATTTTATTGATACTTGCAAGTTTTTATGAGAAATAAATAAGACATTATACTAAGTAAAACAAAAAAGTAAATACATAGATGTTTATTGGGCACTTCAATAAAGTGCAGGAGCGTCTGTGCGCTGGGCTGTAGCCATTCCTATAGGTAGCACCTCTTAAGGTTGCAGATGTTCCATGTGCGTGGCAGTTCACGACCATCCAAGCCTCGTAGCTTGTACGCGCCTGTTCCTAATGCCTCAGTAACCTCGTAGGGTCCTTCCCACTTTGGTCCAAGCTTGCCTGTGTCTTCTGCGTGGCTCGCATCGTTGGCACGGTAAACGAAGTCACCTGGTCTGAATGAAACACTTCGCACTTTAGCGTCATAGTATCCTTTCATCCTTGACTTTGTTTTTACTTCACGTATAGCTGCGCGTTCGTGCCTTTCTTCTAGCAGGTCTAAGTCGATACGTCGCTCGTCGTCGTTGGTTGCCACATTAATTTCAGCAGTGCGGATAGTTGGCATTCCGATTTTGGCTGGTATGACCGCTTCTGTCCCATAGACTAGAGAGAAGGGGGTGTCCCCTGTGCTGGTTTTGATTGAAGTGCGGTGCACCCACAGAATATGCGATAGTTCTTCCACCCACCTTCCTTTGTGCTTGTCCAGGCGTGCCTTAATTCCTTCACCCAGGCTTCGATTCGCACGTTCTACTAAGCCGTTGGTTTGTGGGTGTTTAACTGACGCGAAGTGCTGTGTGATTTTCAGCTTCTCGCACCAATCCTTGAAAGGGTTGTCGCAGAATTGTTTCCCGTTGTCCGAGATGATTTCCCCAGGCAGCCCGAAACGGCATACAATATTTTCCCAGATAAAGCGTTTTACCTGGTTGCCAATGATGGTCACTACTGCCTTTGCTTCAATCCACTTGGTGAAGTAGTCTATAGCGACTATGAGGAACTTTAACCCTCCCGCTGCAACAGGGAAAGGGCCTGCAATGTCGATACCCCACTTGTAGAATGACCATGGTGCCGTAATTGGTGTTAGCTCGTGCTGTGGTTGGCGTGGAACGGGTCTATTAACTTGGCAATCGTTACACTTCCTTATTAAGTCCCGCGCATCGCGGTGCATGGTTGGCCAGTAGTATCCTGACCTCAAGGCGCGTGCCACCACAGACCTTGGTCCTGAGTGCATGCTGCATGAAGGGGGCCAACGCAGCGTAGCCATGGTTGCAGGAAGGAGCGTCGGTACAGTATGTTGTCTCGAATTTCGAACCTCTGTGTTGTGCGCCGTATCCTGCGAGCTTCCTTCTGCTCTTGGGGTAACGTTCCTTTGTTTAGGAATTCCGTTATCGGTGTCATCCACGTAGGGCCGTCTTCCTCTATTACCGTGGATACTTCCATTTCTGAGATGGATTTGCTTTTCAGCGTTTCCACCAACACCTGTTTGGATAGGTGTGCAAAGCTTGTGGATGCAATTTTGCTTAGTGCATCCGCCTTACGGTTTTCCCCTCTAGGAACCTGTTTGATGGTAAACTTGTCAAAGCCTTGGATTAGCGCCTTGGTTTTGTCGAGGTACTGAATCATGTTGTCCTCCTTGGCCACGTATTCGCCCAACACGTGGTTGGCTACTAACCTGGAATCTACATTTGCTTCCAGGTTAAGTACACCCATTCGAGCTGCAATACGTAGTCCTGCTATTAGGGCTTCATACTCTGCCTCATTATTTGTTGATGTGAATTCGAAACGCAGTGCGTAAGTGAATTCCATTCCTTCTGGGTTTGTGAGAATGAGGCCTGCTCCTGACCCGTCTACGCATGAAGATCCATCTGTGAACAAGATCCATGGATCTGGCAATTCCTTCTTGCTTGGTGCGGGTGCATCATCAGTTTCTGGTTTTTCGATGATGAAATCTGCTAGTACCTGTCCTTTTACTGCAGTACGTGGTCTGTAGGAGATGTTGTGCTCACCTAGCAAAACGCTCCATTTTTGCAGTCGTCCTGATGCGTCAGGCTTGGAGATGATTTGCTTGATCGGTTGGTCTGTAATCACTGCTATCGGGTGCGCTTGGAAGTACCTGCGCAGCCGTTTGGCGGCGAAGACTAATGCTAGGACCAACTTTTCCATTGCGCTATAGTTCATCTCTGTTTTCTTGAGCGCTTTGCTTACAAAATACACTAGAGTTTGTACTGAGTCCCTATCCGTTAGTAACACTGCGCTGACTGCTCCATGAGTTGCAGATAAGTACATGATCAACTCTTCCCCTGGTCGGGGTGCTACAAGTGTGGGGAATGTTGCCAGGTGTTGTTTGAGCTATGCGAAGGCTTCTTCTGCCTCCGTAGTCCAACGAAAATCTCCCTTTTTTATACACTTCTTGAGTGTTTTGAAAAGAGGTAGCGATTTGTCTGCTGACTTGGATAGGAATCTATTTAGACCGGCCAGCTTTCCATTGAGAGATTGGACTTCCTTCAACGTGCGCGGTGAAGGAAGGTCAATGACAGCCTTAGTCTTTTCTGGACACGGTTTTATACCATCAGGTTCTATCAGGTATCCAAGGAACATACCTTTCGTAGCGCCAAAGGTGCATTTTTTAGGATTGAGCTTCATGTTGATCTCCTTGAGTGTCTTAAATGTTTCCTCAATATCGCGCACCAACTCCTCCTCCGTATGGCTTTTTATGACCAGGTCATCGACATAAACCTCTAGGTTGCGTCCCACCTGTTTTTCGAATGCATTATCGACCAACCGCTGATAGGTAGCGCCTGCATTCTTCAAGCCAAAGGGCATTTTTGTGTAGCAGTAGACGCCTTGGCTTGTGTGAAAGGCCGTTTTTTCCTCGTCCTCCTTAGCCATCTGGATTTGATGGTATCCTTTGTATGCATCGAGGAAGCACTTTAGTGGATATCCACACAAAGATTCCACCTTCCAGTCTATCTCTGGTAGGGGGTAGCAGTCTTGTGGACATGCTTTGTTAAGATCAGTGAAGTCCACGCACATTCGCCAGCTACCATCACTCTTCTTTACCATAACTGGGTTAGAAAGCCAATCATGGTAGTAGACTTCCCGCATGATTCCTGTCTCTACCAAATTGTGTACCTCTGCCAGGATTGCTTGCGCGCGCTCCGGAGCCTGACCGCGCTTCTTCTGGCGTATTGGTGAGTATCCTTGTCGGATTCTCAGCTTATGTTCTGTGATTGAACGCGGTACCCCAGTCATGTATTTTGGCTCCCATGCAAAGATGTCCAGGTTCTTTTGCAAGAGTGCGCACACCGCTGCTTTGCCGTTGTCCGACAATGATCCTCCTATCGATATTTCCTGTTCGGGGTAATAGGAATGGATTGCTACCTTTAGATTTGGAGTTTTGGTTGCGCACTGTGCTGTAATGGGTGCCGTTTCGCATGTGACCGCGTTACATTCTTGAGGTGGTACGGCAGCATTGTAGAGGGTAACGACACCTCCTTTCACTGGAAATTTGAGCATCCCGTGTGCTGTAGACGGGACTGCGCGTATGGCTGATATCCCTGGTCTTCCGATAATGCCATTGTATGGCGAGGGGGATTTGATTACCATAAAATCCAGCCATGCTGTTGTGGAGTGGTCGTTATTACCTACCCTAACCAGTAGTCGTAATTGCCCCATAGGCCATATCTTTTCTCCTTTGAAGCCAGTCAGCGCTGTCGTGACTGGGCTCAACTGACTGCGTATCTCCGAGCGCAGTTGTTTGAAGCAGTGTTCGTACATTATGTCTGCAGATGCTCCACCATCAACATACATGCGGTGGATGTCGTGACCCCCCGCATTAATTTCGATGATGAGCGGCTCTACCACTGCGTCGTTCGTAGTTAATGTAGGGAAAGTGATTGCACTTCCATGGGAAAACTTCTGGCTGACCTTTTGCCTAGTTACTCTTTGCCATGATTGTATCATGTAAATAGTATCAGCCTTATCCTTGGGCCCCTCCTTCTTATTCCCAGTCTTTTGTCTATCTTTCCCTTCTTTGATGTTCTTGACTAAATGGTCCAGTCGACCTTCCTTGACTAGTTTGTCGATGAGTTGGCGTAGCTGGACACATTCATTAGTAGTGTGGCCCTTCTATCCGTGATAATCGCAGTACCCACCTCCTACGCGCCGATCCTCTGGGGTGCGCATTGGTGGAGGTCTTGGGAAGTTTGCTCCTTCTGTTGCAAGTATCTCCTTTGGAGTCTTTGTTAGTGGGATATACTTGTCATTGTCGCGCCCACTCCCCTGGTTGCGATAATTCCTGTTACGGTTACTACTCTGGTCAGTGGATTGTCTCCCAGGTTGTTCCTGTGACCGGTAGTTCGAGTAGCTTTTCTTGCTATCCACCGCAACAGCCTCTCCTTGGACGAAAGACCATGTGTGTTTCATGACCTCATCAAAGGATTGGGGAATCTTGTCGTTCAACCTTTTGATAAGTTCTGGGTTGCTGATCTCATTCATGAACCCTGAGATTTTGAGCACCTCGGGACATGCTTTAACTTGCATGCATTCATCTTTGAAGCGCTCCATAAAAGCGCTTGTGGATTCCCCTTGGCGCTGTTTGACCCTGGCGAGTTCAATGGGGTTTTTTGCACATTTTTTCCGTTGAGTAAAGTTTAGGCGGAACGCCTTTCTCAATTCTTCAAAACGATTGATGCTTTTGCATGGAAGCTTGTTGAACCAGTTCCGCGCACTTCCTACTAGCGTGGATTTGAACATGTGGCACCATACAGGCTGTGGCCAGTTTTCAATTGTAGCGGCTGATTCAAAAATTTTTAGGTGATCATCAGGATCACCTGTTCCGTCATAGGTTTTCACGTTGGCAGGCATGCGCCTCCTTTTGTTCTCTGAGAAATCACTGATGCGTCGAGTGAACGCATCCACCTTTTGACGACGCCACGGGAGAGATATATCTTCCTCTTGGTCATTATATCTGTTTCTGGACTTCCAATGTCCTGTATCGCTATCCTCGTTGTCCGAGGAATTATCAGAAGATGAATTTCCCTTTCTTCGGCGCTTGCGCCGACTGTCCTCAGAATCTGGACTTGAAAGGCTATCACTTGGGGAGTATCGTCGCCCAAGTCTGTCCTGAATTCTCCGGCTACCAAGTCTAGCATGGACACCGGTACGCCGTTCATCCTCCTCACTTCCTTCCAGATGCTGTGAGTTGGATGTCTCATCATCCTCAATTCTCCTCCCAATTCTGTTAAACACTGGGGGCTGGCGGCTATCCCTCCCGCGCTTCTCCTTCTGACGGCGCTATGGGGATGTTTCAAACTCTGGGCCAAAATCGAGTCGGGCATGCAGACTCCGACCTGACCTCTTCTTTGCTTCCTTTTCCATAAGAGCAGCCAAGGTTTCGTAGTTTTGTGATACGAACTCATCTGGCGCTAGTTCTGACACAACCCCTTCTAGAGTAGGAGTATCAGTTTCCACTACTATACCCTTATTTTTATCAGGCGCATCAGGTGCTTTTGTGAAATTTGTTTCCACCACCGTTTGGAATGGAGTGGCAAAAGGAGTGCGTAGTGGATCTCCTGCGCTAGCGGTGGTTACCGTGGCCTGGGTTGTCCCCGGGCATGGTTCCACAAGAGGGAAGACCAAATCTTGGCCTGATCCCTGGTTTTTAGCAACACTGGTTGTCCCAGAAGTTTTCTTGGAAGCTGAACCGGCATGCGGCTTCTTTCCCGTAAGGTCTGTTTGCGATCGTTGATTTCCATGTTTCGTCATCCTAGTTCTTAGTTCTTAGTGAATGGTCCCACGGATGGCGCCACTTGTTGATACAAAAGATGGACGTTCCTTGTTTGGGCTCCGACTCTCGTACCAATTGATGATTGTTGCTTGAGACCTGCGCACTAAGAGACAGAAAACACCGTTAGGCTTATCGTGGGATTGTCTCCCACGATTATCCTCCGGCGTTAGAGTAAGTAATCGGTTTAGGGTTAAAGGAGAGTTAGGGTTTGTAAATCGTACCTTTAACGAGGGATGGAATTCCCTTTATATACACACGGTGTTAGGTCACTAGTTTTACAAACACAAGCTAATATAGAAGGGATGAAGGCGGATGAACAAGTTATACGCACACACACATACTAATAATAATACGGTTAAAGCATATAGAGTGAAAGAGAGAATAACTTGAACAACCAACCCTCAAATGAGGGTTTACAAGAGTATTTATAGGAGGGAAGCTAGGGCAACACTCCTAGTTCCCATCCTTTCCTATATGGGCTTGGGCCTAAGCTCATGGGCCTTCTACATAAGCTTAAGGCTAATAACAAACATAAAGGCCATAATAAAGCTAACTATTACATATTAATTACTAACACTTGATTATGGTTTAGGAGTGATTCCAACAATCTCCCCCTCAAGTGTTGGTGATGAACGGTGAAGGCGTTGATGTAATAGTAGCTCTGACGTCTTCTGACATTCTTCTTTCTTGTGAGAGGAATTGCCTTGATTCGAACAATCTCCCCAGTGTAGAGAGATAGTTATCTTTGAAGAGTTATGCTTCGACGTCATCTTTAACTTTGTTCTTTGATCATTGTTCTTTGTGGTGAAAGTGATAGTATGTTGTTGTCTGCATCTGTCTGCCTCAGGTCTGCTTCGGTGCTCCAGTGTCTCCACGTCATTCTTCAACATGCTCACACGCTCTTTGACGTTGGAATTCAATACTGATGAAGTTCTTTAAGTCTTTAACTTTGTAGATTCTTTGGTTTGACGAAGAATCATTCTGATGGTTGTGTTGCTTTTGAATAGAACTTCCATTAGTGATGATGTTGGCGTGAGCATGAGAAGAATCAGCACGATCGTCCTGCTCCGGAGCTTCCATAAGAAGAAAACATTTCAAACGGTTAGTAATAAGCAGGTTCCGGCACTTACAAGTTTGAACTTCGAGAGTGTTAACAGCATAGTGTGAAAACACAACTCTAATTCTTACAAAGGCCGTTCCTGAACTGGAGTCCCACAAGTGAGATAACACGATGTACCAAAGTACATCTACAGTTCAGATGAGTCACTGAGGTACACCGTAGCATCACCTCACGACTGTAGACCGTTTGAGACACACTCCGCGTAATCCACGGGGAGTTACCAAAGTGACCTGCTGTCAGGGCTGTTTGATGTTAACCCTGGCAGGAGTTTCCATTCAATCACTGAGGATCACATATGTGAACCTCTCATAAATGTTCTCGACAGATTGCTAAGATCTGTGAAGGACTCGATATGAACCACTGATAATCTTATTAGGTGATCGTCAAGTGATAAAATGTCAAGTGTTCCTAAGATATCTTTTGATGAATCTCGTGGCTCTAGACTCAATAGTGCGTTTTGGTTTTCCTGAGCGGAGACTAGGGAGAGGGTCTCCTTCTTCAATACCAGCGATCTCTAAGAGAAAGCCAATAGTTTACGTAGGGTTCCCTGTGAGAATGAAACAAGCTTCTGTTGAGAGAAACTTGAGTGGTTAAGAAGGTTTAGTGCATGCGTCACTGGGTCCATGACGACTTTTAATCTTCAATACCGGTGTCACTAGGTGACAACCAGTAGCATATGAATTGAACCCGGTGTCTGCCCTAAGTTGAATAATCTGGAGGGCTATTTCTTTTCACCCTTTTCTTTGCATTTCTTTTTGATTCTTCAACTCCTTCTTTCTCCGATTCTCATTTTCTATTTTTTATAATCATACCTAAGGACTTCTAAGTACTAACTATTTGTGATGTCCTTGGGTAGATCCCTCCGGCTCTGGCGAATCATAGGACGGTTATTCCTAACCTTAGTCACCTTATAACTCCATGACTAACCTATGTTGCCATTAAAACCATTGTTTATGAAAAATCTCTCAAAGGGTTTGTAAATGAAAAACATGTTTGAACCACTGTGAGAGATAGGATTTTGTATAAATACTCCCCCTCCACATGTGCTTAAGAGTTTTAATGGTTTAAATGCACAGTGAGGAAAGAGCGCGCACATTTTGAATTGATCCACTGGATATAGACAATCCCCCGCGAGACACGGTTACGTTGCATAGTTAAAGAGTTACATTGTCAGCTTTTAGGTGACAACTAGCTCTAATAACTACCTTGAAGGTGTAGACAAACCTCGAAAGGTTGTCATACCCGTCAGAGTTCATGTCTACCAAGAGTGTTTCGAATGGTACATTCTACTTGGACAAGTCCTTTGCGAGACACGTTTACATTACTAGCGAACTAGCTTGAAATTATTACCCGTCTAGGACAAGTCTTTTCGAGTTACTAACAGTTTAGTACCGTTAATTCGTTGGTTAAGTCTGAAGTACACAGATTCATTTGCAATTTGCACAACATATTTCTTATCACATAATTTTCTCCCCCTCAAAAATGGCATATAAAATGTTATTTTTGAACGGTTGAGAATAAATATGACCATTTCGAGTGTTGCGGGAAGATGACCACTATGAACAATTTGTGAACAAAGTTTTGATTCAAATACTCCCCCTCAATTAGTGATATAAACGGTTGAGGTTTTGAAAAAACATACGGGGAAGTACTTGTCTTTTTGAGCAAAACCTTGAAAAATGAAAGGTTTGATAGGTTTTACACAAAAATAAGAAGCTTTCGGTTATTTTATAAGGATTGTAGCACTGAGGCGTACCACAGGGTCCTTTCTTGACAATTACGGATTGTACACTGTTATGTGTGCACAAGCCATAGACATATTTAATCACACATCCAAAATTATATGAAAGAAACAATTCAAGGGGTACCAGGAAGTGCAGTGATGTTCCCAGGAGTACGAACAGGGCGTTGATAGCCGGTAATGTTGATCCTGGGTCGACCACCAACAAAGCTTTCCAACGTTCTGAACTGATCCCTTCTGAACAACCGTTCATCAATCATGGTGATGATCCTTCTCACATTCCTCCGATCCTGAGAATTCCATCGCTTAGGTTTCCCAATGTTTTCACGTATATCCTTCAATTGATAAGCTAATCCGTCCCTAACCATCTTTAGAGTATGATCTCCAAATTTGTGAAGCTCATTACACGCCATCAAGCAGTTGCGATGAAGTTCACTGCGATAAACGACACCAAACGGTTTGCTGATGAGCGTTAATTGTGATAGCTGGTTGATATCGGGAAGATCAAGCTGTGGTGGAGTGAAGTTGACACGTGTCTGATATGATTCAACGGCAATCTGGAGATCTTCAACACGTTCTTTTATGACTATGCGTCTGATGAAGATGAGCAGTGACTTGATGAATTCTCGTTGTATTTCGGTTGAAAATTGTCTCATGCGACCCTGTACTTTGGCAAGGTACATGTCTTCAATATCGTTGAGAGATATATTCTCAAAGTCAGCTTCACAGAATGCATAATCCCTTTCATCCTGTCTTTTGACGACGATCTTCTTGAGAAAGGTGTAGTCCCATTTGGATGAAAGACCAACATGTTGGATGGCAACGATGTCTTTAGTACTAAATACTGCATGTTGTGACTTCTGAACCTGACAGCTTCTGTAGTAGATTCGTCGGCATTTTGGCCAGTGATGAATCCCATACAATGCATCTCGGTCGTATGCTTCCACTGTGTTGGAGAACAAGTGAGTGGCACGTTCCTCAATGGCAATGCAGTTTGAGTAGATAGCTGCAGGGAATGGAAGTGTCAAAGATGTAGCATATTTCCTTGAACCATCGCCACCATGGAGAAGAAATTCCAGGTCTTTGTTGAAGAAATATCGGAAGGGAATCCGTGGTTCATCTGGTTGGCCAATGGTCGGTAGAGGTTTGGTCCAATCGGTGTAGTATGGAGGGTTGTCCCTTTTTGTGAAATCAATGTTTGCTTTCGGGTTGAGCCAATCCATGTTGTTAGACATAGCTCGAGCAATGTTGTCAAGGTGATATTCGACCTCGAGGCCACTTTCAGAGCTGTCTTTTAGAAGTTGAAACGCTTCATTCTTAATTCGCTTCAACTCATATTTCGTCATTTTCTTCACATGGAACTTTTCTTGCAAAAGTTTTGCATGCTCCAATGTAGAACCGTCTACCAAATTCTGACCTTCTTCAGGGTAGGGGGTTTGATTGACAAGTGTGGAGAACCATTCAAATTCTTCGGTTTTATCGTCATCAAGCCATGATACGACTTCAGGCTGAGTCGTCTTCTTCTTCTTTTTAGAAGGCCGTGATGATGATTCTGGTTTCTGCACTTGTTTGGGTGAGGTGGGTTGTTGTAGGGGCTCAAGGACCTCTTCATCGTCACCACCCTTATACTTAAAATGATCACCGGTTTTCTGAGTCAGGGGTGGTAACTCGGAATCGTCCTGAGGTTTATTTGTAGAAGAACGAGGAGGGGACTTTTGTTGAGTGGGAGTCCGTTAGAGAGGAGGTGGCATAGAAGATGATTCACCAGACTTCTTTTGACGTTTAGCTTCATCATGCTTATCCTGATCCTTGTCTTCATCGTCTCTAGGACATTTAGACTTATCAGCTTCGAATCTACATGCTTCTTGGAGTTGGTAGTCCAGCAATGCTTGAAACAGCTTTCCTTCATCAGAGGTAAATGTCCCAGATCGTTGAGACATTTGTGTGACAAGCTTGGCCACCAATTCATTATCCGAGAAAACTACAGGATCAGATGGATTGATTGTGACGGTTAAAGGTGTTGATCTTATAGTTTGCTTGGCTATCTGCATGAGATTCGGATATAGTTGTCTGGTGAATAGCTCCTTTGTGACTTTAGGAACGATATTCTGAAGGTACTTGTTAGTGTAACCTTCGATCATTTCATTCAGTTCCTCTTTACGATGACTCTTCATGAACTTCTGAACAAATTCCCTTTCTTCTTTCATCTTTTCATGCTCGTCATACAGATGCTGTATGTGATCAGCATAGAAATTCAACTTCTTTTGGAGAATGTCTTTCTTTCTGACTTGTTGTACAACTTTTACGATTCTTTGATGAGTCTGAGAAATCCAAGATCGAGGTGGTTTCTTCACAGATTTGGATGATGATTTGGTTGACTTCTTTGATGGTGGTGGTGAGGAGTGAGATGAAGAATCTGATGAGGAGGAGACATGAGGAGGCTCGGGGTCCTTTGGAGGTGCAGAAGTATCCTCCTTGGAACGAGTTGGACTGTTGAGAAGGAAGTCATCATAATTCACTTCGTCATCTTGTCCAGATTTAGCCTTTTCTTCCTTCTGAGCCTTAGCTTCTTCATCAGATTTCTCTTTCTCAGTCTTATCCTTTTCTGGTTCCTCAATGTTATAATCAGTAGACTCCTCCACAAGCGTTTGTTGTTGCACAAGAGTGGTGGCACCAAATCCCTTATCGGGTTGATTAACCGCATCAGGATCTGGTGAAGAGTGGGCAGCACCACTTGATCCTACGGGTCCACCCATTTGATCTTTTGCAAATTCTTTAGCTTTTTGAAGGTGTCTAACGAGTTTATACTTCTTCCTGTAGGATTGATCCAGTTTCTCTTCATCACTTTCAGAGCTTTCATCATATGGCACAAGTACAGGAGTCTTCCCTTTGCCATGTTCAGCTGTAGGACTTGGAGGTTTTGGTACTGAAGGATTGTCATCCTTTGCAGTTTCAGAGTAGGTAATCTCTTCATCTGTGTCAGTACCTTCAGAGCTTTCGTCCACAAGCTTTCTTTTCGGTTCGGGCTTAGGGATTGGGATGGGGGTAGCTTCCTTCGATGGAACAATCCTCTTTGAAGAAGGGTTCCTTTTGGGGAACTTCCTTTGACTCTCTATGCTTAATGCACTTCCAGCACTGCCTCTTCTGGTTCTCCGAGTAGGTGTCCCAGAAGCCTTTTCATCAAGATGGCCAACTTTTCCTTCTTTTACGGCTACCCGATACCTTTTGTACGTTTCTAGCTTTTTGATTTCCTTTGAAAGAAGGTGATCGGGCAACTCAGCACCCTGTTTCTTTGTAGATGATTCTTTGATTCTGACAGATAGTATGTGTTCAGTCAAGATGTCATGATTATCTGGGTCATTGAGTCTCATGGGGATATCAGGATGAAGTGTAAGAGCTCTCTGTATCAACAGTTTGGTGTATCTGACATAGGGAATTTTGGAGCCAAGTTTCTTATGAGACAGCATCATATCTTCCCATAGCAGTGCTTCAATTATGATGTCCTTCTTGTTGATCAACGACCAGAAAATTTTCAGTTCCATGAGCTTGGGATGCTCATAGCCACTGTCATGACCAGAGACTGATTTGGTGATGATCATATAGAGTGTCCTCCATGGTTGAGGAATATTCTTCAGCTCCACGTGAGAGTGCTTAGAAATGATTCCTTTAGCTTCATCATAACCAATATCTATCAAGAATTGCAGGACAGTCTCTTCAGTAGGGGTAGCAAAGAAGTCGGTTGGAGCGATGTCTGGAATGATGAAAACAACTCGTAAGTCATCAGGAGTTATAGTGACTTGTTTGTGATTAAGAGTCACATTCACAGCATTTTGACCAGTGATCCTCTGCATAGAATCCCAGAATTGTTGAATGTAGACCTCTGGAACTGTGGCAGAGTGTGAGAGCATGTTCTGGTAGGGATGATTTCTGAGAATATCCACAGCAATGAGACAAGAAGATTCTGAGCATGGGAGTGTGTCAAAGTCAACCCTAAGGTTGTTCTTTCCAAGCTTTCTCGGATAGCCATTTGGAAAGATATCAGCAATTGTAAGAACTTCTGATGCATCCACATTCATTTGTTCAGCCATGTCGTGATCTGAAATAACATTAGCCAAAAGAACCAACATATCGAAAGACATAATGTTAGTCAACAGAAAGTTTTATTGTCTAGTTATTGAATGTACAGTGATAGTGATTGTTACGAGTCCTAAGTCACTTGTTTGTCCAATAGTCTAATGACGTCGTGAAATGTTTCGTGAGTTAGTTAACTTTAAGTTTTAAAGTTTATGTTATCACTTATTGTTCACAACATATTAAACGATTAAGTTTATTAGTGACATTATTGGATTCGTGACGTTATGATTAGTTTATTTACAAGTTTGTACACATAACAATTCATCATGAAGGTCAATCCAGGGTTAAGCGTAGTATTGGCCAAGTTAAGCGTAAACAGTATTGACATATGCGTAGACGAAAGCTTACGCGTAGGATCCTAACTTACGCGTAAGAAATGTTACGCGTAGGAAAAGGGCACCTTATGCGTAGAGCTTACGCGTAGGCGTATATATACCTTACGCGTAAGGCTTACTCGTAAGAGTAGACCTTATGCGTAGAGGTCATTGTTTACGCATATCCTTCACAGGATACGCGTAGTCCATTGTAGAACCTTACGCGTAACTGTTATGCGTAGGATTATTCTTACGCGTAACATGACTACGCATAGGGTAATCCTTATGCGTAGAGTTGCAATTGACCTTGATTCTGAAGTTTAAGCGTAGCAAGCCTGAAATAAGTTCATCAAATCATTATCATTAACACAATACTTCATTTTAACAACAATTTGTGGCAAGAACAATTATGGAACAGTTATGCGTAGAAAGTCATACGCGTAGGTCAAAACCCTAAGGGTTGAGATTTACGCGTATCACTTTTAGCCATGGAATTTGCACCATAATGATTCTGGTAGTTCTAAGATATGTTGAGAGTCTATAAGCCAAGTTATAACACTTAGTTTGTTGAGAATCAAAAATACCCAAAAGTCATGAACATTAAACCCTAATTTCAAATTGTTAGCCAATTCGTGTTTCTGGGTGGTTAGAAACCTTGGAAATCATCAATTCAACAACACAAGAGCATAACCCAACAATCTTTTTGACCAAAACACTTCACATTCAAAAATACCCAATTCGACTCATAAACCTTAATTTTCAAAATTCATCAATTCGTGTTTCTGGGTTTGTTTTGAGGATAGAAAACATATCATTGATGTTTTAAAAACATTTTGACATTATCTTTTTAGCCACAAACACATAACACATGATCATGTGTTCTTACGCGTAAGCGAAGAACACAAAATCACCCATATCAGTAGATTTGACCGTTGGATTCATTTGAAAATCAAAACCAATGTTTAAAAACATGTTAGAAACATTAATCCACTTACAGTATGATGATCAAAAACACAGATAGGATGAACGAATTTTAGGCATAGGATCTTGTTAGATTTAGAGTAATAAATGTGAAGTGGAAGTTAGGTGAAGGTATTTATTAAAATTAACTTTAACATTTTGACAGTTTTGGTCCCTCCACCTTTTCCTTTTTCAAACAAAGCCATTTAACTTCCATTTTGGTTACCAAACAGATTTTTTAGGAAAGAAACTTGACGACACTCCCCCTCGACTTAAGAAAACTGATGAAAAGTTATTAATTTTAGTCCGAGGAGTGTCATTGAACCAGAAACTTCACCACCATTGTTAAGAGAAACAACCGAGATATGATATCATGCAAGTACACAGATGTTTTGAAACAGTTAAAGTTTTGATTTCTCCCCCTCAACACTTGATTGGAAAAATACCGAATTTTGAAAGATTAAGGTGTTGACGAAAGAAATGTACTTGCAATATTGAAAGAAAAATATATTAGAAGAATATTTTTGATTTTATCAGGTTTTATATTTTTGTATTTTGTTTTTGAAAAATTTATTTACAAGAGATGTTTTGGTGTTTGACAGGTTTTTAAGACTGTTTTAAGAGGTCATCCAATTCCTCTTGAGTCAAACACCTCATACCAATCCGGTGGACCAACTCATTAAACCTAGCGGGAGGCAAGGCTTTGGTGAGAAGATCTGCCAATTGGTATTCTGTACCCACAAAGTATAATTCAACGGTACCCTGTTCCACGTGGTCCTTGATGAAATGATAGCGAAGATCGATGTGCTTTGATTTCGAGTGCTGAACAGAGTTGCACGAGATCGCAATGGCACTCCGATTGTCGCAGTACATCGGGATTCTGTCGAATACGTAACCATAGTCTTTGAGTTGTGTTCTCATCCAGATGACTTGAGCACAACATGCGGACATGGCTACATATTGTGCTTCGGTTGATGACAACGATGTACAATCCTGCTTCTTTGATTGCCAAGACACCAGTTTATCACCGAGAAATTGTAGAGCTCCTGAAGTACTTTTCCTTGAGTCTAAGCATCCTGCGTGATCAGCGTCTGAAAAAGCGATTAGTTCAAAACCAGAATCCTTCGGATACCAGATCCCCAAGTTAATGGTTCCCTTGATGTATCGGAGGATTCTTTTAGCCTCAGAGAGGTGGGTTTCAGTTGGTCGCGACTGATAACGAGAGCATAGATAAACGGCAAAGACAATATCAGGTCTGCTAGCTGTTAGATACATGAGAGACCCAATAATACTTCGGTATTTGGTGGGGTCAACTAATTTCCCATGTAAATCAGCATCTAACTTCTTGGTATGAGCCATTGGTGTGGCATAAGTGTCACAGGTTGTCATTCCAAATTTGTTTAACAGTTCAAGGGCATATTTGGACTGACTCAAGAAAATACCACGGGGTGATTGATGAACTTGCAATCCTAGAAAGAATGTAAGTTCACCCATCATGGACATTTTAAAATTTTTCTTCATTAGTTTTGCAAAAGCGATTGAAAACTTTTTATGTGTAGACCCAAAAATGATGTCATCCACGTAAATTTGAACAATTAAGATATGTGCCCCGTGATATTGTATAAAAAGAGTTGGGTCAACCGAACCTTTGGTGAAATTATTAGCAATGAGGAAAGATGATAGCTTATCGTACCATGCCCGAGGGGCTTGTTTGAGACCATAAAGAGCTTTGTTCAGTTTGTAGACATGGTTCGGGAACTCAGGATCAACGAATCCATCTGGTTGGCTGACATAGACCGTTTCTTTAAGTTGTCCATTGAGAAACGCCGTTTTGACATCCATCTGATAGACCGTCATATGCATATGAGCTGCGAACGCGAGAAATATCCGAACAGCCTCAAGACGAGCAACCGGAGCAAAAGATTCTTCAAAGTCTATTATCTCTTCCTGACGATAACCTTTAGCAACTAGACGTGACTTGTTTCGGATGACGTTCCCTTCAGCATCCAATTTGTTTTTCTAAATCCATTTTAGACCAATGACGTAGACCCCTGTTGGTCTTTCAACCAGTTCCCATACTTCAAGACGTTTGAATTGGTTGAGTTCTTCTTGCATGGATTCAATCCAGTTATCTTTTGTCATTGCGTCTTTAATGTTTTTAGGTTCAGATTGGCAGACAGTGAGTGCATAAATGCAATGTTCACCATCTGTGTGAAGACGTTGTCTCGTAACGACTGGTTGATTTGGGTTGCCAATAATATTAGCCAGAGGATGGTCTTTAGTCCATCTATGTGTAGAGGGTTGATGTTGGTATACATTGTGCAGATTCTGAGGATTCAAATGGTTTGTTGAAGATTCCGCGACATCTGGTGCAGCAGTCTCATTGGCAAACGGGTTGAAGAACGCATTTGGATCAAAATCTGCAGGTGGGGGTACTTCATTCAGAATATCATCAGCTGGTTCATCATTGTTGGAAGCGGTGTGTTCAACTGTTGTGTTGGAGTCAACTGGTGTAGGTGCATTTTCAACAGTAGTTGTTGTAGCAGGTGTATCAGTTATAGGAATATTATCAGGTTGGGCAACGGAAATAGCGGATACACCTGGAGCACGTTCATCAATATCGTCACTGAACAAAGGAGCAAATAACCTTTCCATTTGTTGACGAGTAAGCTGGGGGCTTTGTTCAGCTGATGATGGGGGTTGAGGGAAGTTTAAGCGGTTGTGACCGGGTTCTAAGCTGTTATACTCAGAAGCCATTTCCGTGAGTTCATCAAAATGAGCATGAATCATTTCCATTACCTCCTTAGTTCGACGATTCCAGATTCGGAAACCTTTAGAATTGTCACAGTATCCAATAAAGACTCCAATATCATCTTTGGCTTTGAGCTTTCCAAAATCATCACGATCATTATTCGGATAGCAAAGGGATCCAAATACATGAAAGTGTTTGAGGTTCGGTTTATAGTTGTGGACAAGCTCGAAAGGTGTTTTGTTGTGGCGTTTTGTGATCATAGAACGGTTTTGATTATAGCATGCAGTAGATACAGCTTCTGCCCATAAGTAATCTGGAAGTTTAGCATTGATTAACATTGTTCTTGCAGCTTCCACTAACGTTCGGTTTCATCTTTCAACAACTCCGTTTTGTTCAGGTGTACGTGCAATAGATGTTTGATGCTGAATTCCCACTTTCTCATAGAATTCACGAAGGGTTTTGTTAACAAATTCAGTTCCTTTGTCTGTTCTGATTATCCTGACGGTGTTGCGGAGCTGAACCTGTATTTTTGTAAGAAAGGTGATGATCATTTGTGGAGCTTGGTCTTTGCTTCGAACAAAGTAGACCCAAGTCCATCGTGAGTAGTCATCAACAATTACTAATATGTAGCGTTTGCCATTGATCGTTTGCACGCGCATCGGGCCACACAAATCCATGTGAAGAAGATGAAGCACATGCTGAGAGCTGTGTTCCACCTTTGAAGGAAAATGAGCATGAGTGTCTCTTTTTTGAGGTTTGATCCAATTTTTATGATTGATTATGGTGTGTTAAGATGAAATGAACTTAAAACCAGCTTTGTTTAAGATTTTTAATCACAAAATGATGATTTGCTCTTTTAAAAATCACAACAGTGGACTGTTGGGTCCAAATGATGTGGTTTTTGACTTCTTATGATGTTGCAGACCAAACCATGGCTCAAATGAGTCTATTATGGCTAAACAAACTTGCACAAACCAAAGTTATACACTGAATAAGCCTTTAACACCTTTTAAACTATGAATCCAAACACCCTTATAAATACTGTTTTAACACTTTAAATGAGACAAACACTTTGCAGTCTTGCAACAATGATCAAATCACATTCACTTGCCCTAATTACAGCTACTTAAACTGAATTGATGCTTATTATCACACAAATACAGATTTTTGCAAAATAACTTGAATCAACTTACAAGAGGTCCAAGACCACTATGGCCTGCCACACATAAAACAAGGAAACCACTATCCTAATCCAACCCAATAGCTTCCATTTCACCCCATTTCCAGCTTTGAACCACACAATTCCACCTCTTTACCCATTTTGCTCCTTTCTTTGACTTTTGTTGACCAAATTCAAATATTGAGTGAGATGTAAATATAAGCTTAAATAAAGCTTCAACAAGCTTATTGGAGCTTGTT